>VXBJ01006343.1:0-10142 GCA_013400055.1 Nycticryphes semicollaris
TTCTGTGATTCTGTGATAATATCCATATTTTTGTTACATTCAGAGTCTATATATTAATTTTTTATTAATAATATTTAATTTTATTCCTTTTTTTAGATTGTATATAGTTTATTTTGTGTACATTCACTTTTTTTCTTAGTATATGGAGAATAGCAGAAATATATATGTTGCTAGAATTTCCATACAAGAAGAGTCTCTCAAAGACAAATTAGACAATCAGTGAAAACTGGGAACCTACCTTACCATTATTTTAAAGAAATCTTACCCCATTGCTAATTCACTATTATTTTACAGTGATGTCAGGATGTGTGTAACCTCTTTAAGCTAGACAAAATAAGCTACTATTTAAAACTTAAAAATTTCTTTGTTATTTAAAACTTAATTTTTTTTTTAAATTATTTCAGGATGTAGCTTCAGATGTCAGTAGAATTACGGATCGTTGTATATTTTATTGCATTTCTGCAGCTTTTCACATCTATACATGGCAACAGTAGCTGGATCATTGTTTATTAAAAAGAAGACTCTTATTTTTAAACTTTTTACAAGCACATTTGAAAGATAAGTACCATACAGCTGCTTTCCTTATTGTCAACCTGATTCTTTTGCTGATATACAGAAGTATGGAAAGACAGAGAGAGAAAGAGAAAAAAAAATATTAGAAGTTGAAGGTATGGGAAGACAATATGCAACACAGAGGAGAACAAAAGCAAGTAATCAAAACATTCAGATTTGCTATGAAATAAGAAACTGTCCTACTGTTACAGGTAGTGTCCTTTATTGAATTTAACCATCTGCAAAAAGTGATTAAAATTTATATTTTTCCTATACACTAGCTGCAATTTAATAATCCTAAACTGGAATTAAATTCCATATTAGATAGGTGTTTGCGGTTTTGCAGTGGAGGGTCATCAGTCAGCAGGATTGTACTACTTTGCACGAGTTGAACCAACATACTATGATTTTTATTTATTGCTATAAAGCCACAAAACATAACTTTTTTAATTTTAATCCTTTGTCAGGTAACATCATTCTTTTGCATAGCATTTTGTAGCTGAACAAAAATAAAACATTTCTTCAAAACATAAGTGATGATGTTTTTACTTAGGGCTTTGGTCTCTTTGTTCAGTTTACTGGCAATATTTGGGAACAAAGTGCCCTGGAAAATATTACAGAACCAAAAAAACTTGTTAAGTTCAAGACAGCTAAAAATACTCTTCACTATCTTCATGAAATCCAGGAAATACAAGTTTATTGCTCTTCATTTAGAGTAAATTTTACCCTTCTAGAAGAGATTCAAAACTAAGGCTCAGGTTTTCTCCTAGATATTTAGTCCTTTATAAATACAAGGAAGCTAGAAAAAATAGAGTTTAAAGTTTTGTGAATTAAGGAAAGAGAAAGCTTAACTACCTAAACCTCTATATTTTCAAGGCTGTTGAAGTAAAGAACAGTCCATAAATTCTCAGGAACCTTGTACCTACCATTTCAACTACCGTCTTATTTACCTCTGATCTAGTTACCCTCATACTTTATCCTTAATCAGTTGATAAGCACTTTAAAATTAATGAGGAGAACAATAGGTACTTCTGGAACATGATTCATTTGACCTGTTTTAGATGAATCACACCCTCAAACGCTCATTCCTCTCTACTGTCAGTAAAAGATGACTAACCAAGATGGCATTCAATAATATTGGATATATAAAGTTATGAAAGATGTATTGCAGTTCAGTGCTTTTTGCAGGAACCACTTTTTTTGCACAATGGGATTGTTAATCCCAGTTTTTGGCTTCTGTATCTCTTATTCATGTTATAGGTGTTAATGGTTCCAGCCCAATTTTACCCTGAAGTTATCATCATTAATTTGTGCAGGAAACCTTTCCCATTTCAGGAGAACCATGATGTGGAGGTTGTGATTCTTTGTTCCGTGTGAGAAATATGATTTCTGTTTGCACAGCTGTTTTGCATGCTGCTCTTCCACGTATTTGCAGTTTGTAACAGTTTCTACACTCACAAAAATTGGGCGTCTATAGTTTTCAATGCTTTGCTTAAATATTAATCTATTTGGCTTTTCTTTTAATGGCCAAATTGCTGGCGCCAGAAGCAATAAAGAATGATGTGTTGAAGGTTTAAAATTAGAATCTGAGATCAACCTGTGCTTTGACTTCTAAAAAGTCCTATGTGCTGAAATGCTTTACTGAACTGATTCACAGAAAAGGAAAGGGATAGTCTTAGATTTCGTGGAATTCTACTGAAATCAAAATAAATTAACATATATTTCTGACCATGGCAACTATTATAATTTAAGTTAATTAAATACTAAGGGATGAATAAAAACATATTAATTTAAGGATTAACCTCTGTGTAAGATGTCTGTACCTTACATAATTGTTAATCTTCGGTAAATTTTTATCATTTGGTTAGCTGAAGTAATTCATGATCTTATTAAACTTAACTTCTTATTACATCTAAGGCAGCTCTTGTATGTTCATTAAATAGCACTGGATTCTGGAATAACAGTTAATCCCTGGCAAATACATTTAGGAATCAACTGGCATTTCATAAACATACAGTAACAATCCCATTAAAACTAAGTAAATATTTATTTAAGATATTTAAGGTCTATCCTGTCACATCCCACCCACTGTAGTATGTGTCATTGTTGGTAGTAAGGTGAAGTTTTTCTGCAGGAGTACACCTGCCACTGTCATCTCAACTCTATCACCAGAGTCAGCTGCTGGAGATGTTGTACAAGCTGTCAGAAAGAGGTCTCTGCACTGTGTCTGCACTATGAAAGAGATAAACCAAAAGAAATATATATTCATACAGCTATGTGAATAAGGAGCTTTGATGGGTCTTAGGAAACAAAGAAGGGTTTACCACCTTTGGAAGAAGGGATAGGCAACGCAGGGGGAGTACAGAGATCTCATTAGGTTATACAGAGAGAAAATCAAGAAGGTAAAATCCCAGCTGGAGCTCAGCCTTGCCACTGACATAACAGACAACAAAAAAAGTTTTTATATCAATTATAAACAGAGAGCTAGAGAGAATCTCCATCCCTTACTGGATGTGGGGGGAAACATTGCAACCGAGGACGAGGAGAAGGCTGAGATACTTAATGACTTCTTTGCCTCCATCTTCAGTATTCAGACCAGCTACCCCCAAGGTGTTCAGCCTCCTGAGCTGGAAGATAAGGATGAAGAACAGAACAACTCCCCCATAATCCAGGAGGAAGTAGTTAATGATCTGCTTCTGCACCTAGGCAAATATAAGTCTATGGCGCTGGATAGGACTCATCCAAGCGTATTCAGGAAGCTGGTGGAAGAGCTCACCATCATCTATCAACAATCCTGGTCAGTAGGGGAGGTACCAGATAACTGGAAGGTGGCTAACATAATGCCCATTTACAAGAAGGGCAGGAAGGAGGATCCAGGGAACTCTAGGCCTGTCAGCCTGACCTCGGTACCAGGAAAGATCATGGAGAGGATCATCTTGGGTGAGGTCTCATGGCAAGTGCAGGGCAGCCAAGGGATCAGGGACAACCAGCATGGGTTTATAAAAGGCAGGTCTTGCTTAACCAACCTGACCTCTTTCTATGACCATGTGACCCACCTTCTGGATAGGGGGAAGGCTGTGGACGCTGTCTACCTGGACTTTGGTATGGCCTTTGACACTGTCCCCCACAGCATTCTCCTGGAGAAGCTGGCAAATCATGGCATAGAAAAGTGTAATCTCCACCTGGTAAATACCTGGCTGGATGGCCATGCCCAGAGAGTTGTGATTAATGGAGTGAAATCTTGTTGGTGGCCAGACACCAGGGCTCAGTTTTGGGGCCAGTCTTGTTTAATATCTTTATTGATGATCTGGATGAGGCGATTGAGTGCACCCTCAGGAAGTTTGCAGACAACATCAAACTTGGTGGGAATCTTAATATGCTTGAGGGTAGGAAGGCTCTACAGAGGAACCTGGACAGGTTGGATCAATGGGCCAAGGCCAGTTGTATGAGGTTCAATAAGACCAAGTGCCAGCTCCTGTATTTCAGTCATAACAACCCCATGCAGCGCTTCAGGCTTGGGGAAAAGTGGCTGGAGAGCTACTCAGCAGAAAAGGACCTGGGAGTGCTGGTGGGCAGCCAGCTTAACATGAGCCAGCAGTGTGCACAGGTGGCCAAGAAGACTAGCAGCATCTTGGATTGTATCAGGCATAGTGTGGTTAGCAGGAGTAGGGAAGTGATTGTGCCTCTGTACCAGGCACTGGCGAGGCCTCACCTCAAGCACTGTGTTCAGTTCTGGGCCCCTCATGACAAGAAGGACTTTGAAGTGCTGGAGTTTGTCCAGACCAGACCTACCAAGCTGGTGAAGGGTGTAGAGAAGTCATATGAGGAAAGGCTGAGGGAACTGGGCATATTTAGTTTGGAGAAGAGGAGGCTGAAGGGAGACCTGAAAGGAGGTTGTAGAGAAGTGAGTGTTGTCTTTTTCTCCCAAGTGAATAATGACAGGACCAGAAGAAATGGTCTGAAATCGGAGCAGGGGAGGTTTAGACTGGATATTAGGAAGAATTACTTTACTGAAAGACTGGTCAGGCACTAGAACAGCCTACCCAGGGAGGGGTTGAGTCACCATCCCCGGAGGTATTTAAGAAACGTGTAGATGTGGCACTTCAGGGCATGCTCTCATGGCTGAGATTCTAGGGTGTGGGTTGTGGTTTTTTGTGTATGGTTTGACTTGGTGACCTCAGAGGTCCTTTCCAACCGTGACAATTCTGTGATTCTGTGAATGTCAGAGTTTTCTGACAAATAGCTGTGTGAATTGGGGTTGTCATTTTTTTCCACACTTGTATGTGACCTGGGTTTGCCAGCAATACAGGTAGATCACAGTATAGATCTGGTCTCACAAGTTGCTATTCAGCATTGGTGTTATTACTAGTGAACACAGATTGCTTTCTTCCAAGTCTCTTACAGATAAAGATAGAGCTGTATTTTTGGCAAATTGAATGGGATTGTCAACAATGTGTTACATACTTTCTCATGTTCAGAGTAACCCTAATAACAACTATTTAATTCTGTAAGTGCCCCTTAGAAGTATATCAGAGAGTAAATTGTATGTGTTGGACATCACTCAAATGCCTTTGACTGTCTTTTGTTTTTGTGTTTGCTCTTTCAACTTTGTTAACTGAGCAGTGGAGTAAACATTCCATCTGGGTTTTTTTCCCCCTCAGAGTAGTCAGTTTACTTTGGGAAACTTGACTACTTTCTTCTCTCAAGGTTTACTTTCCTTTTTTCTTATCTACACCATGCCCTTTTCTTTTAAAAAAATAATTTAAAAAAATTAATAACTTTTACGGAGGAAGAGAAGATGGAGAACACATTTAGAACAAAACAAAAACAAACAAAACCCATCCATTTTACAACTGTTTTAATTTGTTAAACCCTTAAGTTGAGAGTTTTTAATGACTATAAATTTCTATTTCAGAAATGATGGGAATTGTAATTCAAATTAAGATCCTATTACACTACTTTATGCCTTGCTGTTCACAGTTAAATTTACATACAGTTCACAAAATATTCCAAGTTTATCTAGTTTACATAGTGGGAAGATAAAAGTGCCCATTACTGGAAGTAATATCAAACTTCCTTTAATTTGCAGCTTTACGCAGCTTTTTATATCTCCATATATTGTCTCCTACCATTATACATCAAAAGAGTTAACACTGACCAATTTAGCCTCTGAACATGATTTCTGATTTGGGCTTTAGATTCCTCAACTTTTTGAATGTTAACTAAGTTTTTTTTATTTCATTTCACAGAAATTCATCAGAAAACTTCATGCTAATAAATGTAAAAATTATATATCCTATTGTTGAAAACAATGGTATTTCAAAGTAATTGTCAGAGTTCAAAGGGACCTTTAGAGATCATCTAGTTCAGATTTTGAATCCAGATTTTGAAAAAGATGTTCAGCCTAAACCAATAATTTAGTAATAATAGTGATCATAATAAAAAAATATTGAAAAGGTAGCCACATTTTCTGTTGTGCATATGAAATTCTTAATGATACTTGCTGTGACTTTTCATAATCCTGGTCCCATCTGTCTTTTTTTATATCGCTCTTCTAGTGTAGGCTGTAAAATGTTACTCCTGTAAAAAGTATGTTATTTAGAGCATTCATGCATTTAGCTACATGTGTGTTTGATTTTATGAAACTAAATTCTTAATAAGGAACTCTTTTATTTTTTCTGGTGCAGATATTTTAATATCTTTTATTAAACTTAACTAAGCTAGTACTTAAAAATAGCTCCCTGACATTCAGAATAATGGATATGAAAGCAAGAGTAATAAAAATTACTGGGAAGGTGCAGTGCAAGCACTGATTCAGCAACTACCACAGTGATTTCAATATTTTCTTTAAGATATTAATCTGTAGGAATTTAAAAACATACAAAAACAACGCTGTCTAGTGCGGGTTGAGACTTGGAAGTCACTGCGAGTTAATAAAGTACAGCTCATCATGCACTCTGTGGCAACTGTACTATCTGTATGCCCTTCACTTATCCTCGCTGAAGGTAATTCAATCATCCACCTAGATGTAAGCATCTGAGTCACCTTGTGGAATTTCCTGTCACTCAACCAATTGCACAAAGACTTTAGGACTATTACACCACTGTGCAATTAAGAAGAGTCTAAAGAAAATAGTTAAAAAAAAAAAAAAGACAACATTTTTCCAACAAATTTGGGTGGATTTGTGTTTAATTAATTTGTCTAATTGTGTGACTGACCCTTTGCATCCACAATATCCTGCACAATGATTTCCACAACTTCGTTAGTTGTGTACAAGAATACACCGCTGTTGATTGAAACCTGCCACCTGATAATTTAATTTAGAAGAAACCCTACTTCTCGCCCTAGGAAAAGCAATAAATGTTTCCTATTAGTCTTCCCAGTGACAATCACGATTTGAAAATCTTTTCATATTTTCCCTTTGTTCTGTTTTCTCCAAGCTAAAAAATCACAGTCTATTTAATCTCTTCTCTTACGAAAGCCTTTTCATAACTTTGATCATCTTTGCTGCCCTTTTTTATCTTTTCAATTCTATTATATTCTTTTGAACATGGCATGAACAGAATTGCATACAGAAGTCTAGACACAGCAGCTGTGGATTTAAACAGAGTAATGTTTTGTGGTATAATCTCTATTCCTTTTCCAAGATGTCTTCTAATTCAAACAGATCTCTTGATGATCTGTGAGCTGTCATCTTCATTTAACTGTCCAAAATAATACAAAGATCTGTTTTAAAGTCCATAGTTTGTGTATTGAGAGTTGCTACTGATTTTCATTATGGACATCACCTGCATTTGTTGACACTGAATCTCATGTGTCATTTTATTGTAGTCATTTCAATAGCTTGACTTCTATCTGCAGCTTTTCACAATCCTTCTCAGATTTTACTATTGACATTTGTCTGGTACCAAAGCTAATTTAAGTGATAGTGTTACAATGCTTCAGTTTCATATTTGGGTTCCATATGGTCTGCTGATTTGTTAGGAGTAATTTTACCTATTTTCTCAAAAATTTAGTCTATTAATCTTTCACTTGCAGGCAGTTTTTATGACTCTTTTCCATTCCCAAAATAAGTGCATTGTGGGAATCTCCCTAGACTGCTTCTTTTCAAACCTGTTTTTCTGCTTTTCTCTTTCCTTTTCTCTTTCTTTTTCTTTTCCTTTTTCTCTTTGTTTTTTCTTTTCCTTCTTCTTTTTCTTTTCCTTTTTCTTTTTCTTTTCCTTTTTCTTTTCCTTTTCCTTTTCCTTTCTCTTTTCCTTTTCCTTTTCCTTTTTCTTTTCCTTTTCCTTTTCCTTTTTCTTTTCCTTTTCCTTTTTCTTTTCCTTTTCCTTTTCTTTTTTCTTTTCCTTTTCCTTTTCCTTTTCCTTTTCCTTTTCCTTTTCCTTTTCCTTTTCCTTTTCCTTTTCCTTTTCCTTTTCCTTTTCCTTTTCCTTTTCCTTTTCCTTTTCCTCTTTTTCTTTTTCTTTTTCTTTTTCTTTTTCTTTTTCTTTTTCTTTTTCTTTTTCTTTTTCTTTTTCTTTTTCTTTTTCTTTTTCTTTTTCTTTTTCTTTTTCTTTTTTTTTTTTTTTCTTTTTCTTTTTCTTTTTTTTTTCATTTTTCTTTTCTTTCCGAGAAGTGGTTACTTGCAATCTTATTTCAGTGTTTTATTTTCTGCTGATTTTCTCTTAGCCGTACTGATGCACTGATTCTCTGGCAGGCTTTCATTTTTTTCTGATTTTTAAAAATTCTCCTCATTGCTTGCTATGTCATGCACGTATTATCCTAAAAACCTTTTCCATCTTTCCCTGCAACACTGTAACATTTTATTTGTTTGACTCTATGCATTTTTCCAAATTTGCACACAGTTCCCTCTTTATAAGAGTATCTTTTTACTTCTAATGGCCTCCTTTACTCTGCTGTTTCACCTTGTTTGCTATTTTTCTGTCCTTTAAAAGTGTTTTTGATAAGTGGTATACAGTTACTCTGAACTTCTGGTACAGTATCTTTAAGCAGTCTGTCATGCTATCTGCAAGTGTTTAGTCTTTTAATTGTCCTTTTCAACTTCCTTTTAAAAAGCTTTGTCATGTTCAGGTAGTTCCCATATTTTTTAGTAAAATGTTACTGTAGTAATTTATTTTTTTTCCTTTTTCTTTTCTACAAGAGACATTGAAATTGAGTGTTTTATGGCCAGCATTACAGTGTAGCATGTAGATAATTAGATTTTCAACATGGCCTGTTGAATGCTAAAAAGTAAATCAAGTAAGCAATGTTTATCCTCTTGTGGACCCTTCGACTAGTTGTTTTAAGTGCAATGTACTTCATCATTCCTATATAACTTGTATCTTGGCATTATAATTACCCACTGGGTATTTTCCTTCTACTGCTTCTGTGAGGTATCTGTTAGATCACATTCCTCACTTAGAACCAGCTGCTGCAGTTCTTATTTTTCAGAATTAAAAAACATATAGTATCAAGTAGATACTTGTTTTAGGTCTCGTTACCAATTTTTATGTGCCCTGTTCACTTGGGATTTTATTTGGTAAATTTTTCCTTTGCTATTCCCTTTACTATTCTAAATATGGTTAACTCTTATTCTAGCTTTTTTTTTTTTCTTTTTTGAGCGCAGTTTGTGACTTCACCGTGTCTGACACTTTATCTGAGATAGCGTGTTTTTCTTTGCCTGTCACTTGTCTTTAATTTAAAATCATTCTCTTATAACCAATTCAAATGTCACCAGCCTTTCTTCTGTGCAGGCTTGCATGATACCTACCCTTCTTGGATGTGTTCCATTTGGTATAAACATTTCCTTAGTTGNTCTAAATCAATTATAGAGAGATCCATAGCTATCTCATTTTCATCTTGAATTTTATCTTTCACTTGTGATTCTATTGACTCACGTCTGTCTCTTCGTAATGAATTTTTATGACAGAGATACTTGTTAGTTGTACCTGTTGCTAGCATTCAAGTAAAAATGCAATTTTTTTCTTCCTTTTTCTGGAAAAAAAATCCAACCTTGTACTGGTAGTCTCCAACGACAGCCACCAATTTCTTGATCTCATCTCCTTCTGATTTTTATTCTCACATGTCTTGGAAGTTTCAGCAAATAGGAATAACATTTTTAAGTACATGTAGTGGCAATGTTCTTTATTGCTTGGTGTTTCAGTAATAATGTATATCAAGATAATAATTTAATGACATTTTTATTGTTCCTCTGTTACAAAATCTGCCAAATGTTTATTTTAGGCTTGTTCCTTACCCTGTTGTCATTTTGCCTTTTCTCACCCCTGAAAAAAATACTGATAGAGATCTTTCACAAGTTATTGTTACAAAATTCCACTCAGGAATGCAAACATCCATTATTATGACTATTTTTCTCATTCTAGCATGATTCTGAATGCCTTTTGTTTTTTCTACACTGGAGCAGCTGTGGAAATTGTCCAAATTAGCATTACAGGTGGATTAGACAAATCACTTTAAATGTCTGCATAGATATCTTTATTTGGGCTTAAAATACACTTTGGCTAATCTTAAATAGGTTCCAAAAAGAATGGAAGTAAAGTAAATCAGGAGCATTTTTTTTAATAAGAATAAGACAAAAAAAAAAAAAAAAA
>VXBJ01006343.1:10971-73395 GCA_013400055.1 Nycticryphes semicollaris
CAAAAAAAAAAAAAGAAAAAAAAAAAAAAAAAAAAGGAAAAGACTGTGAGTGTAACAATAAGAATATAAGACTATCCACATAGTGGTTTAATACAATTGAACAAATCTTCTTTAAGTTTGCCTGTTTAATTGATTAAGGATTAATTCTCCAGCATGTTTCAGGGTAGCCTCAACCAGAAGTACATGTGTTCATATGTACTGATGTGCTGTGGAAGAGTCTTTCATCAAAGCAATATCTCATGCTTTTTGTCTACCTCATGTCCACCCCTGCTTTATGGGCTGTGGTGGGATCTGTCTGGGTTGCTGTGGCTCCTGACTAGGCTTCTATAGCTTCATGGGGTTTGCTGCAGCTTCATGGCTGGGTCTGGTAATGGGAGAGTCAGAAGACACCAAAGAAGCATCTTGGTAATCCATTTTTATTCACTGTTGCTCAGATCCTGTGAGGTAACACCCTCATAGCCTTACTTTATGCAGATAAACCGTAGGTACTCTGATCACGAAATTGAGCTCCATGATCTGCCTACAGACATACTTGTATTCTCTTTTACCCTGCCACACAGAAAAGTCACCTGCTTTTGTAACTTCCAAGACTCTTTTTCACACAGATTTTTTGGGAAGGTCCAAGGTAAAATCCTGGAATAGCATTCCACTAAGCAGAAGGATCACATAGCTGTGATTCCCAACTATGCTGACTTCTGAATCATATCTAAAACATCCTGGCAGAGTGACAGCTGGCCCAGGCCAAATGTGTGGCCTGTATCATTCCAGTTGCGTGGATATTATAAGTAGAGTAGTTACATAGTATAGACAGTTTCCTGCTGTGGCATTTTTACATTTACTAACCCAGATCCAGCCAAAGAATCCATAAAACAGGAATGAACATTTTGAGCTCTGCAGTGTGTCACTCACATCTTAGACCAGGATAGGAGTCTCTCAGTTTTATTTGAGAGGTTTTACATTTTTTCTTAGATTCTCATTCAATTACTATATATATTCATGTGGCACCTTAGAAAAAGAAAACTTCTTTCCATTTCTGCTTGAAAAAGAGGTTACAATAATACCTGAAACTCGTGGAATATTTGACCCAGTCATGTCTTGTTAATAGCTTGCTTGCTGATTCAAACGAACAATGCCATCAATCCTGTACTCAGGATTTCCTTACCGAAAAGAACAAAACAGGCCTGGATGTAAAGCTATGGTACACTGCACTGTCAGGTTGAACAGCTCAAAGGTAGACAAGGATACCTGCAACTCTGTTCAGCTGAGCTTGAATTTCAGCCTGATGCATGCTGAGAATTAGCATTATATGCTTTATTCTCAATAGTGACTGCCAGCCGTGTAACTCTTCAAGCATATCCTGCCATTTGTTCTATCCAGCAAAAATGGTTTTGATTTCAAAGTAGCTCTTCCAGCTACTGTGTAGGAATAGTGTGCAAGGAGAGTGAGGCTGGGCAAACAATAAATAAAAATTGACAGTAGCGTTATATGAAAGGAAACACAATTACTCCCATTTCCTTGTAAAACATGAGAATGTGAAAAACGCTGTAATCTTATTTCTAGTGAAAAGATAAAGACCTGGTCTAGTGGAAGGTGTCCCTGTCCATGACAAGGGTATTAGAACTAGATGAACTTTAAGGTCCCTTCCAACCCAAACCATTTTGTGATTCTATGATATAGCATGTTCATTTCATTAAGTACAGTATGCTAAAGTCAATAGGATTCAGATCTTACCTACCACTTAATCCCACTTCCAGGTACCCCTTTTCACAGCCTGTGAGAAACAGCCACCTCAATCATATAGATATCGATGTGATAAAATTATAAGACCTGCTTGTTCTCAACAGCTTACTGGGAGAAAATCCAGGATGGGACCCTACACCTCTGTTGAATTTGTTTTTTTTCCATCTCATTGCAACCCAATGTCAGTTAGAAGAATAAAAATTAGGATGGGGAGGTGGAGGCAATATGTACATACTGGTAGATCCACACCATATATGTTTGATGCAGCCATGGAGGTGTTAATGACAGACTCAGCTTTCCACCCTTATCTTACAGACATGAAATGTTTTATTTACTGCTGTTTAGCTTCAGTTTTTGTTTACTTTCATTGTTATTCTTGCTTTGATTACTTCCTCGGTGTAGGAGAACTGACTGGAACTCCTATTTATTTCTTGTGATGTGTCTTTTCCATCAAATGACAGCCATCAACCGAGAATATTTCTAGTCTTGAGAGCTTCACACTCGTGAGAGTGGCCTAGAGGGACACAACTGTCTCATTGTGCAGCGAACAGAGAATTATTCTCAGATGCATACTGTTGAGCAAAGCCTTAAATATTGTGGCCAGGTTTATGAACTGGCATTAGAAGTAAATTGAGAACCAGTGGAAAATATGAATCGTTGATATGATAACTTGTGGTAGCTTGTCCTTTTAAATAACTGATTTTCTTGTTCTGTGCGTATTATGCTTCCTGACTCCGATTCCTATGTAATGCTAACTACAACAGCATGAACAGGAAGACATTATCACACTGATAACATATAGACATTCAGAATGTTCTTTTTTCTTCTATCATTTTATATAGTTTTTTTGGAATTAGACACATATTCTGGCACAGATTTTTTTATGTGCATTTTCACAAGTGCTGGGGAAAAAAAAAAACCTTCATTCATCTTCAGAAAAAAATCACATTCTTTGAATAAAAGTTCCTGCTAGATATAGGCAAGATGTTGCAAAGTAGTCTCAAAGTATTTTACAAGAGCTGTTCCTGCATTTTTGTCCTATTTTATCTTTCTAATGTAAGGTACTTGTTTTACATTCAGCATGAATGAATGCCCATTCTGACTGCAAAAAATGAAGGTCTTAAAGTTTAAGTAGAAGGTTAGATTTTCAGATTATGAACCAGAATTACAGCAAGTTGGAAACTATCATTGTGTAAAGTATAAGACATCAAACTCTTAAACTGAATACATTCATATTATGACACATCTCAATTATAAATCTTATTTACATATAAGAGTTTAAAAGTTCCTCTATTTTTCATTATTTATTGTTTTATGCTTGTATTACAGGCCTAATCATATTAAAAATTCCCTTTTGCTGTTAACTACACAAGCAAATGTGTACTTTTATCATTCTGGACTGAGCAAATGGTGCAAATTTCTGCTCAGTTTTTACTTTTGTTTAGCATAACAGCTTTATGTTCTCCCATCTTAAATTGGACAATTATAAGAAGGATATAAAAGAATAATGTATTTTTCTTGCAAACCTGAATGGCTACTGTGAAATTGTTTGTTTCGCAACAGAAAATTCATATTTGGACCAAAACCAACCAAACAAATTTAAAACAACTTTAAAAATTCCAACATCTATAGCAGTCAGATTTTGCAAATGAAATATCAGTGCAGATACAATGTACCTAGTCCAATGTGTTAAAATTCCAAAGGTGTTAATAGCAAATTTAAAAATTATTTTTATTTAAGTAGTCTAGATAAAGAAGGTAGACATTCCACTTTTAAAGCATGAGGTTTTTTAACATCATGATTATTAGAGGAGATACATTATGAAAGAATTATAAGTGGAAGTCTACATTGGGAGCTGTGTCTACTTCCAAGAGGGGTGCTAGACTGCAATTTTTCCCTTAGTAGGAGCAAGAAAAAATTCAGGCATGAGTACTGCCAGTACTTACATGTGTTTGAATTCTTCCCACATCTCCAGTTGATTGACATCTTCAATAAGCTGTTAATGAACCCACTCCATTTGCTTTAAATGAGCCTTAAATTTTTAGATCTGGTGTAGTTTTGTAGGAAGTTGGAATTAAGTAGATTTAATTGCCTTTTTCTCAGTTTTTGTTTTTGTTTTTGTAATTCATCATTCAAAGGAGCAGCATGCTTTGCCATCATAATAAGGTTTCTCAGTAATCTTGTCTTTGATTTGAGTTCTAGATGCAAAACTGTGTGCTAGCTATAATGAATCAGTATTCTTACCCAAACTAGGCTGTGTTAGGTACCAGTTATTCATAAAATAAGAGCTTTTCTCATGCTGGCTTTCAGTGTTTTAAAGTAGTAATTTAGCAGCTGTCTTGGACAGGGCTGCGTACACGTTGGAAATCAAAGGTGACTCCAGTTCTGTTCATGAGATGGGTTGGTACTGCATTTTTATTAGTGTATTTGCTTTCCTTGTACTTTGATAGTTTTAGTCCCTGGGGCACAGAGCCGAGAAATGTAGATTGTAACTATCATGCCAGATAAGGAAAACAACATAAGTGATGATGCAAAATATATTGTCTCTGACAGTGAACAAGCAGAGACTGGCTTGTGTACAACAATTTTTTACAGTCTGACTGTGATGGGCTATTCTCACCACAGTGACACCTGCTGAGGATCTGTGTTATATTTAGTTGCATTGTAATAGCATTTCTTTCAAGAAATGAATTACATATCTGTAGAGAAGTGATGATATAGGCATCCATGGCTGTTAGTATGCAGTCGGCATTTTATATTCTGGCATGAATGTCTATACTCGTGCCAGACACTAGCTAATCTGTGACTGTGAGAAAAAAAATATTGGCAAGAGGGCTGGGAAGTGGGGCGCTGGACATCAAAGTGCCTATTAATGTAATACTTCATTTCTGCAACACAAATACCATGCGGACTTTCCCTGATAGGACTGAATGAAAACTTAGAAGACATGATAAATAGTGAGCAATTGTACCTCTGTTCATGTTGGGCATTCTTATGGACAGTACTTCACCATATGAAATCTGAACTCAGTCTCCTGATGAGGGCTTATTAATAATATAGTCCCTGAATCCGTATGCAGTCAGCTTTCCACAAATATGTATGCTGGATCATACTCCACTGTAAAGTGGAGTATATACAACTGCAGATTTTACATATATGTTATGGAGAATGGCAGTCCATATGATATTGAGCAGAGAACACATCCCCCGTGCCTCTCTATATAACCTCTGCAGTCTGTACCTCCCATCAGAAGGAGGATAGCCACGGATTGCAGTTATCTGGTAGGCCACACTTTAGCCACTGCACTTTGGAGGAAAGGCAGCATGCCATTAGCTGAGTTAAAATGAAATACAATATCTGGTATAAAGTAGTCACTGTGCTCTCTGTGACCTCATCGCTGCAAGGCAGCAGCTAATCAGTGTTATCTGGTGGGGTCTTTCTATTATGTCCCTTCTCTACAATTCCTATCTGCTCAACAGATGACATATGATCTTCCATCCGCCTTTGTGNTCTGTTTATTTCACTGATAGTCAGCTCGGTGTAAACAGAACTCAATTTTGACAACTGTTTAGCTCACGGCACAGTTTTAAAGTATTAAAGGATAATGGAAGACTTATTAGATTAGCTTTTGCCATGATCTTTCAGTGTCCCAGATAATTATTATTTGTGATACAGCTGAATGGTTTAGGCTTGTATTATTATTATGCATGCATTTCTGTGTAATACTTTATGTACTGTTGATGGGCACTAAAATATGCATTAGGAAGTATACATTTAGTCGGATTGCACAGATATTAGTGGTATTTTCAAGTGTCTCAAATTGGTATTTTTGTGAATTTTATTTCATTTCCATGTAACAGTTCTTAGTTCCTGTTTTTTCTTTTTAATACAAATTAGTTCAATCATCTGCATCATTATTATTACTCTTAATCATTCTTAGTAACACTTGTGTGACTTCTACCACAGTCCTTTTATCCAAGCATTACATTACATTTCTCCCCCAGCATTTTACTTTTAACATTCCCTCTGTTTCACATGTTTTGGTGTTCTTGCATATTTTTTCTTGCACTATCACCTTTTCTATCTTTCTTATTTAGTATTTTAGATCATTTCTGCTAGTCACATACTGTTTTTCACCTTGATATTTGATTTTCCTTCTTATTACCTCTTAATTAGGGAATGTTGTTTCTATCTCTGATCTTATAATTAGGGATTTTTTACCTTTTGATCACCTTTTTTCCTGTTTTGCATAAGGGATGTCTTTTTAATCTTTCACTACTTTTCCCTACATGGTTTTCCCCTTATTCTTTTTTTTNAAACCACCCAAAAACACAACAAAAAAAAAAACCCACCCAAAACCAAACAAACAAAACCAAAAAAGCCACCCACCAACTAAACCCCACACCCACAACCTTAACTTAATTCAATAATCTTGACTCCCTCTGATCAGTAACATTGCTTCCAATCTTATATTTTATTTCTAGTAAGATTTTGAATACTGTTTTGTCCTTGTTTACAGCGATGTGATTTTCTATTTTTAGAAGGCTAAATTTGCAACTTCTTGGTAGTTCCCTATAGATAAGGGCAATGCATTTGAAGGTGAATACATGATTACCCTGGACATAGACTAAATTACTGGAATACATGAGCAAGAAAAGAAATTATATGGAGTTTTCACATTTGAATAATCACACTTTCCTTTAAGGTGCATCGTGAAATTGAGCCTGTGTCGGTGACTAAGTGGGTACATTTAAAAAAAACATGAGTGAAATACAGTTGTATTTTCATCTCAGTCTCCAAATGAACATTGGTGGCTCATGTTATGAAAGCACAAAGATTGCTTAGGGCAAAGAGAGCTCTGTCAAGGTTAATGGCCCCAAATCCTTCCTGCTCTAAACATCTTTTAATGCTTTTTTGGGGGGTTTCTTCAGATTATTTTTTAAATTCACTCTTCAAAACAGGAGTGCAACAGGAAAAAAGTGTAATAGCAACTGTACTCTGTGATCCACTTTATTGTTTGTCTTTTATTAACTTTTATGCTGCACTCTTTCCAGTGTGCTACCATCTAGCAGGATAGTTTGTTGCTATTTCTGTTCATATTAGTTATTTCATGCTTATGATTAGTATTCTTGTTTGTTCTGGCAAAATGTAGTAACCTAAAAGCATCCAGGCCTTTCAGCCATATTTGCAATTTGGAACTGAAAAGCATGTATCTGTTTCTAAAGACATCAGACTTGTCAAATGGGAACAGTTAAAAAAAAGGAATTGTTATTATCACTGCATAGTAGGGGCAAAAAAGGATTATAAATATATATTCACTCCTTGCACACATGCTGCCAAGTTATCATAAAAAGAGCAGGTAGTTCTCTGAAAGTCGACTGTTTCCCACATGACTTTTTTGTGTATTAGATATTCCTATTCATTCTGTTGATACTCATCACAGCAGTATCTGAGTACCTCCTGGTGGTGTATTAAGCTCTTGACTTAAGATCTCTCATTTTCTCTCCAGAAAGATGAAACAGCTGAGTTGCTCAACTTTAAATTAATGTTTTTTTGGTAGCCTTGTCCCAAAGGATTGCAGTTCTAGTTAAAATTTGGTTGAACTATGAAATACTAGATCGAGATATATGACATTTCATCTGAGAAGTGAAGAGCTGAGCAAAGGCAGGTCACTTTCTGCATGACTAAGACAGTTTTGTAGCCAAACAGCAAAAAGGGAAAATATTATTTATAGGTTATTTATAGACTTTTGTGAAAACCTCATATTAGCAAAGAACACAAAAGTTAAGATACATGATTTATATAATCATAGATTCATAGAGTAGTTTAGGTTGAAAGGGACCTTTAAAGATCATCTAGCCCAACCTCCCACCATGGGCAGGGACTTACCACCCTCATAGTAAAAAAAATTCTTCCTAATATCTAATCTAATCTTCCTTCTTTCAGTTTAAAACCATTGCTTCTTGTTCTGTCACTACAGGCTCTATTAGAAAGTCTTTTTTCATCTTTCTTATAAGCCCCCTATAATATATTGATAGGCTCCAATAACGTCTCCCCTAGAGCGTTCTCTTCTCCAGGCTGAACAATCCAAACTGTCTCAGCCTTTCTTTGAAGAAGAGGTGTCCCAGCCCTCTGATAATTTTTATGGCCTTCCTCTAGACCCTCACTAGTAGATGCATGCTTTTCCTGTGCTGGGGACCCCAGAGCTGGATGCAGTGCTCCAGGTGGGCTCTCACCAGAGTGGAGTAGAAGGGGAGAATCATTTTTATTTTGATATAGCCCAGGATATGGGGCTACATCATACATTGCCAGCTCGTGTCCGGTTTTTCCTCCACCGGTATCCCCAAGTCCTTCTTTGCAAGGTTGCTCTCATTGTATTCACCTCCTAGTCTTTATTGATACTGGTGTTTGCCCTAGCCCAGGTGCGGGACTTTGCACTTGGCCTTGTTGAACTTCATGAGGTTAATGACTTTTTTTCCTTATTTTTGGTAGCCAAACTAGAAAGAGAGCTTACTCCAAAAGTATTTTAGTCTCTATATTAAGAATTTAACCTGAATTTCCCTCTGAAATAGCCTCTTCTTTTCTATTCATTAGTTAGGGAGCATAAAATTGCTAACTTCTTAATTTATGTATTTAAGCAATGTAGCCTTCCCAGAACACAGATTATTTTAGTATTTACAGTGGTACAATTTCAGCCCCAGCAGACTATAGTATAGTTGTGAGAGCTTCACAATATTTCTGTGAATCATTTACTCTGCTGAACTAGTAAATATTCCTTCATGTACTGATCTTGTCCAAGTATCTCCCTGGTGAAGGTAGCATCATCTTCCTGACATAAAGAGAAGTAAAGCTGTCTGCTACAGGCAAGCTGTTTGTTTTTCAGTCCAGACCAGTTGAATTATATCACCTCATATATGTGATATATCATCTAAACACAATGTATATATAGGACCTGAAAGTACACTGATAATTATGATGTTCACCACAAATGCAGGTCTTAGTTGTGGTGGATATGTTCTCTTATTGCTCATTTATGACAAAAGGGTATAGCACATTCTCCCTAGATCAAACAAGCTAGACAGATATCATGGTTGACAATGTTAAACAATGCAAACATGCAGGACTATAAAAATAACGAATGTCTCATCTTACTCTTTAGATCCACCACCAGTGTACTGTCAAGTCTATGCTGTGACCCAAGTCCAGACTGACTTTTCAAGAATATTAAACTTGTTTAGATTTTATTTTTTTGGTTAATTAACATCTTACTGATCTTGCTCAGGATCTAGATGGTTGGATAGTGAATGTCATTTTGTTACAGTTGGTGAATCTCTTAAGTTGTTTTAGAATAGTGTTTTTGCCAAGAAAGGAAAGGTTACTAATCTGACTGTCTATTCTAGTTAAGGATCACTACCAGCCGACTTCCAGTTGTCAGTGTTTGTCTTCCAAAAATGCAAAGAGCATAATTCAGATTTTTGGATCACCAGTTTCTTAGGGTATGATCCTCTTTTTTGGTGAATAGCTATATTGAATTTGGGGACTTGTGGCAGACACAAAGCTTGTGCTTATTGCTGAAGTATATCTTACTGTTCAAGAAGCCTTTTGAACATGAACTCTGTTGTTACCAAAAGTTCTTGGTATGATCAATCTGAAGCATTTGTAGGTTAGTATCCACTATCTTTACATAGAATGACAAAGGTCAGGCCAAGACAGATCCAATGATGCCCAAGTCAGTCTTTCAGAAAGCAGCTGAACATCTTCTCAAGCAGTTTCATAAATTAGATTAAGTGAATATGATATTGGGTCAGAAACCCTATAACTCTTTCAATGGAAAGTTGTTGATAGCTTATGTAATTAGCAGATCTTTTTCATGCTTTGCAAATATCCAAATAATACATACAAGACATATATTTTTACAGTTTCTTATGAAATAGCTCATGCAAGAAAGGTAATGCTAGCTTCTGACTATATATATGCCAAAATGTGCCAGGATTTTTCCATTCCATTATAAACAAAGTATCAGTGAGATCTTTTTTCAATTCTTTAAGAGAAGATCCATTATTTTAAATTCTTATAATACCTGAAGAATTTGTTCTTGTGTATAAATATATATTTTATGACTTTAACATTATAGATGCAGAGTTGCACAGAATTGTATATTTACGACTACGGATTCAAGCAGCAGATACCAGATAAAACTTATTTCCTGAGAAGTTTGACAACAGTGTCAGAAAACTGAGGTGAAGAAATCTGGAGATAAGATAAATAGAAAAGATTTGAAATGAAATATCAGAAAATAAAGGGAAAATAAGGAGTTGAAGATAATTCAGGAGAAATTTCACCATGTGAAATATCAGTTTGCCAGTGCACTTCATGTAGGAATCCAAGAAAACATGATGGCAATCTTTCTTTCAGAGGCATCTAGTAAATTACAAGCTCAGCACAGAGCAGATTAACAGATGGAAGAAGAAAACAAAATATATTGGTGTGTCTAATTGAGGCTTGTCAACTTTGTAAATAACATATTATAAAGGTAGGAAAATTTCTCTCTGCAAAGATATGAGGACATCACTTTCTTCTGACAGCAATCATGTCTTGGTAGAACCTTAAAGTGATGTTGTGTATATATAGTAATCATATATTTACTGCTGCACATGCAACATTACTTAACAGCAATTACAAAATCTCTGTTGTTGTTGGATAATAGGAAAAAATATTGAATAGAA
Source organism: Nycticryphes semicollaris (assembly GCA_013400055.1). Taxonomy (NCBI): domain Eukaryota; kingdom Metazoa; phylum Chordata; class Aves; order Charadriiformes; family Rostratulidae; genus Nycticryphes; species Nycticryphes semicollaris. The sequence continues at coordinate 21,438 of VXBJ01006343.1, forward strand.
AAGATTTGTTTCTTCTAACAAGAAATAACTGTTCTATGCTCTGGTAATTGAAATCTAAGAAGAATTGGTTTTGCATAAAATTAGTTCCCCAGAATTACCCTAATATACATACATTATTACCCAAACATACATTATTACCATAACATACATTTTACACGTAACAAGTGGACATCCACTGTCAGTAGCAGTACTGTGTATTACTCCTCCCGATGTCATGAAGTCATGTCTCTGTGATGCCTTGAAGTTGAGATTCTGGTGATATTAGTAATTTTAAAGACATAATTGTGCATCTTTTTCACATCAGCATAGTGAACAGCGGGACAAATATCATAAAACAGCAATTTTATTCCTTGTAGTAACTTACTACAGTAATCTATTTTGTAGAATTCCTATCAGTAAATGCCAAAACTGAAAAAAGTTGTATTTTGCTCGGAAGAGGTTATGTGAATTTAACTGAGGAGGATCTACAGTTGCGGGGCAACAATATAGTATTGCATTACTTTTTTGTTCATGCAAACTATGCTGGTATGCAGAAAAACTCTACCATAAACTGTAGCACAGTTATATATATCTTACATAAAAGAGGTGTTTCTGCCTGTATTGAAGACAGTGCTGCATTTTTTTTTCTTTTAATTCTCTTTTAATTTTCTTTTTTTTTTTACTTTCTCTTCTCCCCTGTCCCATCCCCCCTCCCCCACATACACATTGCTAATCTAATAAACCTCACTCTAAATTGCAATCTGGCAAGAATCTCAATTTTCTAAGCACACATGAGTGTACAGTAAGTAGCAACATGCTAAATGGCAGGTAGTTCTAAGCAGACTTCCAAGGTGATTTCAGGATATGCCAGCTGCAGTGTGTCTTTCAGTTGCTTCTCACATTCTTTAGCATTTCCTGCCTGCCTTCAAACTGCCTCTTCTGCTTTGATTCCTTTGCTGGGAGCAGGTGAGGATGGTGTGGAACAAAAAGACTTCTCTGCAACTTCCATAACTTAAAAGTGAAACTATAAAGATAGTCCATTCAAGCATATGCTGAAGTACTTCTTCATGGAAATATTATTTTTTCAGAAAGTAAAATTTTGCATTACAAAAGCATTTTTCTGTTACCTATGCACATATTTATGGCTAACTTGACTGGGCACATTACAAAAGCTATCCAGGTAATCTTTTATTATTAAAGCAGCTTCTAGCATTAGATACTGTTTAAAAAATCAAATGCTTTTTCCTACCTTATTACAAGGAAGAATTTGAAGTGGAGTTTGAGTTTGTCTGGGTTTTCGGGATTTTTGTTTGATTGTTTTATTGAGGTTTTTGTCTTATTTTGGTTTTTTTGGAAAATGATTTTTAACATTCTGCCTGGGAGGGAAAACAGACATCTTTCAGAAGTACAAAGGAAGACTAAATAATCTTGTAATATGTAACTATCCTGCATGTAATTTTACCCAAAGAAAAGATATTAATCTTTCAGATTTTTTTTTAATTCATATTTATTTAAGAAATTTTCTTTTATTAATCTATGTAAAACCTACTTCTTGGCAATTTATCTTTTCCTTTAAACCCTGTAGGTTAGAAGCTGCAGTTTTGCATCCCTCTTAAAGAAAAGATGTTTCAAAAATAATGCAGGAGTTTACATGTACCTTCTGTGCTATTTTTTAACTATTCCTCAATTCTTGTGATTCAATGAAAGCATTGAATATTTTTCCTCCACCAGGATGTATCAGATTACATGGTGTCTCATTGATTGAGGGTAGTATCTCATCTAACTATAATATAATATTTATGTGAGCAAAACTCCACATAAATTTAAAAATTTCATGCAGCAGGCGGGCTGGAAAAATACTAAAATAAACATTTTTTACACAAGCCTACCAGAAAATATTGAAAATATACAATAGTTGCCTCAAATACCAAAAATATGAGGCTAAAAAAACCAACAGTGACAATATGGGAAAAAAAACCCAAAACACCCAGTTTATGCAGTCCTCAAAATGCAAATGTGAGGAATTATGCATTCCTGAACCACGAGGAAAATTTTTACCCATATCAGACTTGTTTGGCCTTCATCTTTTTTCTCTTTGTTTCATCTTTTATAAACCAATTCAACATTCATGGATAATTCCATTTAAGGTATTTATGTGAACCTTAAGATAACATTTTCCAATTACAATAGTTTTTGTATTTAGATACACTTGCTGTGCTTTATGTGTTTACAAACATTACATAAAATGAAATCCATTCTATTTCTGCATAGTATTGTCTTTTGTAATTTTTATTTTCCTTTTTTTCTGTTGTGAACTAAAGTGAAGATTTACTAGACCTTTAGTATTTTTTTTTTCTCAGTTAACCCTGACCTCTTTAAACACTTTTTTTCCAAATGAATTAGCATACTTTATTTATTTTAATCAGTGAACTCTTTGGAAGTTCAGGGGAAAACAGCATCTTGTACCTGTTTCTGCATGGCAGAACTCATTTTAGTGGACCTTCTAAACATCTGTCAGTATAACATTTTTCCATCTCTTTTAGGCTAAATGTCAAGTGCTAATTACTGAAATGAAGTATTGCAAAATGAGGAGTATTTATGATGGACCCATGATTACTTTTGAGATGCGTAGTGAGTTTATGGCAAATACAGAAAAGTGGAGAGCCTATTTTAGAGAGAAGAAAGCATGTACATAGCTGTATACTGAAAGACTGTCAACTGTTATACATAATGTCTTAAAAAGGTCTGGAAGTCTTTCTGGAATGAGTGTGATGAGATACTATCTCTCTCAATCAAATTCCTTCTGCATTAACTGGACAAACTGTGAATTTCACTCGCTACCTTTAAATGTGTTGTCACTCACAGTAAGAGCCTTATGAACATGTGCATTTCCCAGACTTATTTTCAGGTGCTTCCATATGTTGTGAGAGCATACTTCAAGATCAGGAAAGATACCTATACAAATTAAATGAGAAGCCAAAGGAAAAAAAGAAAAAGAAAGAAACATCTGCAGGGCATCAGTGTGAAAAAATTGTTTAAGCTGCCTGTTATTAACTGCTCAACCTGTTTTATGCTGGATTTCTGCATAATTATGTTACAGAGGAGGGGGAACAGAACAGATGTTGAATAAAGATTGAAAATAAGAAAATGAGATTGTAAAAAAAAAGAGTAGTTAGGGTTGCTCTCAGCTAGACATTTTTTGGCAAGACTTTTAGACAGCAATCTATTTCTCACATTCATTGCCCATTTCAGCAAGATTAATGTAAAACAAAATGTTTCTTTTTAAGTCTGATCAGTTGAACAATTATACAGCTCCAATAATCCCCAAGTCAGTCTTTCAAAAAGCAGCTGAATGTTTCCTCAAGCAATTTCATAAATTAGATTAAATGAATATGATATCAGGTCAGAAGCCCTATAAGCTCTTACCATGGGAAGTTGTTGATAGCTTATCTAATTAGTAGATTTTTTCACACTTTACAAATATCCAAATAATACATACAAGATACATTTTTCACAATCTTTATGGAATAAATGCCACTGAACTATACTTGTGTGTTTATCTGTTCCCTTTTCTCACACGTGTGTCATGCTTTAAAGCAAACTGAACTATCTATTTAAGAATGTCTCAATTTTTTTCTCCACTTAGTTGATATTTTTTGGCACAGGGTTTGAAGGCATTATTGAAATTACTGTTAGGGTAGAGTTATCTGAGAAATAGGGCTGAGACAACATGCCGAATTACTACATTAAATCATTTGCATCACCTCTACACTGTACACTCCCTTTTACCCCGAACAAATTATTTACCTCAATGGGAGTTATTCCTGAATACTCTGCAGAGGTCCTTAACTAAAAGAATTGTGTGCTTTAATGCAACTGCTACCGCACTTTTCCAGAGATGGCTATTCATTGGGTTAAGATAAAATCAGAAATCATTTGGGGAGAAGGATTCAGATATGAAATGGATCCTTTCCCCAAAGTTTTAATTTTATTCTTGTTAACTAAACATATTTTATTTTTCAAGCACTCCCGACTTTGCTTTCCTTTGCTATCCTCACCCTACATACCATCACAAGTAGACTTCAGTCTGTTGAACTGCTTCTTTCAGGTGAGCAAATACTTCATCTGCTAGCTGTCTTCTCTTGTGATGCAAAATTTACATGTAAGATTAGAAAACTGTGTAGGGTTTGTTTTCTGAAAAGTTGCAGCTTAAAAAGTCACAGCTCAGAGCTCGATAGACTGTGTTATTTATTGAAGAGCTTACAAGTGATTTGATGAAGGAACCTCATATTTGTATTCATTTTGCATTCAAAGGATTTGGACATAAATTCTGTCTGAAAAAAAAAAAAACCCAGTCAAAATTATATCACTGTCTTATTCTATATTTTGGTCTTGATAGAGCTTCTAAAAGACAGTATGTCATTTGGAAGAGGTATAGATGTGAGAAAAATGACCACATGAACTTGTATTACTTCAGGTGTGTGGTGTGTGCACACACCTTTTCTAGATACATTTGTATTACAAAACCTTACTGTAATTGCAAGTGAATAGCAGTAGCTCAATGTTATAGTATGTTTAATACTGCAACTACACCATCACCACCTATCTCTACAGGAAAGCACAGTTCATGGGTACCAGCATGTTGATGGATCTGTCTGTGGAATCAGTACAAATCTTTCTTATGATTTTTTTTTTGCCACAGATAAGTCATAAAATGAAGACAGCAGATTGATGGAGGTTTAGTTTTTTCTGCTCTTGTTTTAAACAGTAGGTGTAGAACAGGTTCTTCTATTTTATAGCCTGAAGCTGAACTGTCAGCATAAAAGATGTACGGACTTAATACCTGAAAGCTGGGCAGCAGAATTTCTTCCCAATTTTTTTTAGAGCAGATTAAACACCACAAAATATAGCTCATTACTACCTAGTGTAAATTTATTGAAAAGGCAGTTTTTGCTAAAGCATGAAATACTTTGTCTTATTATTACTTGCTTTACTGCAAGACACAGATTTTAGCTGAGAATGAAAAAGTTTTTCATTTACAATCTGCCTGTCCATATTGCGAGAAATTCTATACCTGACCAAAAATACAAAGCTTGAAACATTTATTTCTGCTTTTTGCCTGTGTGAGTGCATATGGCTGACTCCATGTCTTACTTGGTGTCATGTAACTGTGGTCAATATACAATTATCATAGAACTGCCTAGGTTGGAAGGGACCAAACATATAGTCCAACCATCAACCTAACACCGACAAAACACATCATTAAACCATATCGCTAAGCAATACATCTACCCACCTCTCTACAACCTCCTGATTATGAGTTTATTAAATCTGTACTTTGGGGAGAAAAAAAAAAAAAGGACTGATTATAATACGCAAATTAAAATAACCAAATATTATAGTTATTATTATTTTTTTTTCAGTTTTGGAGATAATTCTGTGGCTTTTTTTTAGCTCTGGATATTTTTATTCAATGAAAAAGTAAAATTGTGCACTCTGCAGAACACTATACATCAACTATCAAAAAAGCATTGTATTACACATTTTGAATGATGAATAGAGGGAGAGAAGCATGAACAGACAAACAGAAAAACAAGATAAGAAATAAAAGGCTGAAGAATAAAGTAAATAAAAAACCCTTAAATTAAATAATATGTTTCTTTTCACATATTTGGAAATAATTAATATTTCATGAAAGCATACATGCTTTCCAGAAGATATTAATCTCTACAGATATACGTATATATAAAAGGAGATCCTCTAGATGTGCATAGATAAAAAGTCCTGCTGCCTTCATTTCAGCTTACCTCCTTTTGAGAAGAACATTGGAGGTGTGAAACAAGTTAAGCCTCAGCTAGTGTCCAGTCTTGGACCTCTTTTAAAATTCATCACACTCCTTTTTCCCACAAAGCAAAATTATTTCTTAATTTTAGATTATGTAAGTGGTTACAGTTACATAATTGTGCTACATATTTATGACAGAACCAATACTGATAAAATAATCTTCAAGTAAAAATATTGTGCTGAAACACATTCTGGTTTAGATCTTACTGGAGAAAAAACTTCTTTTATGTTATATAATTTAATTTTTTTTCCAATTTCACTTAAAACCAGTGTAAAGGAAGAAAAGCAAACAAAGACACACCTAGTACAGCTGAGTTTAATCACAACCATTGAAATAAACTAAAAATTAAGCTTGAAGAGATTTGTGACTTAGTGAGGAAAAGAAACTACTTTAGAAGTTGGATTTTTATAAACACTGATGTTATTTTTATTTTATTTTTGTTTTCAATAGGATTTTGCATTTAGGCAAAGCAGGTATATACCAGATATTCCCTCTTATTGCATGATGTATTATGTGCATACTCGTAAACTTTTGTTTGTGCTTTGAATTCTGCACAATGGTCTACTGATAAATGTTCATTTTAAAAGTTTTTTTTTTCTACTTATGTAAAAAATAGCATGTTTACGCTTCCTAGATTTAAAGTTCATTCATCTGAAAGTTTGTATTCATAAATTTCCCTTATTTGTGTGAACTGATCTTGGCTGTTTCTTAAAACTGTATCATCTAAATAAATTATTATTATTGTGATCTCAAGGTTTATAACAAAATGCATGCTGGAGAATGGTTAAAGTCTAAATTTGAGATTCTGATTTAGAGAAACTGTTCTTAGCAGAACTACTTCCTCAGGTTTTTGCTTTCCTCCTTAAACTTTTTATTTTGAGCCGACAGAAATATGTTGCTTTTTTATGGTTAATTTCATCCTGTAATCTCTCAAAGCTTCTCCTTGCTTGTCCTGTACTCTGTGAGAATACAGAAGGTAATCTGTAATATTAGGAGATATTTTTCTTTATGGAAGGGGTGGGAATATAAGATGGTTAATTAGTTCTTTCTTGACTGATGTAGGATGGTATGGTTTTCATTAATCATGTATGAGTGTGTTGTGTGATGTAACACAGCTGGGCACAACAAGCTGGAGCATGTCTTCCAAGAAATTTCAAAATAGCTTTCTTGAAAACTGCTGTGAAAAAAATAACACACTTTTGTAGCAAGACTGATTAATCAAAATAGGACTTTCCTAATACAGAAACAAAAAGAATCCAATTAGGTGTCAGTTCTGCAGCTATGCTCATAATCATGCCAAAATTTCGTGCAAAATGTCTCCTTATAGAAGGGTAGGGAACCAAGTATTTTCATGTATTTCTGCCTCAAGATGGTAAACTTCATCTATATTTAGATTTTTAGAGTGTAATTTTGGTCCACATTCATAGACCTAAGTAGCAATGGGATTTAGATCTACTATAAATATATATACATTAACGTACACATGGTATTGACTTTCTTAAGTAGGTCTCCATGTACTGCAGTGGGAAGTTAGACACCTATTTGACATGTGGACACCTTCCTTGGAGGCACAAAAGTTTCAGAAACTGGGGCTACCTCCCACTTAACTTCCTTAGAGAGGTGTAAATGTATGTACTTGTCTGTGTAAACAGCACAGAGCAGTACTGCAAGCTGAGTCTAAGTGTCTGAGTTAGTTCAGTGTCAGAATCAACTTGGGCAAATTAGTGAAACTTTTTAATCAGACTAATCTGCTTCTCAGCAAGAAGTCATTTAAGTATATTTTACGTTGGTTTGGTCATGAGGTGATATTTGAAAAACCTAGCCAATAAGTAGTTTATGGTAATATACATGGTCTCTTAGGTGCCTTTCAGAAATTGGAGAAAAATACCCAATCCTATGTAGGGAGATCAGTCTTTCAACAACACTTATAGAAAAAAAAAAAAAGAATTTGATTTTTAAATACTTTTTTTCAGGGTTTTTTTAAGAAATAACTCCATGAAATTGTGATCTGTGATTGTCTATATCCCTGATTACCCATCACTTCTGAATTAGTATCTGTCCAAGGACACAGGCCTCAAACATAAGTTTCCACAAATTTATTGGATATAGAGAGCTGTAATAAACTATATAAATGTGCAATATAAGCGAAAAACTGATGTCATAGATTATTAGACACTGAAGACTCTTAACTAAAAAAGTCATTAACAATGCCTCAGTTACTGAGAAAGCTTCAAGCAGACTGTGCCTTCCAAGACACATTAATCAATAATAACACAAAAATTTGCAGAAAATAAGCTTTAATTAGTTCCATTGCTCATGGAACTGTGTTATTTTTAGCGTGTAATCTTTGTAGACAGTGCAACAGAAACAGGTCTAGTGAACAGAATTAAGCACAGGGAGACTAATAGCCCTGCAGAGAAACTCAAGGAGGACAAAACTGTCATGACCATGAATATAAGTGGAACCAAAATTTTGGAAGGTCAGTGAATGTGCAAGAGTTCTGAAAAAGTTTAAATTTCCTTTGGTGGCAGATAGAAATTCAGAAGATGTAATTGTCAGTAAAATGACACTCCAAAAATCAGGGACAAGCAATCTGACTTCTGAGGCTCTTGAGAGGCTGGCAAAAAATGTGATTTGCAAATACTAAAAGAATATACATGCATCTAACGCAGGAGAAGGTTGTCTTTTTCTTTGCCTTATTATATTATTTAAGCAGAAAATGTATATTTATATAGAATAAATTAGAGACAAATAATAGGTCCTCAGCTTCTCCTGATGTGCTCCCAGGTCCCCTTCCTGAGCCATGGATTCTGCATGCCTGTGGGAGGTCTCCATTAGACAAAGGGGAAATGCATACACAACCAGCATGTTTTGAGAATGCTTTTGCTCTGTGCATGAGACATAAGCAGGTGTTTATTGGTATAATTATTAAGTACTCACAATTATCACCAGTTGTATTAATGGGTCAGGATACACTTCTATGATAGAATAAGATTACAATATATGTCCTTTCTAATGCCTTATGGCATCTTGTTAATTATCCTCTATTTGTGATTCCTTACCTGCTTTTACTCAAGTACCTCTAAAGCTGCTTGTTAAGAGAAAGCATTTAACAGATGTCCTTGCGCTCTGAGATTAATGCATTATAGATATAGAATTGCCTTCACGCTTCTTACAATCACCTCTTTTCACCTCTTCATGCAGTGAACACCTCCAGCTTGTTGTCACTGCGCTTTGTTGCAGCATAGGAGGTTCACAGGGTCAAAGCTAGTCTTGTATCTTTTGTTCTGTCATGCAAGGCTTGAGAGCTTTACTGTCATACTTTCAGTTTTAACATGGCTTCTTTGTACTTTTATAATTACTTTTATAGTTGCTAATACAGTGATTAAGTACTTCTCATATATTCATGCAAAAAGTCTATGAAAATGTATGTATTGGAGGCCCAGATTTGTCTCTATAATATAGATTCAACAATATCCTTGCAAATGTTTATATTTATGTATGTATAGGAAAGTGATGTCTGAAAAAGTGTCAGTGGCATACAATAAATTGCCATTGTCCTGTAATTTTGCCTTCAACTCACTAGTCTCTTTCCAGAATCTCTTCTAAATTTCCAAACCTATAATTACATCAAAGAAACGCAATTAAAAAATAAAAGCAAATTATCAGATAATATATCTTGACAAATTTTTGGCAAAGTTTAACATTCACAAATAAAATTAATATCTGAACTAATAGCAGCTTTTCTGTCACTATATACCCTAGTTCAGGAAGATGGTACGTTCCTGTTTGATTTTAATCATGTGTGATCCCACAGAAAATGAGGGAAATTGCATATTCTTTCTGAAAGCCTATAAAAAGCAAAAGATTAAAGTATTCACTGTAAACAATTGAAAAACAAAATTGATACACCTTACCATAGTGAGAAACCGGCACACTTGAAGATATTGAAAGAGCACACAGAATCAATAAGATCTTTTAGAATATTTGTGGTTTTTTCCTATCCTAAACATTTGACATTTACCATAATTTTGGTGGGTAGAGAGAGGCTTTAGACAAGCAAAAGAAATATTAAATTAGGGTGTATTTTAGCACCCAGGCTATAGCTACATTTTAAGATAATCACATGGCAGAAGTTAAGGATTTTATCTATATTGCAGATCTGTTCTCAGAAGGCTTTACATTCCCCATTGCAGCCTTTGATAATTCAATTAGTCTCTCAAAAAGTTGGGAGTAGCTGATAAATTCACTTTAATGTTAAATCAAGTACCCCAGCAGGTTTCTTTTAATATGATTGCTTCTCGGGGAGCTTAGCTCCGGAGGTGATACCTCCCAAATGCAACTTTCTGCAAGGAATATGTGGGCTTTTGGAGCAGATTAAAAGAACTGTCTGTATCAACATAGATTCTCACCATTAATAAAGTTACTTCAGATCATGACAGTGATCTCATTCACTCAGATGGCTGTCCATCTAGTTAAATTTATTTTAATTGGGAGCCTTAGATCCCTCTATGGAGTAGATTCCATGAATATGATGAATGATCCCAAGAACAGAGAATGTCATAAAACAAGCTGAATTTAACCCTTGCCTTTAAACATTGTCTTTTGGGATTCCCAAATCCTATTGGCAGACACTGATTGCTGAATAATAAGTAGGAAGGGATTAGCTAGATCTGCATTGACTGTGTCTTTGGAGAATGCTAACAATAACGCCAGTTCTGTTTACCCACCTCTAGGAAATGAACAAAGAATATGTTAGACGCAAAAGATGAACAACAGGATTTAGTGTGGTAAATAGATGTATGTCCCTGCAGAAATCAGATAGCAAAGCAGAGAGAAAAATCCTAACAGGAAAATGCTGCTTACTACTAACAAACAGTTGGCCTTAATAGACAGATTGTCATTGACCTTCTGTACAGGATTACAGTTTTGCTAGAAGGAAGTCTTGAATTTTAGATGTGTTCATCCATGTCATCAATGATGCATGTTGTCATCATAGTTAGAGCAGGCTAACTGTGACACTGAAAGCTTATAGAAAATGCTGTATTTTCCTCTGCAAAGGTAGAAAATGCAAAGTAAGTGACAGAAATATACATATCCCTTTCTGTGTGTAATGCTTTATTAGGTTTTTTTTTTTTTACTCCACTTTGATTTCCTGTTTGAATTTAAATAGGCAGTTATCTTCAAGGATAACATTTGTTGATTGTTTTATACAACAGATTCTCACAGTAAGCAGAATAAATGTATTACTTTACATATGATTTTTTCAAAGAAAGATTGCAAACAAATTAATTTCTAATGGGTTAATCCTAGGAAGGGGTTTGTCTTTAGGGAATGCATTTTACATAAACACAAAAATTTAGTATATGATTTTTTCTCTATCATTTTTTTTTGCTTTGAAAACCAATCTTATATAACATCTTTTATTCAGAATGGTTAATCTATTAAAGAGTTGCTCTTTAATTTCCCATACTAGATTTATATTTTTCATACCTTTTTTATTATGATTATTTTCTTTTTAATAGCCCTTAGCTTTTTTGTACTGAAAAGAGCATGCTTTAAAACTGAAAATATCTACCGCAGTATATGTTGTATCCTAATATTTGTTATGAACGTTTGCCTTACTAAGCGATCCAGCATGGCTCTGAAATACCTCTTGAAGTTATGCACGTGCAATGAACTGCAGATGAAAATATTGAAGGTAGTTTGTAACATCAAGCTGCAATTGAATTTGCATATCATGTAGACCAGTGAGCTGTAGTGGCTAAAAGTAGCTGTGGTAATATATCACAGGAACATTTGATAATGCAGATGCACTGTTTTTCCACTTGATTATGTTTAAAGAAAAATTAACATCTAAATAAGTGTGTCAGCTTTTCAGAGAACTGTGACTGATGTGTCATGAACAAAGTTGTTGACACTTGTTTATCATTCCAATCTGACTGTCTGAGAAACACCGATTCAACACTGTTGAACCAAAAAGCATATGCCAAATTTAAACTTAAACTTTTTAAGAAGGAATATTTGATTTGATGTTAAAAATCACAGACTTAATGCACAGAAGAACTCAGTCCTATTCAACCTTTAAAATAAGAGGTTTGAGGTCAGAATTGTTTCCAAGAATGGAATCACTGACTGGTGAATTCCAGGTATTCTGCTCTATATCAATATTATTTTTTTGTCCATGGAAATGAAAGAAGTGACATACTATGATTTACTTTTGGGCTTCTCAGGTAACTTAAAGTCCAACTTCAAAATCCAAGGCTAGAAATTCTGTACTCTGAGGATAGGTAGGTAGGCATGAAAAATCTAGTACATAAATACAGGCTATGATTCATGAACATCCCTTCCTTTTATTTTACTAGTTAAGCAAAAGCTAAACGTATGCTTGATAATATTTGCAGGAGATCTGTAGGTTTGAACTGTAGATGAATAGGAAAATTGGAATTTAACACCTTTGCAAGGTATCCAGTACTTTGCTGTGTTTAGGATTCAGCTAGATCTGTGAGCTGACAGAGCCTGGGCTGCAAAACCAAGGTACAGCTGGACAAAAGAGTTTGCAAAAAGGATGTTGGCTTTCTTCCGCCTCTAACTCTAAATTCCAACAGACTGATGTTTTAGTCGTACCCGAGGTGTAAACTTGCTCTGTAGACAAAGTACTGTTGATCAGTTAATCTGGATTTCTCTTGCTAAATTTCTGGGAGAAAATTTGAAATTAAAAAAAAAAAAAAAAGGAAGACAGCTTCATACCATGTCAAACATCTTGCTTGTGTAAAGGTGGCAGCACCTGTAAATCAGCAAAACTACTCCCTGCTAAGCTTCTGGCAAGAATGTAGTTGGAGCCAGAGCTGCAAGAAGGGGGTGGATCAGTTACAATTTGCCTCAATGTGAAGCAACAAATCCCAATGTGTTCTTTCAAGCATTCAAAATGCAGCACTTTGACACAAATTCTAGTTGTGTAAAAAATACAGTCGTTTACTATAACCGTGGTAGCACAGTGTCAGTGAAGAAAGTTGCTATACTTTTGCAAGAAAATAGTTCAGTGGAAAAATAACAAATGCCAGAAAACTTGATCTGACTAGATTCTGAATGAATATTCTGTGGAAATCCCAGAGTTATATATGCGTGTAATCACTAAATGATTAGTTTGCAAGGGGACAGTTTTCCTACCAAGAGAAGGATGATATGCATTAGGAGCACATCTAGGGAAAGATGACTAGTTACACACCTAAATCACATCTACATTAAATTAGGGAATATTGAGCCCTTAGACCCAGACAATTTTCTGAGTGCTGAAAAGCTTAAGACAACTAACAGGACCGATGGATGTATATCTCTAACACAGTGGTAGATAACTTCAGGGTATCAGCTTTGTGCACATTCATAGGTAGGCCTGTCTGGGAAGTGTTTTAGATCTGGAGCCTATCACATTCAGAATGGCTCATTGAATTCCTCTTTCTCCATTGCCTCTAGAGGCAGCATAAGAATTCTAGCCTAATTTTAATTGTCAGAAATTATATTATGTGGTTATCTCTGTTTCTTGAATGAAATTATTCTCTCTCTTGTAGCTGCTGTTAGGCATCTGATGAAACTAATATTCAGCCTCAGAGTCTGCTTCCTGTGTTTTGTCTTTTGGGTTTTTTTTTTTTTTTGGGTTTGGTTTTTTTTTTTTTTTCAAGCTCTTGATTGACAAGAACTCTCCCTTAAATAGCAGATTAAATAGAAACTCTCTCTGGTTTGTTTCCCTGTTGCATGATAATATAACTTAAACAGGAGGAGTGAAAAATCTATGGTCTGTCTTCCTGCTCACTAGTATTTAGTGCACAAGTGAGGAGGAAACCAAGCTCTTCAGAAGATGTCTAGCTGTAGGAATACCTTTCCTCCGAATCCTAAATAAACTTAGGCAGGTACAGTTGCTTTAGGAAAGACTATGCTTTGTCGTCTTGCTCAAAGAAATAAATGTTAGTACAAGAAGTACCTTGAGCATATATAATTTCTGATATCATGAATGATGTCAGATATCAAATCACCCACATCATCCACATTTTTTTTTCTTACTTTACAGGAAGAACTCGTTTCTGTGTGTTTTCCCAATTAGAAGTTTTTGTTGGTTTTTTTTTTTTTTTTTTTTTTTTTTTTTGGGTGTTTTTGAGATGTACACTGACACAGAGGTTAAAATAACTTCAAAAGACCTTCAATTTAGTATTAGTTCTATGCAGCTACTTCCATCTTTTACTGTTCTGCATGGTCTGCCTAACCAAAGAACAAGATTTGCCATGCTCTTTGATCTTTTAAAATATATATTGAAACCTGAAATCAAGTGCTTTGCCTGAGTCTTGACTTCATTGGCAACAGTGAGCTGAATAATGTACTAACGTGTAGAGTCACCCTTATATCACCTAAAAAACAAGAGATGACATCTCTTCAGAATTGGTCCAGCTATGCCTGGCAAATTATTAAATGCTCTGAAGCCTGATGTGGGTAACGAAAGGAGGTTCAAAAATAAAGAAAGGGGGGGCAAGTGTGTGTGTGGAAATAAGTAGAAAAATGAATTCCAGCTAAAACAACTACATTTGATTAAGAGGCTGTATAAAGTGCCAAATGTCACGCTAAGAGCGTAATCTCTAAAGTTAATCATAAGGCAGAGATAAAATATTTCAAATATTTCACTGATAGTGCAGAGCTCTTTGCATACTTTGTTAACAATGCAAAAATAATTCTGCAAAAGTGAACATCTATACTTTCATTTCTTTCTTTTGCTCCAACCATCTAGGTTAGAGGATTTTACATAGTAATACTTGGGGCAATTAAGTCTGTTTAACACAGAGACAGATGCCAGATGTACGCATGTAACAGTTACAGAAGAAGCATATGCATAGTATCAACTCTACAAATAGTCAGGTTCCCTAGGCACTCGACAGTTTTGAAGCTAAGGGAGGGAATGTTTTTATGTTATAACATTTTCCCTTGGTGGTAGCAAATTAGCTGCCTTGTATCCATCTTCAGTTGGAACTGCAGAGAGTCACTTGAGAGCTTACAAATAAGTTTAGAGCTCTGCTAAACTGTTTCTTAGATACCTTAGAAGTGGAATATATACCATGCAAGTCCTGTAATAGGTAGAGTTTAAAAAAGTCGGGGTTTTGGTTTTTTGGATTTTTTTGTTTGTTTCTTTGTTTGTTTGGTTTGGGTGTGGGTTTTTTTTTTTGTTTGTTTGTTTGTTTGCTTGTTTGTTTTTTGTTAAAACTAGTTTTTCTTACCTTCATTCCTTAAAGAATTTATTCAAGGTCAGGCTGAGCCTTGCTTTCAGATATGGTGCTTCACACACAATTTTTGTCTCCTTGGGAATTAAAGCAATTCTTTTTCTTAAAGAATAACAAAGCAAAGCTACATTTTTATTAGGAAATGCAGAGACTGATTTTGAGAGACTGATTTTGAGAAAAGGAGATATAGGGGCTCAGTTTGGGGAAGCTCTCTGCTTCCCATTATCTGTGATACTAAGAATTTAAGACAGTAATAACTGTACATGTCTCCTCCTTTTTCTTTCCACTACAACAAAAAGGCTGGGAGAATGGGGAGCCATTAAAATCAAGTCATGATGTGAAGCATGCATGAAATTCAAAATCAAATAAATATTTTAGTGATAAGTTCCAGTAAATGAAAATGCCTCTTTAAATACCACAAGAAAGTTGAAAATAATCCATGTCTAGAAAAGGTTTTACTGCATTTTATAGCAAATCTGCCCCATTTCTAGGCGTGTAGCAGCTTCCCCACCTCTACAGAGTAAAGATTTTCTTAAAGGAAATTGATAGATTGACAGTGACTGACATATTCTGAATCCTTCGGTAGCTTTAAAGGTAGCAGTTGCATCTTTTACTTGTTCTACCAGAACAGTGTTTAACTTATCTAATGCCTCACTGATTGATTTTTTTTTTTTTGTAGGGTATTCAGATAAATAAACTGAAGGCAAAGCTAAGAGAAATTACCCTGAGAGCACCTTGGTCGTGATGTTTGTAACTAGCCTTTAATTCTATCTCCAGGACTGAAATTCATTTCCTATAAGAACACGATGAGGGTTCAGTTGTTCGGTTGCTAAAAACCAGAAAAAATAGCTTCTAACAGTTTGCAGGCTTAAAGAGTGAAGATATTAGTGAAAACAATGAACACATAATGACAACATCTTTGGGAATAGTTCCCAAATTACCAATTTTTCTTAAAGATATGTTTTGTCACATCACAGTACTCTGACATCAATACAAATGTTGAAGCTATAACAAATGCAAAGATGACAAGTAAAAAGATTAATCTCAGTTGAGCAGCTCAGCTGCTGCAAAGAAGAGTAGCTAGCAAGAGAGATTTTCTGCATTAGTGTTAATATCTATAATCTCCTCTATCCTTGAAATATAAGAAAGTGATCTGGAACTTGAGGTTCTTGAAGGATCTGGAGAAAGGAAGATATGAATATTGTGAAGTCATCTTCAGTAAGTGTCTCAGAAATTAATTTACAATTCATGGAGAACCTGAAAATATGGTATTGAATATGTTTACAAGTACAATTTTTGCCAAACTAGTTCTATTTGGAGAGTCAGATCTGAAAAAGGTGTCCTTAATTATTCTAATTGATCTAATTGGAGTACTATCCAGGCAGAAAGCTAAGCAGGGTAGCATTATGAAATTCAAATTCCTAAGAGAATGCAGGTGCTTCATAAACTGGTGTAAGGGTAATCCCATTCTGCAAATCTCTTTTGAAGGTGGCAATAAAACACACCAGAAGCAATCTGCTAAATAATAGTCTAGGGCACCATCTAATCAAGCAATAATTAATATGTTACTTATGATAGCATAGGGGAGACTCTATATGAAGCTCTTAAATAATTTCTTTTTTTCTTAAGAAGGTATTTCTGTATCTGTATGTCCAAGTGAGAGCTCCTTAAGATGCCTGGACAGCTTCAGGGTTTTTCTGAGAGCAGCATCATGAAAAGTGTTCTTCTTCCTGTTCTGTTAGATGCACTGTACTACCCATGAACTCCAAAGTATATGACCTGTATATGACATCAACCTTTTGAAGCAGAGAATGATACCCAGTGGGCTCTTCCATCTATCAGTATGAAACAAACATGGTCTCCTTATGTCTGGTAAAGGAGATTTTGTATGCAAATGCAGGCATGCTGGCAGGAGTGTGGAGGAAACTACTCTCTTTCACAAAACTGTCCAGATTTTGAATGGTTCAGCATCCATATAGCCTTTAGTAATTTTTTGTGAGACTTTGTACAAGAAAACAGACAGCATCTGAAAAGCTTTACTGCATTGATTCTGTTTTGGACAAAATCATGCTCCTACATGGAACCTGACAGACTTCCATTCAAGAAAGTTTACCTATAATCAGGATGTAAACAGAGCCATCAAAAAGACATAGAAACAGATTTCTTCAGAAGCTTTTCATGTCTTTCTCCTCAGTGGCACCCTCATCAGTCAATGTCTGTAAACAAGTTGTCATATCCAAATTTGAGACAAGCTTACAAAGCAAAAAGCTTGGTGCCTTTTTAATTAAAGATTTGTACACTGAGAAAATTGGCAGCCAGTGAGGAGGGCTCAGTGGTGTAATATATAGCTAATCGTTGGTGGCTTGACGGTGTGACAGATGGGGATAGCTTCTTTAAATTATGGAGCTTTTATATTGGTATTTTCAGGAAATGTCAACAGCATGATTATATTTTCACTAATGGTGTCTTTCCTTCCCATTCATTGCTTTTGTTAGTCATAATCACTTGTTACCTCTTGTCTCTAACAGTAAAATCTATTAATATTCATATAGGATGCCTCACAATGGGCCTAGTTAATGACTGGATTCCTAAGCAATGCCACAGTACAATATACAGTGTTAGTATTAAATAAATATTACAAATTACATATGGAAATTATTGATACTATAATTATGACTAGCTCACAATAAAGTTAGTGGAAAAGAATGTGAAGCTCATGCAAATTGTGATAATGATTATACAAATTCAGTTAAATTTCAGATTTAAGACTCATTGCATTTTTAGGTGCCATTACTGAAACAATCCCACTATAAAATCTGTGGAACTGCCTTGGTCAAGAGTAGGAAAATGTGTTATATTTAAAATGTTCTTTCTAACAGATACACAAGCCTGTTTTCATCTGTTAATTACTGCAGTTTTGTTTCTTCTCTTTTCCAGGAAACAGCTTTTCAGGTCTACAACAAAGATTTGCAGTTTAAAACTATGAATCTGTCAGATCACTAATATTTCCCTATAGCTTCTCAGCTAAGTGCAGGGCTGGCATGGCTAGTCCTTGTACATTGCCTTCCTGCAGCCCTGGGCTAGGAAGAGCGTTTTTTATGGTGGGATGGGGAAGAGGCAAAAAATACCTTTTCTTGACTGTTATGTAGTCTTTTTACTGCAGATTAGAGTAGGTGCCAGACTGACTTACAGGCCAACTCTGAAAATCAAAACTGTGTGTCCATTGTCCACCTCTCCTCTTTCTCTTCTGATAGGAAGAAATGAGACACCTTTTTTACTAGTCAGATATTTTCAGTGCACTGCCAACTATGGACTTCTGTATTACACCTTTGAGAAGCATAGTGAAAAATTTCAAGATCCGTGAGCTGTGCCTAGGCCACAGATAGAAATTGCTTTTTCTGCTGTCGAAGTTTTAATGTTGTTGTGAATTTTGGAAGCAGAGCCTATCCCTGTCTGTGACTCACAGGTCTGATTTACCTCCAGAACAGCAAGGCAGAGGCCAAAGACCCATTGTTGGGATCTGTGGACCAGCCCGCTGTGAGGATGGAAAAATTTCAGGTAACAGAAATATTTTCTTGTTCTTACACTGTCTTTAAAGAAAAATATGTGATTGCCATTAAACTGTAAGCATGAATTTAAAGCATATTTCCATAAGAAGTATGTTAAATGTTCCCATAAGGAAAATGATAAATGTTCTGTAGTGCACCATGGAATCCTGAAATATTCCTCCAATATTTATGGTTTGAAACATACGTGAAATAGAGTTAAATCCATAGGCCCATTATTTTTTTATCACTTTTAAAATGTTTTATGTCACGTCAGTATAGAAAATATATATTGTCTTTATCCTGTTTCCAGAAAACAAGCAAGCAAACAAACAAAAAAATAAACCAAATAAAATCCCAACAACCAACAATGGTGAAACTGTGTAAGGATTACAGACCTCAGAAGCTTGTAGTTATTATATCAGGAAAAGACCAGGAGATCCAAGAGGTTTAAAAAAGTGGCAGTCCATTCTCATTTTACTGCCAGTCATTTTGCTAATCTGAGCTACATAATTGCCTTGCTTAACTGAAAGGAGCCTTTAAACAGACAAGCCAATATAAATACTCAGATTGGAGACAGCTCTGTTTAATAACAGCAAGCATGTGTATAGAAGTATTTGTTTACCTCTGCTCATTTATGTCAAAATCAATTGTAATTAAACAGGAATCCAACCACAGTAGTAGTACTTTAGCTGATTGTTCTCATCAGAAGTGTCATATAGCCCCAGTATTTAGGACACGTCAAAGCAACCCATTATTTTTCTCCTGTAATAAATACCTACTTATAGCCTTTTCAGTTCTTTAGTAAAGACAATTGCCTGTCTCAAATAAAAAAAAAAAAAAAAAGTAAGATACCATTTCACCATAAACCATAAAAAAGTAAGACAGCAATTCTGGAAGTACAGAAATCACTGAAGTTCTGAAAGGTGGAGTTATTTATATTTTCTATTAGAAATTAGATGCCTTTTATTGTCCATCTGTTTATACATATGTACATAAAATACAGATTTTTCATATCTATTCGAGATATTAAGGTATGTAACACATATTTTATTAGTCTAAAGCTGGTTGGGTTTTTTTTACATCATGTGTTTGTGCTTAGACCGTAGAAATACAAGCTACAGAGTATTTTACACCTTGTTTGATTATTGAGTGAATTCTAAAAGGAAATATTTTTAATAATGAATACAAATTCACAACATTGAGAGTGAAATGAATCTATCTCCTTGAGAAGACAATGCATGCACTGCATGCATGCATTCAAAGGCAGAGCTTTTGTCTTTGTAATGTGAAACAAGGCTCAGAAACCATATGCATTACTGTTCACTCTGTTATACAGTGAAGAAGAGAGCATTTCAAGAGTGAAGGTAGATCATACCACCAATGTGAAACTGCACACTTCAAAAAGAAGATGTACATTTTGGAGTGGGTCCTCCAGTATTTTTAATTTGGAGCTGATAGTTGATAGCCATTCTGGTCAACTGAGTCAGCCAGTGAGCCATCCCTGCCAGTTAATGGTCATGTTTTAGCTTCCCTAAGTATAGAAAAGAAGGCGAAAAAAATCAGTTGGGAGGAGATGTTCATGCGACAGTAAAAACTAGGTGTCACCTGTTGAAATTAAAAACCAGTAAATAAGTAAGGCATCTGAAAGATAGACCCGCATTTCCTGAGACAATAAAAAATAAAGCAAGCCATTGACATTTTAAATTATTCTGTGTTCTTTATGTACTTATCTAACCATATCCTTACTTAGCCTTCACTGATGAACATATGCTACATTTTTTATACTTTTTGAGTAAAACTTTCTTAGAAACGAATGCACTTGAATGACCATTTACCAGGTTATCATTTATAAATTGTAATGATCTGAACTCTCTCTGCTTCGTTTAACGTAAAATATGATTTGATAACCTCATTTACAGGTTTTGGGAGGAATATGATTGAATAGGTCTAGATCTAGGACTAGAACTAGGTATATGTCTAGTTCTATGGTCCAGACTTGTGTATAGGGGAAATCAGATTTTAAATTTATGTAGATATATACATATCTCTATATACATATACACGTATATATAAAAGCATATATGTATATGTGCATATACATATATTTAAAGTCTGGTTTTCCCTATACACATGCAGGGACATTTACTTTTTTACATGTGGAGTACTTTGATACAGAGTATCGTGTTCTTCATCTTATAAACATAGTATATGAAATACTTTTTGAAAATGTTTATACGCTGATGTTTTATGTACATAGATTGTTTTCATTGCTTTTCTTCTTTGTGTGCTTATGTGTAATTTAAATAATTAGGGTCCAATTAAATTAGAAAAAATATTGTATTTATTAACTCAGTGACATTGAGTCACTGTTTAAAAAAAATAATATTCTTGAGTCTTCTTTGTTATGATTATGCAAATTTCATATAATTAGTGAGTCAAACTAAGATATCTTAGTTTTAGCCATTGAAAGGAGCCAGATATCTAAAGCATTAATTAATTAGTTTTATAGTGAAATATATTTAGGGTTAAATCAGTATCCGTATTTGATTCTGTTCACAATATTTATAAGGAAAGTGTAGGAAATTAAAGATAGCACAACAAAAGCTTCTTTTGCTTTAAGCTTGCTACAGAAGGCAGTTGTTAAATATAACTCCTCTGGTAATACAGAATAAAATATGTAAGATATGTCTTATGTTGCACCAAAATACATACGTTGCATTGCATTTTATATGTTGCCAACACAACTTTCATTCTACACCATCTTAAATTTCTATCCAGAATACGTTTCCTATCTAGGTGGCTGTTGCTTCCAGATAGCTTGTTTCCTTTTTCTTTCTATGGCTGATAATTTAGCAGTTCTATTTTAGTGCATATTCTCCCTTAAGTGCATAAAGCACTTCTGACTGTTTACCCTTAAAGCTCCAGAGAGTTAGGAAAACCTCTAGGCTGCTTCTGTTTATTGTACACACATGCACTGTTAAGGGTTTATTTTCAACAGGAGGGAGACAAGTATAGAGATAAATACTGATGGTGCATATTACTCTACCAGCACATCTCACTCGACAGCACAGTGTATGACCTACTACATATATATATGTTTATATATATATCTTATGTTAATTATAAATAAAAAATAATTAATATGTTATACCAATATATACTATATAAAAATGTTTACATATTTACCTTTAAATTTATTCTATTTTCTCATATATACTGATTTGACCCTTGGTAGTGATAGTTCACCTCAGGTTTATAGTTTCTGCTGCTAGTACAAAAGTACCTTTTTGATTTTCTTCACTGTCTGCTAGCTGTAGCTGTCAAAATTACAGGGTAACGGTGAGATGAGAAGCTTATAATGTATGATAATCAATACTCAAAATCCATTTCCTGTGATATGACACAAAAGAGTGAAGTGAAAAGACACAGATTTTCAAGACTATGGCATCAAAGATCATGCTATGCAGGTGGTTTTCACTTCAAGGTCATTCAGTATTTGTTTCTTATTCTTTTTTGGCTTCATATTTAATTCAGTCACTGCTAGAATGCCCAGGGAGCAGAAATGAAAAGTTAGTCAATACTGTGAGTACGAATGCAAGTATGAAAGCATTTTTTACTGATTTAGCAAATGCAGGAAACAAGAAGGGGAAGGAAGATATGGCACACAATACATATAATATATATACGGTGTATGATATGTGTCTCTTTTGCTTAAAGATTATGAGCAAACTTTGTATTTTTATTGACAGTAATGAATAACGTAAATACTGTGTAAGAGTTATGTTCATACCCAGTGTATATGTATGCATATGCATAAAAATTAAGAATTTAAAATCTTAAGACATAACTTGGTTATAACAAAATTAACCTAATCAATCTTGAAAATGTCAAAACATAGTTTTTGGCACAGTACTGAATACCTAGTGTAGTTAATTTATTTCCTGTGGCAGAGAATTTCTCTGATCTTTACCTTTCATCTAAAGTTTGTTCATTTCAATCTCAGTTCAGGGGAGAATTTTATTATTTTTTTATAAAACAAATACAGTTCATTAAGTTTTAGAACAAGAGACAGCCGAGACAGAACTTCCCAGTTGTATATTTCATATGTGTGTATATATGTTGTTAATGTATATAGCGAAGAAATATATATAAATATATGAGCATTTATTGAATGTATTTTAAAATAATATGGCACAGAACTACTACCTGAAAGACAGGAAGAATTTTCCTTTTACAGATGGTCTCTTTGTGATTCAATGAAATAGTTTGCAGTGCATTGAAGTCTTCCCAATTGTGTTCACTGATGGTCTCCTAGTACCCTATAAGCTCTTGGCATATTAAATATAGTTAGAATTTTTTATAGGAAATGCTACCTTTTTTTTTTCTTTTTCCTGTGAGAAAATAAGGAGCAAAGAGGAGTACTGCTTTGATGGAATAACTGAAAAGAGAGAGAGCATCAGAGAGAAGTGTTGGTCCATTGATTGTATAGTTCTGAGCATTTTATGGTAGCTAACATGCAACATGTTTTTAGTTTCATCTTTTGTTGAATAGGGACAAAAATTATTTACAGAAATTAATACAACGGATAGTTAAGTTTACAAAATAAAGCAGTTAGTTGGAAAGCTGATTAATTACTTAGGGAAACTTTTAAAGGAGCCAGAAAACTTTTATTCAGCATTGTCATGAATTCCATATACAAGAAAAATAATTTTAGATATGATTAGAGAAAATCATAAACAAAACACCTATTGACAGAAATCTTTGTAGAGTTAGGAGGAAGAGAAAAAGAATAAAATTAAATAATAGCAAGCATTTGTAAAATCTAAAGTTCTAGAATTAATATTGAAAAGGTTGGGCTGGCTTGGGGCAATTTTTTGTTTGTTGATGTCTCTTGGACTTCTGTGATAAAACTTAGGCAAACCTGGCTAGTGTTAATTATTGCCCATTCTATGCTAAAGCTTAGAACCTTCCTCACCAATGTTTTTGCCACATGTACCTTTTAAAATATACTGATGTTGTTCGGTCTGTGGAGTTCTGTTTTTTGAGAGAGAGTAGCAGATTCACTTGGCTGTTTTAAGCAGCAGCTCTATGATGCTGTAGAAGCTCTGGAAAACTAGATACAGAGAACTTTAGTGGAGGTGAACTAATGGGTAGAATGAGGTGTATAGCATGAGATGTGAAGCGATGTCTTGTATTTGTGTGGCTCCCTTTTCGTTAAGCAATTGTCACCACATATGTTGTCTCTATGGTTATGCATACCAATGCCATCTCATTCAAGTGAAGTAAAATCAAACACCACAAAGTTAAATCACTTCATTAAACTCTTCTCGGTTCTGTCACTATTTTAGAGTCCCAGGATAGGGGTTGCCTTTTACTCTTGCTTTTTGTTATAATAATTCTGACTTTCATTGTACACTAAACCCAGTGTGCAGCTTACTTTTTCTTGGAGGTCATAGTGGCATAGAATGGTTTGAGTTGGAAGGGACCTTAAAGATCACCTAGTCTAACCCCCCTGCTATGGACAGGAAGATCTTTCACTAGGTGAGGTTGCTCAAAGCCCTGTCCAACCTGACTTTGAAGTCTTCTAATGACGGGGCAAACACAACTTCTCTGGAAGGCCTGTCCTTATGTCTCATCACCCTTATATTAAAAAGTTTTACAATCTAAACTTATCTTCTTTTAGTTTATGCAGAGTAGGATACAAGTGTTTTTTCTGTCCTGTGAGTGCACATTGGCAACTTATGTCCAATTTTTCATTTACCAATATCCCCAGGACCATCTTCACTGAGATGCTCTCAATCCATCATCCCACAGTCTGTATCAATATTGGTGATTTCCCTGAACCAGGTGTAGGACCTTGCACTTGGCCTTGATGAACTCTATGAGGTTCACATGGGTTCACTTCTCAAGTCTGTCAAAGCCCCTCTGAATGGCATCCTTTTCCTCTAGTAAATCATCTTGGCTTGCAAATTTGCAATCCCACTGTTTGTGTCATTTATGCAGATATTAAATAATGTTGGTCTCCCAGTGTGGACCCTTGAGGGACACTACTCATTACTATTTTCACTTGAACATTGAGCCATTGACTGCAAGACTTTGCATTCAACCATAAAGTGAATTCCTTACCCATCTAACAGTCCATCCATCAAACCCACTTCTTTCCAATTTAGCAGCAAGCATCATGTCAGGGTCCATATCAAAGGCCTTACAAAAGTCTAGGTAAATGACATTCACAGCACTTCCCTTGCCTGCTGATGTGGTCAATCCATTGTAGAAGGCCACTAGGCTAGTTAGACACAATCTAGACCTTGACACAGGTCAAGCCTGTCTCTAATAAACTGCCTGTCCTCTATGTATTTTGGTATGTCTTCCAGGAAGATCAGTTCCATGATCACACCAGACACAGAGGTCAGGCTGATTCATGTCTGTGAATTTTGTATTTAAAACCTTTCCATTACATTCTTTTCCTCAAGAATCACTTTGTGTTCTTTCTCCGTACCTCATTCTGTCTTGCTTTTGATATTTTTTTAGGGCTTATACCAGACTTAGATCTTAAAGTCTTGAATGAAGGGAGCACATATACAGAATGACACTTTTTCACAGAACTGCATCATTAGCAAGTATCAGTTCTGAGTAAATTATCTCACCCTGATTTAAATGATCATTGTGACATAACAGAATTTTATTTATATTTAAATCACATATATTCATGTCTTTTTAGAAATGTGAACAGTCAAAGCTGTTTAAACTGTTGGATTCTAACAGATCACCTTTGGTGTTTCTTCTGTGTCAGGTTTCTGCAGTGCAACCATCCATGAGTCTAGTTATCATATTATTAGATTACTAGGATTTTTTTTCCTAATTTAGAAAGAAGATGATCCCTTACATTTTCCCTATCTTTGGGTCAAAAAGTTTGTTCTGCTTTTCTGAAGACCTGTTACGCGTGTCTGTTTGTGTGTGTTTCATTCTTACATTTAAAGGTTTACTCATGGCTTTTTGTCTAACCGGAATTCCAGACATTTTATAAAAACTAAATTCCACAAACAAAATTATTATTTGAATCCATCTGTCTATTTTGTGGAAGAAAATGCTTAATACCTAAAGACCAATGTATAGCAGATTGAAATCTACAGATGATAAAAAGATTTATTCTATCAGTATTGACCAGAGAGTACTGAGAAGAAAAATAAAGCAGCTTATATGAGAGTTGTGTTTTCCTAAAAACAGATTTCAGGGGCATTTTAGGAATTTTCCTTATCCATGACATTGGATTAGAGTTATGTATACAATTATATAATAGTAAATGGTGGCCCAAACATACTCTGTTAGTGTAAAATGACAGTCAACCTAAGGTCTTTAAACAGAAAATTTTCTTTATGTCTTTGAATTATAGAACCAGAAATATAAAAATTTTTGTTCCAAAAATATGGTGAATAAAAAAAAAAGTTTTGTTTAACTATATTCTTTGAAAGAAATAAAAATACAGAAAACCTGTCTGAAAACATTATTAGTTCAAATAGTGTGTCACGGTTTGTCATTCTTCCAAATTGTATGTATTGAGCAAATCCATTTTCACTTACCTACACCAAAATAAAAAAGGGGAAAACTGATTACATGATCCATACTCATGTCTAATAAAATTGCAATATGCACTTTTTGACAAGCTTATATTTAATGCATACTGATAGAAAATTCTAGTTCTGTGTTCTCAGCAGGAAGAGTAGGCTTTTTAAGAAAATCTTTTTATTTTGTGACTGTCACACAACATAACAATTATAAATGAAATGGAGGTGACAAAAATGAAAAGCCAGCTTGCTGATTTTTATGAGTGTTTGTATTTCCAGAAAGGCAGTCATTGCTCAGTTATTTGATTTGAAAAATTAATCCTGATAATGCCTTTTGAGTTCCTTAAGTACTGTTCACTCTTTTCTAGGATGAGTTTTACAGAACAAAGCCTAACAGATTTCTACAGCAGATTAGTTTACAGATGAAGCTCAATTCCACTGAGAATGATTCTCTAATGACCCCTTTATACTTCCATTGGGCTGTGTGAATGCTTTAATACATACAGAACAGAGTTAAATAAATCTTTTGTCTCAACTAACATGTTTGGCAATCTTTCTGAAATTTTTTAATTATAGCTTTTTTTTTCTTCCATAATGAAGAAACCAGATATCAAGTAAGCCAGTCATGTGTTGATCATAGCCTATCCATTAGTTTAGAGAAATCCACTTATAATTAGAGTTTTTTTCTCTTTTTCCTTTGTTTTACAGAGCAAGAAGAATGTGTTAACTGCACAGATGAATGCAGAGTGCTTGGTCATTCTGACAGGTGTTGGATGCCACAGTTCCCTGCAGCCAGTCAGGCTGAGAATGCAGATTATCGCACAAATCTCTTTGTACCCACAGTTGAAGCTAATGTTGAGACTGAGACATATGAAACTGTGAATCCCACCGGGAAAAAGACTTTTTGTACATTTGGGAAAGACAAGAGAGAGCACACAATTCTCATTGCCAATGTTAAACCTTACTTAAAAGCCAAACGTGCCCTGAGTCCTCTGCTTCAGGAGGTTCCCTCAGCATCGAGCAGCCCAACCAAGACATGCATTGAGCCTTGCACCTCAACAAAAGGACCACTGGATGGTTGTGAAGTGAAATCAGGAGCCTTGGCTGAACCAAGCAGCCAGTACTTGTCAACTGACAGTCAGTATCTATCGCCTAGTAAACAGTCAAAAGACACTCCCTTCATTGCATCAGATCAGATGGCTAGGGCCTTTGCAGATGTGCATTCCCGAGTGAGCCGAGACTCAAGTGAGATGGACTCTGTTCTGGAGCAGTTAGACCGTTCAGCCCGGGATCTAGGTAGGGAGTCGGTGGATGCCGAGGAAGTTGTGAGAGAAATAGACAAGCTCTTGCAGGACTGTCGGGGAAGTGACCCTGTGGCCATCAGAAAGTGAGGGGGAAAATAAGGACAGGCTGGCAGTTATATTCCTCTTCTGCTGATTAAAAGTCAATAAATCCCCTGGTTGTAACAGATTTACAGGAATGAAGGAAGACCAATGCTGCTTAAAGGCTTTTAGTGAACATCTGAAGTGCCCACAAGTATGTTCTTTTCACTGCTCTTTCTTTTTGACAGATAACACTGGTTTCATTTTGACCAAGCTTTCATTAGGACAGAGTCAAGTACACTAAGAACAAAATGAAAGAAGGAAAGACGGTGCCATTTTGACAATCTGATAGGAAGGTGTGAGAAAGGTGAAATGGAAATACGTCCGATACTTTAAGACTGTCCTCAATAGCTGATGCTGACTTTACTGTTTACGTATAAACCCCAAGAAAAACAGGGTTGAATAATTCTGATCTGTGGTGGATTTCCAGCAGTCACCACAGGCTTCTACTGAAAGTCCTAAAAAGAGTTCTTGTAGTAGTCCAAGTGACACCTAGCATTAACATTCATTTGTGGTAAACATTTATGTACAAAGTTATCTGCCACAAATATGGGAAAAAAAAAAGAACAAGAAAACAACAAAAAAAAACCATTCCAGGTCATTATTCAACAAAGCATATCTAGATCATTAGTAAAACACTTCATATCATATTAAGATTAAATGTAAAATGATATAGTCCATCTTGTCCTGCACACACATAAGCTAATTCACTTGATAAAAAAAAAAAAAAGATTTTAATATCTATTTAGCGTTTTAGTGTCCAACAACATATAAATAGTTAGCAGTAAGTTTTAAAAAAAATGAAGTAAAATAAAGTTTAAAAAAAGTTACCTTTAAGGGTAATACACAAAAGAAATTAACATTATTAACACTTTTTTATTCATTTTTGGACACTAAAATAGCTCAGGAAAGTGAAAATGTCTTAGACATCCACAAAAATCACATGATCATTTAAATGTGCAAATGTAAGAAGATTCAGTGTGTTTACATCAAATGACATATTTTTATTGATTTATTGCAGATTCAGTGCATATGAGCCAAATTGTTGAGTGTATAAGAGCTATATTGTGTATTTTATTAAATTAATATATAGTTGTGTTGCAAAAATATTTGGGCTTATATTGTAAATGGCAAGTGTTGCCTCAGTAGCTGTCGAACTCTATGAGTTTTGTTTTTTCCTGCTTCCTTTTCCCCATGGATTTTGGGAAGCAGCGCCTCAGAGCAAAGTCTCTTGTTTAATGTATGGTCTACGAAGTACTGCAGTACATAATCTGTTCAAAATGTGTTTGAGTGAGCTGATGGCCTACAAATGGCCTAACTGAATGGCCTACAAATACATCCATCAGTCATGGTTATGTGCAAGTCCTTGTAGAAGCTTCTATTGCTAGCCCATGTTTAATAGCAAAAATTACACTCAAACCAACATCTGGAACTTCCTTCGTTGATTTTTGGTGTTTGTTTTTTGTTTTGTTTTGTTTGTTTGTTTTGTTTTGTTTTTTAAACACATGTAGCCACCCTGTTTAATGTAGAATACTTGATTGACTTCTTAAGCAATGCCACTATTTTCAAGATTTTGTTATTAAGTTCAGAGAACTGAAAAGCATGTCAGTGCCAATGTGGCATATGCAGTATTTTATCTGATTCTTTAGAATGTGCAATTGCTTAGTGCAGTTCTAGATATACACTGCTTATTTTGGAGAGTGTTTTTAGTCTGGTTTTCATTTGCTCTGAAAGTATTTGCAAAGTAACTTGGGATATAGTTCTACTTTTTACTGTTTTTTCTAAGGGTGCTTTTATTGAATTTGAAAAATTCAAAATTGCCTTCAGATGAAAGTTAAAAAGCAACCCACATTCAAAATGAATTTGTGCAGAACAAGAAGAAGCAAATGAATAAAATGTTTAGCTCAGGATTTCTCCCACATATACTTCAGATAGTTTGTTGAAAATATCTCTATGTTGCAGTGTTTAAAAATGTTGCATTGAGTTTATTAAATTTAATCTGTACTATACACACATATAAAAAAGTGGTTGGCAATCTTAAATCCCTCAAAACCATAGTTTTCATCCATTCAGGAAAGAGAGCCTGATTTGATGTTGGGATTGCTGTTAAATGGCGATTTTACCTCCTCAGTCCGACAATTAATTTTCTTTGGGAGACAACTATTCTGACAGTTTGTTTTTAGCTCCTCCTATTAAAAAAAAGTTTACAACTACATGTAAAAAAAGGATCTTGTACATGTCTTATCAAGCTACTCTCCATGTTTTGGACAATTTATGTATCAAAAATGTGATGTTGTCTGTGTTATATAATTTTATATTTTATTTTTTTTTGGCCAGGAGACCCAAAGTTGGTTTTGCTTGATAGCTTGATAGCTTGAAATTCCATAGTGAAGAGGATTTCTTATTGTTTGATCAGTCTTTTATATGTATTTTTGTGGTGCCCATCACTTCAGTGTCTGCGCACCAAGTCTTTAGCTCTGCCAGTGAGATCCACTATTCAGCAAAATCTAAGCCAGTATGTAAATGCAGTCAAGTGATGGAGATTCGTGTATTTTATAAATTATTTTAACACTGAGTAACCAATTGTACAATTCATGTATGTTTCTGAAGACATAAAACCACAACATTCTGAGAAAGGGCTGTGCCAATGTAAGAGGAATTTACCTTAAGGCTGTCTGTCACTAGTGATTTACTAGCTTTAGCTGTTTAACACATTATCTGTACTTAGTAGTGATTATTTATTTACTACTCTGAGGTAATTCAGAATTCATGACTCACAGCTTTATAGAAGAGTTTAGGAAATCTTGCTTTTATTTAAGTTGGCTGACAACTGCCTTTTGCTGTAGATCTCTGGCATACTGTTTCCAATAAGGATATCCCAGGTAAAAAAACCTGTTTTCACCATGTAGAATGGATACATAATGAACCAATAACCTGCGGAACTTATACAATGTGAGTTTTGCTTGTTCAGCCAAAATTAACATGATCATGTGTGAAGCAAGTACAACACAAACAAGAATTCAAAAAATATTTTCTTTCCCTGGTATCTCTACTATCACCACTGGAGAAAAAGGCAGCAATGAAATATGAGGTTTATTTCTCTCATTCCTTACATACATTTTTTGTAAGACTGAATGAAAATATATGCCACATAAAAAGAATGACAGAATTAAGGGAGGAAAGCTAAGTAACTAATAAAATTGTACTGTACACTGTGAATAGCAAATAAGTCATTCAAATTTTTTTTTTTATTATTATTTAAGTAACGAAAGCCATCAACTGGGCGTTCCTTAAACAATTGCCCAGTCAAATCAGAACTTTATTTTTCTGGTTTTTTGGGGAGTTTTTTGTTGTGTTTTTCTTTTTTTTTCTTGGCATATTTTGTCAGGAAACAGATTCTCCTGAACTGTGATTTGCCGCT
Organism: Nycticryphes semicollaris; assembly: GCA_013400055.1. Taxonomy (NCBI): domain Eukaryota; kingdom Metazoa; phylum Chordata; class Aves; order Charadriiformes; family Rostratulidae; genus Nycticryphes; species Nycticryphes semicollaris. The sequence goes on from VXBJ01006343.1 coordinate 52,438, forward strand.
TGAGAGTATAGGTTTCCCAGACCAAGTTACGCCTAGAAGTCAAACATTACTCAGAGTGGAGCAAGATACATGATTCAAATAAACTTTCAAGCTGCTTGCTGTCCAATGGAAGGGAAATTGCTGAGGTCAAGAAGGGGTCTGAAGCCTAGCACAATATACATCCACTCATTATTGTTTAATTCCTTTTTTTTAACATCAGGCAGTGATTATTATTGCATTAATTCAAATGGGAGTTTTGGCTATCAAGATTTGTTGATTTGAAGTGTAATTGAATGAAACCTGATTAAGGTTTTGACTTTTCTGGCCCAATTGTGATACAGGTTGGCATTTGCATTTATCAGCCCCTGTCTCCCCATATGGCTCAAAGTTACACCACTGACTGGTGAATGACACAAAAAAAACAAACAAAAGCAGCATACATTGTATGGATTATCTCAACCGCTATTGTTTAATGGCTGTGTTTAATGTGACCTATCTGGAAAATGAGGACTACGAATAAAAAGCAATTACTAATAGTGGTGTTGCCTGCTTTTGCATTCATTAACACAGAAGAAATGTGTTAAACACTGCATACCACAGGGAGCCTGATGGTAATTACTTTGGAAAAGCAACTTGTGGCAATGCGGCTGTTACAGCTAGTTATCAGTTTGCCAAAAAAATGACAGTTCCTGCTTCATTTATTAGAAATGTGTAACCGTTTTCTCTCAACAGGAAGGTGGTGAAGAGTTTTCATCAAGCTGAGTAGGTTTATCTTTTAAGCAGCTGATGTGCTGAATCCCTACAGGCTGTTATTTGCTCAAAAGAACATGTAGCTGAATAAAGGATAGTTTGGTTTAGTATACTGGTGCGAGTTCACCAAAAGCATTAGAAATAAAGGTATAAGTTCTCAAAGACTGTCAGTCCAACATGAAAGATCAAAAGAGTGCTTGAGTATATTAAGTGGAGAAAAAAATCTGAAAAACGTAAAGGGTTGGGGGGTTGTTTTTTTTCGTTTTGTTTTGTTTCATTTTTAACATGTCTTTCTTAAAAGCCTGAGTATTAGAGGTAAATAATTTTATTCATGTTGCTGTGAAAAAGGTGACAAAATGCTGCGAAAAATTTGACTACATTCTATGTCTGGTTCTTTGAGTTTGTTGTTATAATTTAACACTTCCATTAACCTTTTCTTTTTGTTTGGTGGTGTTTTTTTCCGCTCTGTTTGAGCTTCATGAGCTGTCCCTCAGCTTAGGCAGCCCTTTCTATCTGTTTCTGTGTGACCATAGAAATGACATACCAAATAGTGTGAAGCTTCCACACCAAATTTTTTGGGGAGTTTTGGGGAACTTGGTTTAGGGTTCTTCTGTTTGTTTTTTTTTTTGATATTTTGTTCCCAGTGATTAAGTAAATTAGTATTGCTTTTGACAGCAAAATAGAATTTTAGTTTGCTCAGAATACTACAGGTATTATGAGGATATGTACTGGTCCTGCAGGCAGAAGTACCTTTTACCCATTGCACGTTTTCTGCAAGTCTCTTTGCCAGAAACTAAACCTGCCTGCATCTATATAGCTGGCTATCCTAGGCACAGAAACCCTACCATTGTTTTCTTCTCTGTTCCCTGCTACGTATATTTGTCTGTCTACAGGCTGAATTCCAAAATCTAGCAAGCTGCTCTCTGTGCAGAGTCCTGCCAGAATGTACCGTATGTTGCTGAAGGCCTCATTGGACATGGGTTGTTACTGTCTTGCTGTCTTCAACCGTGTGTAATTCAGAGCTTGGCTGGATCCACAGTATATGTAGAACAAGTCATAAACCATCCTGGCTTTTCTTTACCCAGAATACAGTCATTGATTTCTCATTTGGAAAATGGCCAGTCTGTCAGACAGATTTTTAGATCTCCTTTAAGCCAACCACGTATAACTGCTTCAGGGTGTTCACTCATGGGATAAATACCCTATCCTTATCCTTTATTGAGTCTAAGACATGAAAGCAGCTGAAAGCTTATTTCTCCAGTTAGTAATGTTTCCCTAAAAATGAAATTTCTCCAGTAGAAAGAAGGGATGGCTTTCTGCTGTATGTATAGCTTGATTTGTGAAAGGTCACCTTAGTATCAGTAGTGCATGTAGAAATGGAACAGGGAATTAATGAGCCAACTAAGAATTTTCTGAGATGTATATTCCATAATACATATGTTATGATTCAGAGAAGAGAGCACGGTACCTTGGTTTATTTATTGCTGATGGTTCCTGATAATGCCTGACTCAAAAAAGTGTTTAGTTCACATTTTTCTCTGATTGGTAGAACAATTCATTTTTAATATGTATTTTCTACGGGGTTTTTTGTGGGTTTNCTGGACAAATTGTGGGTCCTTTGTTAGCTTTAAAAATTGAAATAGTGTTCTGACATTGTTCCCTCCTTTAGGTTATTTAGGGCTCCTTTAATCCTTTAGGGCTAAAGATAATACCTTTTACTTGGACAAAATGTCCATAAACATTCTGTGATTTATCTTGGCAAGAAGCAAGACTGCAGACACCACTTGAAACATAGATTATTGGACAATAAATTTAGATTTTGACCTACTGAGAAATGGAATAATTAAAATTCTATTTCTGAAAACATATTGTATTTAGTGCCTTGAACATGAACTCTATGAAATTGTTATTAAAATGCACCTACTGCACTGCTGCCAGAGAACCAGGGGATCTTTTATCCTCAACCTTTTCCAAGCCAAAAACAACATTGAAGTTCCTTCTGGAAATCAGTTGATTGCTAGCACAGAAAACATATTTGCAACATGGTTGCAAAAAGCAATAGTCCTTAAAAATTTTGCAATTACATTTTGTAATAAGAGCAAATTTTCCATGATTTTAGGGGCAATCACATACAGAGCTCTTTTCAGTGGTTTGATTTGAAAGTGATAAAAAATGGATTACTGTGCTGACATAAACATTAAAATGGAAACATCATATCTGTCTGACCACCAGAAAATGACATTTATCTACTTCTGTTATTACTGTCTTTGGGAAAATGTTCCATGCATCTGGTTTTTAACCCTTTTACAACAGAGATCTTTTATGATGCTACATGCTATAGGGTTTTCTGTGAGTGTCCCCTTTACTAATTACAACCCTCCCATTTTCATATGTACATTTAAAATATTTCACATTGTAAATTTATCTCATGTAGAGTATTTAAAGCAGATTTCTCATCTGCCTTCAAAGAAGTATCACACTTCATATCGTAGAATTAAAAACCACTAATCATATTTTCAGATAAGACCTCCATTTATTTCTAAGAATTATTTTTAAAAAAAAATTGATCATATTAAATTTAGTAAAATATATCAAAACAATATTTTTATTTTCCAAATAAAACACATCTTTTTATGAACAAATATTTAATTTGAATTGTGAGTTCAGTGGGAGACCCTGTTGAGAGGAGTATCAAACTTGGTAAACTAGTCAGCTCTAAATCAGAATGTTTCCTCGATAAATAATCATATAGATATTTCATCTTTACTGAAAATTATTTCTTTTTAGATTTATTTACTGAAATAATGAGAAAAAATAATATGATGTGTATATTCTGGATAACTAATTAATATATTTAATATCTTCTAACCATAATATGGTTCATAATAATGTATTATGAGTACATGTTTAGGGGCTGTCTTAGACCAGATGAAACATTGTATTTACTCTGAATACCCTTATAAGTTTCTATGCTTAAAGATGTATTGGCCACAACAATGATTTTCTATTTCCTTGTGTCTCATTCTAAATTGAGAACAAAATTAATATAAGCCACTGCTATGTCATTTAATAAGGATTTGTATATCTCCAAGTGAATATAGTAAATACAGCACAAGAGAATACATGTGAAACTATTTTAATAATATTATGGTACTATTGTGCCAAAAGAGATTTAAAATAGAGATTAGCAACTGTTAATAAGCCTTTATCTTGACCACAAGATAAGCTTCTTAAAAACATTGAAGCTTTGCCTCAGTTCAAAGTCTGTAGTAGTGGAAAGCTCCAGAATAAGAGCACTGTCCAGACTCTGGGCTTCTTTCATGCTATATTCTTCTGTAAGAGACTCCAGGGGTTGGTAATTATGCTTCCATAATAACTTTTGTACTTCCATGCAGCAGTGTATGCAAGTGAAACAATGTTCCAATGCCACCTTAGCAGAGTCTGTTCGGTTGACTCATTTAGAGATGCAAGATAGATAGAAAGTGGCTTTGTTTAGTTGACTTAATCTTTCCGTACATGTAAAAGAAAGACACAGCAATCCTTTAAAAGGAAAAGAACAATTACCTTTTGAAGAAGTAGCAGTCTTTGAAAAGTTGTCTCCAGAACCCAAAAGGAGAAGAAAAAAATAATACTAACCAGGAAAAATGGCAAATAAAAACTTGTTTGTGGACAATTTTTCCTCCACAACTCAGTTGAGTAATGTTGTTGATGACTATAAATACACCACCATTCTTTTCTAAATACACCTGTTCCAGTTGACTGAAATAGGAGAGAGGAATGGAAAATCTAGAAACCCAGGTGAAGCCTGGAGAATGCTAGTAAATACATTCAGTGCTGTAATTTCCAATGAAATTACCTTTTTAAAATGATTCATTCTCCAGTACTTATTAATGATCTTCTCTGGAGTGCTAAGATTTAAAACCACAGCAACTGCAAAAATTATTGTGTTTGGAGGCAGAAATCAGTCTTGAGGAGGAACGAGAATATGATGCTTTGGGTAGACTCTCAGTTCCTATTACTTCTTATGCCTTTAGCAGAGGTGAAATACCAAGTGATCACCATATTACTGCAACAGTAGGAGAAGCAGGAACAATTGGAGGACATCTGAATCAAGTGCTCTTGTTCAAAAAGCTTTTATGGAAATTTGCCAAGCTTACTGTGGAATCAAGAATGTAAACCTGAGACAGCTCTGCTGATAACCAGTAATTTGTCTAGTCCAAGGTGCTGCTCACATCACCTCCTGCCTGGAAGAAATTCAAGCTTCTATGGGCAATGACAAACCTCAGCTGTGAGGAGTCACCAGGTGCTGCTGCCAAATCTTGAATCCTATAGATTCTTGTAAGCGGATGACAGCTCTCCTCATTCACTTTCTTTATTTCCTTCATCTAGTAAGGCATGCTAGAAAATGCCAGTCCACATTTCCAAGCCTTGAAGGGTGGTCTGGAGAAAGACCAATTCTTGTTCAATGTATGTGTTGGTTAGCATAGAAAGCCCTTTTGCAGCCAGATAAACTTCAGTTAGAATTGGATTTGAAGAACTACCTGTTTGCTAATTTTGGAGATTTCTTTCATTATTATATTTTTCTTATTTGATAAATAATCCATAGACAATGCAGCATCGATGAAGTTAAAAAAATGTTCCTTTTTAACAGCAGGATAAATATTAATCATAATCACCAGTCCAGACTGAGGTTTTTATTTGGCATAACATGCACAACTATGCAACAATTATGTAAAAATGGAAGTTATTATGAGCTGTAATTAATATACTGTGTTACCAGTCGACTCAAAGCACTTTGTTCAGCATTCTTAGTTTTAAAGACTGCATCAAAGCAGTAGTAAAATGTACACTAGATTCAGTAAAGCACGTCAGCAGCCCTAGGATTTCTCTTCTAGTGGTGACTAGCATTGCCATCTACAACATGTGTTGCAGACTTGTTGGATTTTATTTGTGCTGGAATCTTCCTATTTAAAAAGAAAAAAAAAAAAAGCAGTGTAATTGCTGATTTACCACCACTGCTTAATCTAATTCAGTTCTTAATGGTCCATTTGCATAGCAGAATTTGCATTTTACTTCACAGAAAATGTTATGACTCCACCTGCCTTAGTTCAGATAATGTATCAGAAACGGGAAACAGTCGTACAAGCAAAGGAGTGACAAATCACTTACCTTTACTAAGACAATTTAAATACTGAAAGGAAGGGAATACAGGTGTACCATCTTTCATCTTTGCAGGTGAACCAACTGTGCACCCACTCCACACCCCCCTCCGTTCCATCCCTCAGTTTCCATTTTATTGGGTTTCTGCAGCTCTGAAGAAGTAATTTTCAAATGTGCTGCTATCACATGCCACTATCCTCATAAAATTTTATTCATTGTGAAGACTGTGACAGAGAATGTGCAAAGATATATGCAGACATATAGTGCCTTATCAAACTGTAACATCACTAAACATAACTATCTTCCTATTGACTTGGATGTAATCCAGACACTAGAGATCACAGACAAATTACAAGCTATCATGCCCTGCCCACAGTGAGGTGATCAAAATAATAACAAATTAAGGATATTTTTTGATTGACGTTTTATATGTATTTCATTATGTTTTTGCACTTCCTTCAAGGCTCAAATCCTACTGATGACAGCTGTCATTTTAAAGGTGACTCATTACATTCATTTAGAGAGTCCCCTAACAGATGGAAAGGTCTTTGTTTCCCAGGGAACACTGACAGGTTATGATTTGCAGAGCTTTTAATCATTTTAACAAAACTTATACACATCTGTCAATTACTCTATTCAGTGATGTTAATAATACAGCAATCTGAGAATGACAAAGAACACTTTCCCTTTCTTGAAACCACAACTTTTCCATCAAGACTGTAAGAGTGGAACAAAAATACTTTTGAAGAGCTGTTTTCTTCCAGAGAAATGAATATAAGGAATATAAGTGCCAGTATTTATAATAATAGTAAAATTTTATTTTCATGGTACCTGTCCATAGAACTTTTTCCTCTCCTCACAAGCTACAGTGAAGCTATAAATCATTAAAACATACAACAGATAAAACATGACAAGCTGGAATCACATGAATAATTAAAATCAAAGTCACTGTGCAGAACTGATAATTTTGGTCAGGTACAGAATAAGGGCCTTCACTGTGGTGTTTTTTCTGGTCCTGATAGCAAGCATTTCAAGCTCCCAAGGCTTCAGAATTGAGACAGCTGATGTATGTGTACCACTAGAAGTGGTGGCTCTGCCTCATGATTAAAACACATCTCATTCATTCATTATAGACCTGAGGCCATAATCCCCTTACGTAAACCAGATATTTATTTGCAGTGATATTACAGGATATCCACACAGCAGTTACATAGTCTTTACGGAACAATGACACTGGGTTTCTTTTTGAGATCTATAATGTTCAATATCAGTAGGAACCTGAGCATCTAAATGAAAACTTTTAGTCAATAAATAGAAAACATTTTAGTAAAATTATTTTCACAACATCTCATATTTTTATTCTTTTTAGAATTAGAGGTTTGGATTTTGTTTTTTGTTTTTTTAAATCTGGTCCCTCCTTCAAAAACTAAAATAGCCATAATCCTTTGGATTAACTGCAGAACCCTTCCAGCTTTGAAAGAAGCTACATTTTTATGATCTCTCAGTGAAAGATTTTTGTGCATGCATTTCTTAGTACTATTTAATGTCATTAAAATAGAATTTGAAGAATCAGAGAAGGAGTCACAGTTCTTTTGAAGCACTTCTAATAAGTAGTGGAAAAAAAATACAAATTCAAAATATAGAAACAAAGCAAACTAAACCAAACCAAAATAATCCAATACTTTGGACAGAAAAAATCTTATTGTCTCCAGATCAGTCACAGCTGGACTAGTAAGAATGAAACTATACAGGTTGCAGTCTGCACAAACAATATGTGCTGGAGCCAGGAATTTAACTTGTATTTCCCTAGAAGTGTAATCCAAGCCTTGAACTTCTACAACCACCTTTTTATCTTCTTCAGGAATCCCAGATAGGCTGTGGATCAGAAATGCAGTTGCTAGAATTTAACCATGTTCCACAACAGGTTAACTCCAGCCTTAACCTCTTCTCTGCATATTCTGCATAATTTCTCTGCCGTGCTCCCAGAGGCAAGATAGTCAGGAAGGGTGTTTCCTGGCATTTCCTTAGGGGCCTTAGACTTCAAAGATCCTTGACACCTCTGTATATATTCTCTTGGATAGAGTATGGACTACATTCAAATGCTATTCTGTAAAGTAAAATAAGTGGCAGCTGGCACCATACAGCATGGCTATAATGAAAACATGAGGTGGTTGCCATTACACAGTCCTGCACTAATGAGAACAGTGGGAGTCTAGCATTACAATGGTCTAATGAAAACAGGAAATGGCTGGCATTAGATTGGTAAAATGAAAACAGGAGGTGGCTGGCATTACCTATATACAATAAATAAATTAAGATTTCTGGGCCTACCCATCTCATCTACGTTATACATGATTCCACTGTGGATGAGAGAGGCTTATGCAAAGTCAAGGCCAGTGACAGTGAAGAGCATTCATTGTTACAACACTTCAGAAGCAGAGGGGTGTCATTTTCTTGAAATTTTGAATTTATTTTTGGTGGTAATGCATCAGAGAAACAGGGATAAAGTTTTAAAAATTGATACATAATCTATACAGATTCTTCCTTGTACTTAAAAAATAATCAAAAGCAGCATATTTTCTAGGGCCTGTCCTGATAGAATGTGAAGGGCTAAAAGTAGCTTATTGAAAGTGAAATTCAATAAAATGGGACTTTTTAATTATCCTCCCACTTACTCCTCCCTGTTTTCGGGCTAAGTATCCAATGGCTAAAAATACTTTGGGGCATTTCATGTAATGTACAGAATGAGACCAAAAGGAAAAATGCATGCTTAAGGAAAAAAGAAAAAAGTTAAGCACAAAATCAATCATTCAGCTAATGGGCTTTCTTCTAGGAAGAGAAAGGTCAGGTGTTTTTGTTCCATGTTTTTTGAGCTAACCTCTCTAGTTGAGCCTTTTTAATTATTATTGCACAAGAGGGTCTTCTGCGCAGCTCTTAGACAATAAATACACAACCATTTTCCCTTTTATTGTGACTTTTAGAGCCATCAGAAACTGATTGATTCTCACCCTCTTTAATCTGGCTGAATTCACCACCAGGTTCGTATAGTTCAAGGCCAGTACATTAAGATACTGCATCAATCCGCTTATACAGGACCTTTCAGCCCCTCAGTTTCCCGTTTCTCATGTTCAAGTTCAACCATATAATTTCTGGATATTTTCCATCAAAATCAAGTAACAAAATGAAGCAAGAAATGTTTGCAGTATGATTTTCAAAGCAACAATTAGAGTGCCGGAATGTTAGAGCATAAAACACTGCACTTCCTGCAGCCTGATGTTCTGCCGATGGCTTCAGTTTCCACGCTCAGATTGCAGTGAAAATATTCCAGTCAGGTACCTCTGAGTGAAACAGCAGTGTGATGCAAATAAGGAACAGATAATCAAATCTAACTTTCTAATCGAGTTTTGCTGTGCTGACTCTCTTATTTCTTTCTAGCCTGCAGTCTGCATGTTGTTTTACAACACTGCAGAATTAGCTTAAAGAGTAAATACTTGTGAGTTTGTAGAATCCTGTCATGTCTCACATACACTGAAGAACGAATGAGGGAAAATAATCTTCTTGAGCTGCTTCTATTATTACTTTAATTTCTTTGCTTCTTCAGTGTGGTACAGATTCAAACCTTTGGAAGGAGGGGGATAGGAGATGAAGAAGAAGCCAGAGAGGTAAAACAGGGTGAGTGCTTTAACAAATTTTTACTTTCCTTTTCTTTTGTTTTTATTTCTTCATCAAACAGCTGAAGAAAAAAGAGAAGAAATAGTCATACCTTATGGACCAGATTTTAAACTAAGACGTATGGCACTGGAAACAGCATATGCCTTAGAAAATCTGCTGTTAGGCGTTGTGTGTGCAAGCCACAGACGTGGCTTAATTGAGATAGGAGCCGACACGTGCCGTGCATCTCAGATTATTGTCTGGCCCTCAGCCATTAATGCTGGCATCCCAGGAACCGACTCAGTCCTCTGCCAAACTTCTGCTGGGATTTGGATTCACTGAATCCGACTCACAGTCTTTAATCCCCCCAAGCAGTATCTTTTTGAATTGTGGAGCTTGCAAAACATCCAGGTGGTGGTCCAGCCATGACAGTGCCTGCATAAGCTTCAGAAGCAGCATGATCTGTTTAAGAGTTTTACTACACAGAAAGCTTCTAGCCCTCTATCGTGCAAGCCTGAATGTCAGAGCTTGCCCCTCTTCGTTCTCTTGTGTTCATTATACTGCAGAGACAACAGCCGTATCACCCATTGCATAAGCTTTCCAATCTTTTTGAAGTATTTGAGATCATACAAACGTTGTATGCTATAAATCTACTTGATGGGTCTCATCATTCCGTAAGCAATATTTTTCATTGGCTTTGCAATAAAATGGCATTTTGCCCTATTTTCAAACTAACAAATTTTGTCAGGCTTGGCATCTTTATTACATTACCAAATATATCAGTCAATACCACCTGTGTAATTGAGTCTTGTTATATGATTCAGATAGTTGCTTAAACTATGGATTTTTCAAAGTCAAATTTTCTGGCAGAAAGAATATTGTTTTAATAGAATTTTAGATAAATAGGTAACATATCACTGTAACTACTAGTCTTGATTTAAGATAATGAATTGACCTCTCCGTGTATATTATCCAAGATCATTTATAATTGTGTTGAACTGAAAAAGCTGTATAAAAGCCATTTGATTATGCTTGATTTCTGTTTCATGCTGCATGACAAAACTAGCATCTGACACTCACAGTAAAATGTAAATGAGTGTGACAGTGAAGTCCCTATAGGAGCCAAGGTTTTTAAGTTGTTTTAAATAATGATGGGGAATACTCTGCCTTCTGGGTTTCTAAGCAAGTAAGGAAAATTGCATCATAGGAAAATGCCTATCTTTTAATGGAATGGGGAAATTAAAATTTAAAAAGTCTAGTAACACACACACATACACAAGGAGAATAATCACAGGAAAGTACGGGATTTAAAACTGAACCACACAGATTTAGCTAAACTACATTCTGAACCAATCCTTTTTCCTAGAAGTATGCACTTATAACAAAGGAGTAATTCTATATTACCATACAGTTTACTAATTAAAAGTTTTCCATTTTCATGTGCACGTGTAATCTCATTTTGGATGGTTCATTAAATTACAAATATTGAAATGATATCTAGACATTACTTATTTCCCTGTGATTGTTTTCGGCTTATATTTGCAGATTAAAAAAAAATATTTGTAAAATCTAGATAAGAAGTTAGATTACCCTTATTTTAAGCAAATATAAAGATGGGATTGTAATCAGAACTTCCACATAACATAACACTTTCTGTCTTTTTCTACATTACTAATTCAATTTAATTTTAAAATTATTCTCTCATGTTACAGGCTTACTTTCCTGACATTCCAAACACAAATAAAATATGGACTCATTTACTTTAAGGCGCTATAATTTCTTTGATGGTAGGTACTGAAAATTTGTAAACTATATACGACCACAAGAGTTTCACATCTTAGATATAGCCCGAATTCTCAATGCATACAAAACCTAATTTACTACGGTATGTAGTTGTGTCAGATCCAATCAGCTAAGTGGAGCTCACCCTAGTCAATTACTGGGACATCTCCAAGGAAAACCTAGTGAGATCTACTAAGTAAGCTGGGCTGTTTACCGGTTGATACTGTCCTTTTCTTATTAGCCAACATTAATCAATATTAATCTAAATTATTCCACCTGGCAAATTCCCTGCCTTTTCAGAACTTATGGCAGGAGCTCTGCTCTCATTCTCCCCACTCTTATCCTATGATAAACTGAAAATTTTGTACTAAGTTTATATGGACCATTTCCAAATGTTCTGTCACCTGTGGTATTGCATAGACCTGAACATCTATTACATTGCTGCCAGAGATAGCAGAAACTGAAATTGGTGTTCTGAGTGGGCTCGTACAAAACCACATTTCTACTGCCATCCTGATTTTCAGAAGAATGGAGAGCTTGTATTGCCTTGAGCTTCTTTTTGGATTGGAGGCAAAAAAAAACATGGCATTTTTTATTAATGGCTCAATGGCAGTTCTTGCAGACAAACTTTATTTATTTACTCATGGAGATTTTTGGACCAGAATCCAGTTTGGATTACTATATTAGCCAAGGAAAGATTTCATAGCCTCAAGGAAAAGTTGAAACTCTTCAGGATTGGTGCAATTGTACTTCTACCATTGCTAAAAAAAAAACCAAAACAAAGAAGTCAGAGAGTTGAATCCAGATTTATATGCTAATAGCAAAAATTATTGATTCTATCCATGCAGGTAATTTCATCATAACTAATATTTGTGTAGTTACTACATGAATGGAAATTATTTACAGCATATTACAAAGCAGGCACAGATTTTTCTAGAGTTGCTGTAATACACACACTGGCTTGTGTCAATAATTGGTAGGTAAGAAATTGTCTGGTATATGAGCATGAAATGTATTTCTAAGAATTGTGGTAATCAGTAGAGAATAACAGTAGTTTATAACCATGTTAAATTTTGCTTCCTATTAACCATGCATACTTATCATGTGCAATCATGTGGCCAAACACTTGGGATCAGCCAATTTTAATCTCAGAGGTAGCCTTAGAACAGGTCCAGAAGTCTTGGGCTGCCAAGCACACTATCTGTCACTAAACCAGTTTTATGGGTATTATAAAGCAAATAAAACCCAAACCCCCACTTTTGAATTTTAATTATTTGACCCACGTATGTCTGAAGCATGTATGTAAATCATGCATCTCAAAGAAGAACAGTTGTCAATATCTTTTTTTTTTTTTTAATTTATTTTGTAATAAAGGAGTAAAATAACTTTTTTTTTACAAAACAAACAAACAAGCAAATTCACAATTTTGCACTTTAAATTACTCCAAATCAACCTTAAAGAGTAGTCCAGTTCATTGAGTGTTCTCCCAGTTGATGTGCACTAAACTGGTATGGAATAATCATTCCTCCTCTTTATTATTTGTAATTACAAATAAAAATCCCACCATGGCCCAAAAGCATCTGAAATCCAGTACCCTGAATTTGGCTGTGGTGTGCTATAGATCACAGAAGCTTAATAGGACAGTACCTGTAGCTGGAACACATCTACAGGTGGAGGCAGTTGCTTGGGAAGAACAGGGGGAGTGATACTCTTTGTTAAAGATCTCCTTTATGCAGAATTCAAGCATGAATCTAAAGGCCTGCCTGTAGAAAACATCTCTTTCAAGGTTAGAGCAGGAAGGAACATTGAGGACGTGGAGACAACACCCAAGAGGGTGTAGTGAATGAGACTTTCTCCCTCATCTCACTGAGCAAAGATGTTGCACTGAGAGAGTCTTGTCCTTATGTGGGATTTCAATGAGTTAAGCATCTGCTGAGAGGGAAACACAGCATTAGGCAGGAAGTCCAGGAAGTTCTTAGACTACTGTAGCAACAATCTCCTAACACAAGCACTGACAGGAATGACCAGGGGTAGTCCTCTACTCATACGTAGGGAAGACCTAGTGTCAGTCTCAGAGCATGGCTGGGGTTGCAGTGTCGCTGAGATTATTAAATTAAGGACCTGGAGGTGAAATAGGAAAGTAAGCAAATTTTGGATTTTGGACTTTACAGATGGATACTTCATCTTACTCAGGATGTTCCTTGGGAAAATTTTGGGAAGCAGCCACGAAGAAGAAGGAAACCAAGGAGAGCCAGCTGATGTTTGAGGAGAGCTTAAAGATAGTTCAGGAGTAGAAAGCAGCAATAGAAAGGGTTGGGTTGGGTTTGAAGGGACCATTAAAGGTCATCTAGTCCAACCCTCCCCACAATGAACAGGGGCATTTTCAACTAGATCAGGTTACTTGAGCCCCATCCAACCTGACCTTGAATGTTTCCAGGGATGGGGCATCTATTATGTCACTGGGCAAACAGTTCCAGTGTTTCTCCACTTTAATCACAATAAATTTCCTTCTTTTATCTGGACTGAATCTCCTCTCTTTTAGTTTAAAGCTATTATCCCTTGTCCTATCACTATAGGGCCTACTAAAAAGTCTGTCCCCAGTCTGCTGTGCAGGAACACAGGTAATTTTGGCAGATTACTTGATTGTCTAAGTGGGCAATTCCTCAATAAACTTAAAGAAAGAGAGTCCACAAGAGATGGAAAAATGAATTAAGCAACAAGACAACAAGGCAACAAAGAGGTATGGAAGAATTTTGAGGAACAAGGCACAAGATCAGGAAAGCAGATGTCCAGCTGGAGCAGAGACTGTTGAAAGACATAAAGGTTAGCAGGTAAGGATTGTATAGTTATGCCAGTTGTAAAGATAATGTAAGGGAAAATGAAAGGAAAGCTGCTGAAGTGGGAAGACAGCCTAGTTATGGACAATACAGAAAACCCTGAAAGACTCAACTGACCTCTGCGTGTACCAGTAAAGTGTGGGAAGAAGGGATTCTAATTTTTGGAAAAAAAAAAAGTTGTAGAAGTTAGGTGTACTCTAGGGCTGATAAATTTTATTAACAGATGCTGAAGGAGTTGATTGGTGTGTTTGTGAGGCTGCTGCCTATCCTGTTGTCCAGAAACAAAACAAAACAAAGCAAAATAAAATAAGACATTAATCTTAAAGATAGGCAAAAAGGAGTTTTCATGTCTGTCTCTCCTCTGTCCCAGGGAAGATCAAGAAGAACACATGCTCTTGAAATCCACTTCTAAGCAAGTGGAAAACAAGAAAAGCAATCAGGAATATTCAGCATGGCCTTTCCAGTAGTAAAGTGTATGTAACAAATGTGTGCAATTTAATGTCTGGATATGTGACAAGAGAAAGCAGTATAAGGAATTTGCCTTGACTTTAGTGAGGTTTTTGGCATTCTCCCACACCTGAGGAAACATGCGTCAGGAAAACATTTGGGTTGAAATTTAATAGATTCAGCCACAACAATACAATAGCTAAATGTTCCTCTGGAGAGGGCCTTCTAGAGAAGTTCAGTACTCTAGAATTCCATGCTAAGACCCATAATATTTAATATCTTCAGTGACCTGGATAATAGCACAAACTGCACTTAGAACACTTACAGAAGAAACAAACTGGAAGGAGCAGCTGTGGCCAGGACAAATCACAGAATCGTGGAATCGTGGAATCATGGAATTGTCAGAGTTGGAAGGCACCTCTAGAGATCATCTAGTCCAACTCCTCTGCTAAAGCAGGATTGCCTAAAGCACATTACTCAGGACTGTGTCCAGGCAGGTGGTGAAGATCTCCAGAGAAAGGGATACCATAGCCTCCCTGGGCAGCCTGTTCCAGTGCTCCATCACCTCACTGTAAAGAAGTTTTGTTCTCATATTTGAATGGAACTTCCTGTGTTCCAGCTTGTGCTCATTGCCACTTGTCCTGTCACTGGGAACCACTGAAAAGAGTCTGGCTCCATTCCCCTTCAACCCACCCTTCAGATACTTACAAGCATCAATAAGGTCTCCCCTCAGCCTTCTCTTCTTGAGGCTAAAGATTCCCAGCTCTCTCAGTCCTTCCTCATAAGGGAAGTGCTCCAATCCCTTAATCATCTTTGTTGCCCTACTCTCCGCAGTAGTTCCCCGTCTCTCCTGAACTGAGGAGCTCAGAACTGGATACAGTATGCTTGTTGTGGTCTCACCAGTGCAAGGTAGAGGGGGAGAATGACCTCCCTCGACTTCCTGGCCACTTTTTTCCCTGTGCAGCCCAGGATGCCATTGGCCCTCTTGGCAACAAGGGCACATTGCTGGCTGATGGGTAGTTTTCTATCTACCAAGACACCCAGATCCTTCTCAGAAGCGCTTTCCAGCAGGTCCACCCCTAGCCTCTATTGGTACCTGGCATTCTCCCTCCCCAGGTGCAGGACCCTACACTTGCCCTTGTTGAAACTCATGATGTTCTTCTCTGCCCAGCTCTCCAGCCTGTCCAGGTCATGCTGGATGGTGGCACAGCCCTCTGGTAGTGTCAGCCAGCCCTCCCAGTTTGGTATCATCTGTGAACTTGCAGAGGATACACTGGTCCCCTCATCCAGGTCATTGATCAATATGTTGAACAAGACTGAAATGTCAAAACATTACCCAAAGAGACTGCAATAGACCAAAATAAAGCTGATGAGATTCCATAAGAAATTAAAAGTTCTGGACTTAGGGAGAAATGATTCTATGCATCAACACAGATTAGGAAGGGACTAGCTGAATCAAAGCCGTACTGAAAAGAGCTTGAGGGTAATGGTGTATACTGTGTTGGAGATAAGCCAGCAATGTTCTCTCTTCCTTCCAAGTTTTTCTTCCCTTCTACTTGGCAGTGGTGTTGTATGTAAAATACTACATCCAGTTTGGGACTTCACAGTTTAAGAGAGAAGAAGAAATTGGAGAGGATCCAATGGAGGGCTACAAAGATGATCAGGACCACAGAATATTTACTATTTATCTAAAGAAACTGCAGTTATATAGGTCACTGTAGAAGAAACTAAGGGCTTCTGCCAAAGTCTCCTTGATAGTGACAGATGATATAACAAGGGACAATGGCCACAAGTTGTAGCCTGGTAAAAGAAAACTGTACACAAAGGTAAAATTCTGGAGTGGGGCAGTACCATAATTGACCAGGTTGTCTAAGGAGGTTGTGGAATTTGTGTCCATAAAGGTGTTCAAAACTTAGCTAGACAAAATGAAGGGTGATTGATCTAATATTGGTGATAAGCCTGCACCAAGGAGTACGTTGGACTAGATGACCACCCAAAACCCCTTCCAACCAACACTTCTGTGATTCTATGAAATTCCCTGTGATTAAAAAGAGGAGCTGGGTGAAGTGTGAGTGTTGGTAAAGTGAGTTCAGTAAAATTTCTGAGGTAGAGCTGGGACTTGAGGATAGTGACATGTGTAGGTAGTAGTTATAGCCTGAGGATCACCGTAAGTTTTGCATTTGGTGGGGGCAGTCAGATGGGCCATGTTTGGTGATGTGCTGCCCTGTCAGCCCCATGGATCTTGTTGCTCCACTGGGACACAGTGTTCTTAGGATCCATCTCAGATGCATCAAAAGGCTCAAAGGGGTAATATACTTTACACTTACTTGTCACCAAAATCACTATCTGGTAACATTCTGTATGACAGGTTTGTTGACAGCCTTTGGAACCATCTTCCATCTCCTATATCTCTGTGGGAAATGTTTGTACAAATTCATAGCAGTTTGTCTCCTATCATAACAAATAAACAGCTACTAGATTTATTTCTGCTGTTCTGCACCTTTAGAACAACTTTTGTCACAGATTTCATTTTCAAAAATTGATACATGTAAACTGGACACAAGAGCATTAGTCTCATTGTCAACAAAGAAAGAGGGAAAATAACTGATAGCAGAAACTGTTTGACTTTCCAATTCCTCCCCAAAACAAAACTCAGACAAAAATTAGACCTAAAGAAGTGACTAAAATAACTTATTTCTGGTTTATATTCAGACATCACTCTAAAAAATTTATTCATTAGATCAAGTAGATGGTTAACGTGTCTGATTTTTTTCTGACTTAGCTGTGTTTTCCAGGACACCAAAGGTACCTTTGCTAAGTTAGAGCTCTGAGCATACACTTTGGTTTCTACAAATAAGTCTCACTCAACCGAATGCAGTTGATGTTTAGATACCTGTGGATGTAATTAAACAACAAGTATCCAATAGTATTTCACATAGCCTGTAGCATTGTCTTGTTATGTTTTCCCAGGCCTTTTTTTTTTTTTTTTTTGTCTCCCAACATGATGTCCACCAGTGTTTTAAGGCAATAGAAAGAATGATGGGAAGATCCAGGGAGAGAGAATACTAGATTTTCTTTCCCAAAAACCTTTTGCGGTAACATTTCTGATTGATATTTCTAGTTTCAACAGCTTTAGAACTCAACAACCAAATCTATGCCAACAGCAAAGTGTGGGAGGCCTTGGATTTTTATTTGTATAGGACAAGACCTTTCAATTTTTGCTTCTAAAGCTCTTTGTCTCTTTTGCTGAGAGAATGAAATTGGAAGCAATTTGCACTCAGACTATCTCAAAGTGTATCTCTGTGTCTATTATGCTTTTTCCAAGATTTATGTAATCCACCTGATAAAGCATGACCACACTCAACAAGGACCTGTGAAGCTTAGAAATGCAATTTGCATCCAGTGTAACACAGAGTTCCATGCACATTTTTTAAAATCATTGCATTTTAATGCATGTGCTTTCCCTGAATGCCTCCTCTATAAAGTTTTTCAGTAATTATTGCCATCTGCTTCTTAGCCCCTCTCAGCTGTACTGCTTTGGAGCCGCCTGCAACTGAATATATAGAAAGATGAGCAATCAGAAGGCAAAAAAAAATAAAAGAAAAGATAAGTCTTTCTATAAGATCAAGAGTTTTTAGAAACAGGATACCTCCCTTTCATTCTTTATGTTCCATGAATGCTAAAGAAAGAATTGAAGAGTGGGCATGAGTGATCAAGACTTTCCCACCTTGGTTACTATACAAATGGGCCCCTTGGGACTTTGCTGGTCCAAATTGTCTGGTTCCAGGCATAGTGGAATACTTGGAAAAATTACAGTGGAATATACAAAGGAGCAACTCACAATTATTTTATTGTATGAATAAGATGGTATCTTTATTATGGCAGGAGGACATAAAGTATTTTTTAAAACTAGATTGGCAACTGAATTTTGCAAGACCAGGTGTTGGTGTTTCAGCTGAAGAACAATCCAAAAATTGTACCTTGCTGATGTGTCTTGTTAGAGCCAAAGACAAACTTTTTCAGCTCCTTGAATTGTGTTGAATAAGGGCAAAACTGAGAAGAAAGTGAAACTTCTAAAGCAGACAGTTGTTCTATGGTGGTGTTTCTATTAGCTATATAGCATATGCATATGTTGACAAACTAAGGAACAGATGCTTTATTGGTAATATTAAATTTTAAGACATTGATGCTGCGCCTTACAGAGGGAACTTTTCTTGTAGCAAACTACAGCTAAATGCAACGTCTCATCCTGAGGAAACGAAGCAGGTATCCACACTGCATTCTAAATTATCAAATTGGAATGAAAAAGCAGCATATATTAGAGGCTTTAGCACAATTCTCCATCCAAGACAATCTACTTTTTTTTTTTTTTTTTTTTTTTTTTTAAACTGGGGTAGGTATCTCTAAGGCAATCACTTGGTTTGTACAGCACAAACTCATTCATTGGAGGGTTAAAGCTAGCAACTTCTATATGAACCTGTGCATTTCTCTAGCTTGGCAAAGTTCCTAACAAGGATGTACAAAGAATCATGAAGTGCCTTGTTCTCACCTTGATGAGCACTTAAAATGTAATTTACTGTTGCTCTCAATTATTGTAGATTCCACAAGTGTTTACTATTTTTGGCATCCTGGAACCTCACAGCCAAATGATGATGAATGAATGTAATGATTTTTTCTGCTTTAACAGAAATCTGGTGGTAAAGAAAAAATAAGATATTTAGGCTAATCTGCATGACTTCTTCTTGAAACTTTGATAAACTGTCAAAAAGATGTGCTAAAATTATGGTGAAAAAGATGCTTCAGAATGACTTTTTTTTTTTCTTCAGGGAATAAGTTACATTTTTTTAAAAAATAACAAAATAAAAAGGAGAATATCACATATTTTGCAAATGTGTTATTTGTATTAATTATGTAGAAGGTCCCCTTTAGTTGTGCAATTACATTCCCATCTAGTACCCAAGGAAGGAGTTCAAGTGCTTAGGAATTTGACGACTGCTGTCTGCCTTACTCATTAACATAAAATTTCTTTCTTCTGTAGGCAAAAGCTATGAAAAAAATTCAGCAACTTTTTCTCAACCTTTCAGATGTTTTAGCTATTTTTTCTTTCCTTTTCTTCTACAATCTTTTTGAGTTTTGCTCTTTGGCCATAAAGCAAAGCAACTACTATGGAATAAAGTCATCAATTCTACCTTTCTGTAGCCTCTTTCTTGTGTATTAAATCAGTTTCAGGCTAGTACTAGATCTAGAATGTGGCTAAATATGCACTTCATAGGTTCCTACATTGTAACATTTGGCCCTCATGCAAATTCCCAGAAAAAAAATAATCACATGATCTCCTTTGTATAGCACTGTATGGGGCCTAATATACTAGGTGGGGTGAAATGAACTAATTTCTTTTAACTTTTTGCCACAAATAGAAGTGGACTGTGAACAAAACACATTTAATATCTAACAGTACAATGTGAATTTTCATTTTGTCTAATGCTTTCAGAGTATAACCTGTCAGCAAATGAAGAGCAAGTTTTCAGCATTGGCTTTATCAGAAACTGATTCTACGTTTTGTCCCTTCCTTTCAGAGTTCTGACCGAAAACTTAGATCCATACAGGATGTTTTCACTTTCTTTCAGGAAAGAATCTTCCATTATGACACAGAGTGTTGTAGACTGCAGGAATATGGCATTTTAAAAACAATTTTGGAAAGACGGATTACTTTCTGGAAATTTTATCTGCAGAAATGTAAATGGCACAGATTTTCCTAAATTAATAACTTCCAGGCCTGTAAAACAACTAGTCTCTTCTGAAAATTTGTGTTCATAAAGTACATTCAATGGAAGCATTCAGTAAACATTAGGCCGACAATAATAAAATTATAATTTAGGATAATAATGGTGACACAATTATTCAATCATACCAATCGCTATTCTTTAAAACATCTTGGTTTGGGGTGGAACAGAACCAACTTTCTGTTCACTGAATGATACTCTTGTTTATACTTGTTGCCATGGCAACCAGGATCAGATCACTTGGTTGTTTATCCCGTGGAGGGGTTGTACCTCTGGAGAAAAGTGTACGGGTCAGGTGACCGACACTGCCCAACAGGGTATTCCAGTCTGTCTGCCATGTTCAGTATAAAAGCTGAGAGATCACAAGGGTCAGGTTGGTTCCTTTTTAAGGGTTCTTCTTTGATGACTTTCTTAAATAACTGACTAGTGAGGAGGGCCTCTGTTAGTTTGTCGAACTTTGACCCTAATCCATGTGTCCCATGTGAGGGTAGATCTGGAATCCAGTTCCTATTTGTTGCTGAAGCCAGTCTGGAACTTTCCCAGTGCCTGCCAGTGACATTTCCCTGGGA
>VXBJ01006343.1:73470-94803 GCA_013400055.1 Nycticryphes semicollaris
CATTATTTCCTTTTTCATTTTATTATAAATATTTCATTAAGGTAGTTTAGGTTTCTTTTTAAACTCATAAATCTCTTTATCTCTCTTCTTCCTCTTCTTGGAGTCAGAGATTGGGAGAGCATCTGTCATCTTATCATTAGCCAACCCAGGCCAAACCACAACATAAAAATTAAAAATAGCCCTATAGTCAACTCAATAAAACAGTTTAACTCATTTATGTAGATAAATTTCCCCTTTCTACTAAATAAGATCAAAAATAGAAAAAAACCTAGAAATTTGGTTATAGTATTTATTGACCTGATGGAGAAATTAGGGAAAATTCTCTGCAATATGCAGAATGTCAAACTAAACCTTCTAACTAGACTGGCTATAGTAATGTTTTCCAGCCTTAGCATTGATGAATCTTAGAAATTGTTGTACATCAGAACATACTACACTTTCCAAATGATGACAGTAAAGAGAAACTGTCTTTAATGAGCACCATGTTCCATAACATTTCATTCTGGGGAACTATAGCAACTTCCACTGAAATATTTGGCACTGGACATGTCAGAACAGAACATCGGGTTGAACAGGCTCCTGCTTTGATCCAGAATGTCAGTAGGTTCACAGATTCATACAATCAGACTCCTACATGGAAAGTTTCTTGATCCTAATTTGCTTTAACAAAGGTTTTGGATGGGCTCATGTAGCCTTTTCATAAATATTTGACAACTATATTTGCTTATGCAACACAAATGCATCATTATTTAAACTAATCCTTACAGGTCTTTTTTTTTTGCACATATTATGCTTTTTTATAGTACCATGCTCTTTGTGCAATTTCGCTTTTGAACGTCTGTTATCACCAGCAGTTTAAGGCTGTACAAAGAGTATATAAACACACAGATATTGAAGAGAATGTTTAGGCATTTTGTAGGGGGTTTTGTGTTTGGGGTGGTTTTGGTTTGTGTTTTGTTTTGTCTGGTTTTGTTTTGGTTTTTGGTTTTGGTTTGGTTTGGTTTTTTTCCCATTCTGATGCTTCAGAAATTAATCTTAAAATGTAATATTCTTTTATGATGTGCTAGGGCATAACGTCATACAGTGGCTAAAGGATACTATTTGAGGTTATTGCCATCTAATATTATGGAAAATTTGTCCCTCTTTAAATTCAGTTGTTTGTATGTCCTAAACCAGATGATGCAGACTATGACTATACTGCTAGATAAAATAAGATTGAGTCCAGCCCTGTACCCTAAATCACAGATTGGCTCACATTCTCATTTTTAAGAGCTAGCTATCTCCTTCCAGAGAAGACTCATCTCATGGGACACAAACCATTCAGCCCTGTGTCTTCTCCAGAACCTGTGTGATGCCCTTTGGTTTCTGCAGCATAACTAATTAGTGTGTCTATGAATGGGAGGGGTGCTAATTCAAAATATTTGAAGTAACATGTTAGAGCACACTCTACACTGGAGGTTCCAGAGCACATTAATTTTGAATCCAGGCTGATAAGAAAAGGATCATGAGGACACGATGCTTCACAGAAGCCAGAAATCTCACAATTTGCAGAACATATAGCTTTAGGCTCTGAAAGGTGTATTTGTTAATAATCTTATTATATTCTTTCAAGCAACTATGCTCTATTTCACCTTGTGAATAATTAGTCTTATGTCTAGTGCCACCTGCAGCAGTCATGCTGTCAGTCAGGTTACACTTCTTAAGCAATATTGACAGCATGTGTTTCTCCTTGCCTTGACCATCTATGACAAAACTTATCAAAGGGGTTATATTCTGGAGATTTGAGGGAATGTATTCTCCATCCCTACCTCATGGAAGTCTTTGATCTCTCTGCTAAAAGTGCTCATTAGTGATGATGGACACAGGTTCAGAAGAAACCTGACCATCATTGCTTTCCTTTGATGATGTAAGGATTATAGATGACTATTTTTGTGTTAAAAAGTTCATTTCTGTGAAATATTTATCTTTTTCTTTAACAGCTGCAAGCCTTCAAAGAGGTAAACTATATTCCAGGATACCCACAAGCTTCTGGAAAAAACTCTGAAACTGCAAATTCTGTGGGAGCTACAAGTTCCAGTACATCTGTGTTACTGAGGCCCAGAAGAAAGTCTTAAAAAGATTATTGCAACCCTGATAGCGTGTATGGGGATCTGGAAAGAGACCTAATACCCAAACTCTTCAGGGTCATAAAAGTG
This sequence comes from Nycticryphes semicollaris, assembly GCA_013400055.1. Taxonomy (NCBI): domain Eukaryota; kingdom Metazoa; phylum Chordata; class Aves; order Charadriiformes; family Rostratulidae; genus Nycticryphes; species Nycticryphes semicollaris. Next base: position 75,666 of record VXBJ01006343.1, read on the forward strand.
ATGGGAAATTGATCCTCTGAATTTGTATGGTTATTATGAATTTTTATGTTATGCCTTCTCAAGACAGCAAGCAACTGTTTTGTGTGAGAGAGTTCAGAGCAAAGTTCAGCCTGTGGAGATACCTGTTGTAGAATATCGCACTCAGATTTTAAAACTTAGGCTTTATAAATACCACTGTAAAAGAACATGGGGAAAATGTCATCCATAGTGTCCAGAGAAGGGCAATGAAGCTGGGGAGGGATCTAGAGACATAAGGAGGGGCTGAGGGAACTGGGGGTGTTCAGCTTAGAGAAAAGGAGGCTGAGGGGAGACCTTACCACTCTTTACAACTACCTGAAAGGAGAATTTAGCGAGGTGAGGGTCAGCCTCTCCTTCCAAGTGACAAGTAATAGGACAGAAGGAAATGGCTTCAAGTTGCACTACAGGAAGTTTAGATTGGATATTCAGAAAAAATTCTTCACCAAAAGAGTTGTCAAACATTGGAACAAGCAGCCCAAGGAAGTCGTCGAATCATCATCCCTGCAGGTATTAAAAATGGGTAGACGTGGTGCTTAGGAACAAGGTTTAGTGGTGGTTTTGGCGGTGTTAGATTAACAGTTGGATTAATTGGTCTTAAAGGTCCCTTCTAGCCTATACAATTCTGTGGTTCTATGACTCTATGAGTAAATGTAAATTGATGGGTATCCAGAGAAGCTGATTTAGAAATTTAAGACAATCAGTAAAAAAACCCAAAACACACCCACCCTATCATATTCCACCAATCTTTCATTGTAGCGTCTAGGATGTTGGTCTAAATGAGCCTCCTGTTTCTTTCTGATATGGTCACTAACGTTTTTAGGAAAACTAGAACTTAAGCTAAGTTTATTTTTAACCTTTGAACTTTTTAAAAGAAATTTTATGAAATATAATCCAGTAAACCATGTGCTCTCACAGATCCGTGGTCTCCAGGACGAAGTACAGTCACTTGTGTTCAAACTCTTCAGAGCTAGCCCCTTCTACATATGATTTATGTATTATTTATCGCATAATATTTGGCTCAGCATCTTGTCTGAAATCCAGGGCAAGGTATATTGGTTCACTTTTGCATATATATTTTTATTTTGGTTTTAAGTTGAAAGTGTCTGAAATAATGTATTTCATAGAATCATAGAATATTTAGAGTTGGAAGGGACCTTAAAGATCATCAAGTTCCAACTCGCCTGCCATGGGCAGGGACACCTCCCACTAGAGCAGGTTGCTCAAAGCCCTATCCAGCCTGGCCTTAAACATTTCCAGGGATTTCAGCTTTCTAGGCTGGAATTCCCATAGTCTGAATCTGAAAACATGCCTCTGGAAGGATCATTTTGAGATGTTGGGATTGTCGTGATATTGGAGGACTGGGACAGAAACTTAGACTATGGAATAATCTACACTGCATTTTGGGAGTTGACTTTGCTCAAACCACTTTTGAGGTTTTGGCTAAGGGAAACTAATTCGCCCACTCAGAAAAAAAGGCTGAAAATAAATGAGAGATCCTTGCAGGAATGAGAAACAAAGTATTCAGTCTTTGTCTCTAAGTTAAAACATAAGCTTAACACATCACTTTTTGTGAGGAAAATGTCTCTCTCTTTTTTTTTTTTTTTTTTTTGTGTAGCTGCGGTCAGCATGGTAAAGCCAAGAAAACTAGTTGAATTCTGCCAGTCTGGTGATTACTAGAATGATGCCTGAAGAGATTTGTTGCCCACTCTGCACAGCAATGAGCACTCAAAGATGCATCCTTCAACAGAAGCAACTTAACCTTAAAATCTGCAATTAAGAGTATGGTTTCCATGGAGACAGCTGTGAAAGATGCAATGGAGTTGTAAAATAAGCAAGTTCTAGAGTGTAAGACACATAAACTAACCTGAAAATAAAAGTAAAAGCCAGGAGCAAACAAGGTATGAATTGTTTTCTGCACTGTAACTCCTCACATGACCTTAATGTTTTACTATAAATGTAAGCAATTCAGAAAAAAAACAACCATGAGGATCATATTTACAAGAAGTGTTACCTTTCATCAAGAGGTAAGCTTAAGAAGCTAGAAGAGAAAAAAAAATATATTTAATGCATTATGTGATGGATATTAACAATGGCTGGGATTCTTCCTTATTATACAATAATAGTAAGAAGAAATCTGTTTTAGTTTTTAGAATACAATTCAGGTTGTTAATAGCAGTTCATCTGCATACAGAATATGCTGTAGGAAAACAAACAAGTATCTGAAAGATAATCATTAAGAATTCAAAAATTAAACAATACAAAGTGTCAAAATGCTAGTAATAAGGTTGCTTTAATTCAATTTTATATGTAGAAGTCTCAATATAAGTGGAAAGAAACTTTTCCTGGATATCCTGAAGGACATTCAATCTATCCATTTATAAAACATTAATCTCAGGAAAATTGAATCACTAAACACCCAGAGCTGAGGCACAAGCTGTATCTGTCATCTACAGCAACTGGAACTCATCCTGTGATACTGTCTTCATTGACTTAATCACCTGTGTCCCTCACTTAGCCCTTCCTAGTTGGGGAGGATGCTCACTTATTATTTTCATTATTCAAAACATGTGTTGTGCACGCTTTTCAGACCCTGCTCTGGACACTGTGTTATTAATTTTATCAGAGACTGTTTTCTTCTCTAGAGTCTCAAACCCTAAACAACCAGTATGTCTTCATCTCTGCCAAGCAGTGTTAATGGGATACTATTTTACAGGTGAAGACCAGCCAAACAAGAATGTTCAAGTCAGATGCCCAATTTGAGACAGCTAGTATCTGATTATTCAAAGTACTTGGCATTAGGCTTATTTTATGTGTTCGGAGCCCAGCTTCCAGTGCTATGGCAAATCAGACACACAGATCTTGAGTGAGATAGGTAGAAAAGAGGCAAGAGAGGCTGCAGTCTAGGATGACTGAGTTTCCTCTGTATAATTTCAGGGGTTTATTCAGTGGCTGTAATGTAAAATGCAGAAGTAGGCTAATGTCACAATCTATGTCTCTCACTCAAAATGTTGCTCTAATGAGGAATTAAAATCTTTCCATTCACTGAGTGCCACAGGGTCCACCTTCAACAGTAGTCCAAAAGAAACTTTCTCTTAAACTAGGAACTGTTCTAATTCTTCCCCCCTGTTTGAGATGATAGGGATGAAAACTTTCTGTTTCCTGCACAAGCAGCAGCACATTATTTTGAAGAAAGCAGTAAATATCAGTTCCTTTTCAAGTGAAAATATCTGTATTTTTCACAGATATCAGTACTTTGCATGTATGTTAGGTATTCTCAGGAGGTCTGGAAGACCTATCTATACACACTCTTCATTTATGCATCCCAAGTAGGTTTAGATGAGAGCTACCTAGATGCTCAAGTCAGCCAAAACAGCGGCATTCTGAGACGTTTTCCATACCGGGACTTGTGTTGAATAAAAGTGTTTTGTAGAAGAAATCAGGACTTTCAGACTCCGTTTGCTATTTTAAAATTAAATGTCTAGAGATACACTTTCCAACTGAACAAAGAACAACAGCAGCAGGTTGCTACCTGAGGAGACAGCGCTGACCTCAAAGCAGATCAGTGTTCTCACTCATGCAATGCAGTCCTAAAGCATCTGAGCATAGTGGGCAGAGCTGGTGGGTTGGTAGCAAGATCCATCAACCGCTCCCAACATGGCAAGCAATGGGTCAGGTCCAAAATATATCCAGGGGATCCTATCAGGGTCAGACGCAAGGAGAGAGACAGAGGTAAGCTGCACAATGCATCCAAGGGATCGATCTATGAGGCAAGCTACCCACAGCATAAAGAAGAGTTCCATTAAAGAGGTATGGCCGGAGACAGGTTCTCCTGATAGCCCATGTAGCCCAGGTGTTCTCTGAAGACCCAAAGATGAGAGGGAATTTGGCTCCTGGGCATGTCCTTCCAGTGGGCAGAGTGGCAGTGGAGGGTCCAAGAAAGTCTAGCCCAGGCCATTAAAACCTATCAGTGCATCTATGACACAAATTTAAGATAATTCCATGTTTGTTTTGGAACTTGTCCTCTCTTTAGCAAACATACTTCTTTTTTCAGCCATGCTTTATGTGAGATTTTTTTCTGAGTTCTGGTTATTGCTGTCTTTCTTCTACACTCATTCTGGAATAATCTTTCTGCGGGGTGGTAATTTGTACAGAACTCAATATGTAAATCCGTGCTACTGAAGACTTCATAGCTTTCATCACATTATTAATTATTTCTTGTGCTGTTCCTCCGAACACCTTGGTAACCTTTTGATCAAGTATTTCATTGACTTATTCACAGAGGCACCCAGGTTTCAGGAGTTCCTGAGTTCCAGCTGGGACCCAAACAGATTTCAAACCACAGAATGTACTGAAGCATATTCTTCCTATTTCCACCAGTATAGCCTCTGTCTTCTCATCCCATTCCATGATGTTGTCTGAGACTTTAGGACTATATCCACTTCTAAATGGCTTCACTATTGGTTTAGGTAGTTTTGAATCAGTTGCCATCTGTGAATCACAAGACTGTAAAACTAGATAGCAGGTATTTTTTCTTTCCTAATGTTCTTCACAATACCTTTTCGTCTTGATTGACAATTTTGTGTCATCTTTCCACCTCACTGCATAATCCTGTCTTCCAGATCATTAAAAAAAAACATGGAGTTTAATGCAAAACTTGGAGAACCTCTCTATTAAAGTGCTGGCATTTTTAAAAATCCTCCCATTTTGTTTCTTAGCCAATTCTGCCAGGTTTATCTTCCTTAGTGTATCTTTAATATTAAAAATTATTTGTGCTACACCTACCACCTATAATTTTCCAAGTTTTAATTTTTTTTCTCATTAAAATATCTTTCACCTGCTTTGACAAAAATTGCTACAAGAGTAGCTGTTATTGATCTAATCAATGAAAAGGTGCTAAGCAGCCTTGTATTACTGATGCCTCATGTTGGAGAAACTTACATTAAAAGAGGTGGTCTAAGTGTAAGTGACATATAATAAAGACTGTCTGTGCCAATGAATCTTGAATTTCTTCTTGATCAGTGTCAACAGTAAGAATGTCTGTACTAATATTTCAGATAGACTATATACCATTAGTTAAGGACTTTGGGGTGGATTATGACAGAGTTGTGTTAGAAAGCTAACAGACTTGCAAGAATTTGAGCCCGCATTTTGCTTCTTAGGGAAAGGAGATGTATTTAGCCCTTTATGAACTAAGCTTGCAGCTCTGACAATACCTTTTGGGATGAAACAAGTCCTTTGGGATGTGTTACATGTGCTCTGTAGAAAGCTTCTGAATTTAACCTTATGTGGAACACAATAGTAAAGACATCTAATACCTGAATCTCAGCTCTAAGGTCTGATGATTTTTTTCAGCAATGTTAAAACTGGTCTTTTTTAATGCAGAGAAACTATAGCTTAGGATCCTTGTTTTCTGTCAGTTCCTATATGTCTTCAAATTATAAACACGATATCTAAAATGAGTAGGTACCTAATTTTAGTGTCTGGAAGTAGGTAGGATGAACCTCTTTCTAGGTAAACAGGAGAGTTCCACATCTAACAGTAGAGCATCTATAGATGTTGGTTCACCCCTGAAATCAGATGTAAGGTGAACTGTGATTGCAGTTTTAGTATCTAAAATTCAACCTACATCTCACTCTAAACACTTACGTTCTAGTATGGATTTGGCCAGTTGAGAGCATAGGACAAAATACAAACTGAAGTAATTGGTGTAACTGTACCAGAAAATGGAGATAAAACCAGTTCTTCCAGAAACTCAAACTTCAGTCTGTAGTTTATGGATTCATTATTCCTTTCCCTTCACAAGGATTAGTGCACTAAATACATCTTGATAATAGTTAGGCAAATATAGTTTTTGTGTTATAGCAACAGCTTTTGATGTCGATGCTGTGATGGAGGTTTACGGAGGCTCTCACTGTTCTTCCATTTTCTTCCCTTCAGTTTCTTCAATTAACTTTCAAGGTCTTCCTTTAATATTACTTTGCAAACTACCTCCCTTTCTGACATGGAAATTATATATATCAAGACATAGCTGAATACATTTCTCATGTGTCTTAAAAGGCATTGTTAGGCAAGATTCTGAAGCCTTGGAATCCTTCCTCCTTGTCTGTGGTATGCCCCTTTTGATGTGACCTATGAGGAACTCCCAGACTGCTTGGTGCCTTGAAGACCTTGAAGAATTAGTTTTCTTTGATTGTATCATTCTTCATTAACAAAGGTTCAGAAGTTCGTTGTCATGTCAATTGTTTTGATATTTTGCAAAAGATCCTAAGGAGCTTATTAAAAAGCACAAGTAGATGTGAGCAATTATGAAATCATTAAGGTAAACAACTTTATTAGAAGTTATATAATTCAATAAATGTTATTATATGTCTAAATTCAAACCTGCAGTTTAACAGTTGTGATAGACTGCAGCATGTGTCACTATTTGTCTTTCTCATCCCTGACTTTATGCATAAACACTTGGGTTTATTTCAGTCTGAGAGTCATTTAATGTTAAACAACCCAGCCTCAAGCTCTGAAGATTGGTTGTCTCCTACAGATCTTGCCAGCTGCAGATCTGCCCAGAAGTATCTAGAAAAGCTAAAACCAAAACAAAACTGTATAACATGGCAGAATCTTATTTCTTTATTTAGTGACTTAAAATAGGATAATAGTCTTGATGAGGCTCTGAGCTATCTAATCTATTTAAAGATGTCTCCATTTACTGCAGGGAGCTTGGACTAGATGGCCTTTAAAGATCCCTTCCAACACAACACATTTTATGAGCCTATGATTCTAAGAAGCTAACTGAAAACAAAGATTAAATTAATTTAATAAATAAATAAATTAATTAATAATTATGTTATCTCAGAACACTTGCTTTTTTACCTTGACTCTAAAGATTGTATTGCAGTATCTGTAATGGTCCTCAGATTCAATTTTTTTATGAGATTAAGACACCCTTATGTTTTGAGAGTTGCGACAAAATCTCTTTTAACACTTATTTTTGCTTTGTTCCAATAAAAAAAGTAAAGGTCAGAAATTATGTTCTTAGGCTAATGCACACTTCTTTTTAAAGCATAAGAGCTACTTGCTCAGTCTGGGCTCATGATGGCTACATCCAGGACTCTTCTGACTTGTACAGTAGCATATTCAAAAGTTGTTAGCAGTTTATCAATGTAATAGCTTAAGGTAAAAATGCCCTAGGTAAAAGCATATATAACATATCAGAAGTAGATGACATAAGATGATTTGCCTGTGTATTATAGAATATTGAATGCCCTGTTGCTGGTTCTTGTTTTCATAATTGTGTTGTAAATATTTTGGCACTGAGATCAGTTTGTCTTCTACTTTGTAGAAGCAATTTCACATTCACTGAATCCATAGCAGAGCACTCATTCCCCATCTTTCCACCTTGCAAATAAAACTGGTCTAAATGCTGACAAATTTTCTTTATCTATGAGACCTATGAGCAGAAAAAAATAGAATATTGTTTAGTAACAACAACTTACATGTCTTGTTGTAGCACAGGTTACTTAAATCAGAAGACAAAAATAACATAGTTGTGTCCAATGAAGAACTGTTCACTGTGAAAAGTGCATGTTCAAACCTAACCTCTTAGTTATGTTATCTTCTCATATGTAATGCTAGATACATGTCCCTTTATCAGTTTTAGTTCAGTATTATGGTTTACCCTGACAGCTGTTTTACTGATATAATAAATTTGCAGTGTTATTTATTTAAATTATTTTATTTTAGTCATGCAACTGGCTGAAAATCCATGCCAGTCATTTGGCCAAAGTCTAAACACTACAAAAGAAATATCTGCTCTGAATTAAGGACAAATTACAGCAAATAATCTGGTTGTGTGATTTCTTTTAGCTAAATCTAGATTTCAAAGCAAGCAAAGATGTCAGCCCAGCTCATAATTCTTTCAAAGATAGTTCTTTCCTCTGTGGGGATTAGAGATTCTGATTTTGAAATACGAAGTTGGAAAAAAAAAAAAAAGAAAAAAAGATGTTAAATGCTTGAAAGCCATTTACTGTAAAGACAGAAGCTCATATTTAATTTAGGAGGTTTGGCAAGTGTTGTATTCAGTGATTTTATGGTTATTTTCTGTCCCTTTTTTTTTAAAGTTAAAATGTCACATGGAGTGCTATAAAGCGCAACACAAGTTCTTTCTGTTCTCTGGTGAGGATATATTCTGCTTTTGGGCGTCCTTTCACTGTCAATACTTACATCTGTTGCTTAAAATGCTGTTCCTGGTACAATTGTTTTTTAAATACAAACCCATATGTGTGATCTCAAGAGAAACTGGTAAATTTTACCAAATGGGCATCCCTAAATTGCCTGCCATCTGCAGCTAGTGATGAGAGGACTAAACCCAGTCAGCTGTGATCTTCCACCACTGCATCTATCATTTTGATTGGCTCTAGGGAAATCAACAGATTTTGGCTTGAACTTTTCCCACCCCAACAGGTTATTATGGACTGGTTAAGATGTACATGCTAAAGAGTGATCTGTTTTATCTGCAGCTAGGCCTCAAACTGTTTTCTTGTGGAAATCAGTAGCAAAAGTGCAAAGTTCAGCAAAGCAAAAGCAGACACATACTCTAGCACCAATTAAGATTTTATTAGGTATAAATGTGCAGCCTTATTAACTCAGAAAGACTGTGAAATACATAAAATATGGAAGAAAAAATTATGAAGCATTATTATTGCCTATATATTTATAAATTAATAATACTAGAAAAAAACAACACGCTTTTCAAAACATCATATTCACATTATGAAAGGATAAATGACAAAGTGGGAGTTACTGTATTTTAGCATGCGGGACTTTAGGATCATGTTAGAAAGAGAGAAAAGAAACCCCATAAAACTTCACTAAGTAAAAAGTCCTCTGAAATCCTATTTATAGCACTGATTTTCCACTAGTAAATGCACCTCCCCCACTTCACTCCTACCTTATGGCATATTGCTTTAAAGTAATAAGAGTTATTGTGAGCTAATTAAAACTGTAGTTTAAAAATTTAACTGGTAACATACTGAGATGCATCTTGCTCTTTCTATCAAAAGGATTGGCAAATGTAAGTGCTTAAACCTCATGAGCTTAACTAAATACTTCATAATTTGTTTTTATTTATTCCCAACAAGAGGAACTAATAAAGTCAGAGAACAAGATCTGAGGGGCCAGCTCTGAAAAAAAGAAACAACAAAAAAACAAACCCTAACCCAAACCCACCACCACCTCAGAATCAATCATATCTTTGTTCATCATCTACAGAGCTCCAAATGCTAAGTATAGCAAGAATTCATTTTCATCTATAAACTTGCTGTTTAAATGTTTAGGTTTGCAGGAATGACAGGCATAACAGCCAGCATGCTCGGGACCAGGATGAATTACGTGTACCCTAGAAGACACTGAAAGAAGGAAATGTAAAAGAACCCACCTCTCCTTTGATCTGAGAGATACATGTGTGACTGAGACTCAAGATGCAGATCCTATCTGGAAAAACAGTTGTAGGTATCTGCATATAGAACAGCAGCCTGGGTTATGTATCCCTAGAACAGACAGACACCTCAGAGTTGTGAAATTGATCAGGTCCTTGTAACGTGTGGGATGGTAAATCCACTTGTTTATCTGTTAGCTATTTTCATATGGCACCATATTAGACAAGCAAGATGCTGGACAGATTGCATTCCACCTGACTGCATTCACTTTGGTAGGGTTTGGACACCTCGTTGTGAAATAGGCATTAAAAATTTAAGGCATCCAAATTCCCAGTGTTTAAATTAATCTTTTGGTCTTTCAGCTACGTTTGTTTTCAAGTTCTGTCCTATTTGCTAGAATTGTAATATGCACATTTGGCATGCTCTAAGTGTGTCTGTAAGATCAAATCCCCCAGGGAATTTAAGCAAAGGAATGGCTGGTGTCTCTAAATAGCTTTATTTAATGACTAGATGCTGAGTTGCTCAAACGTGTTAGAGTTTAGGTGCATAAAGCACATGTGCTACAATTCAGCTGCAGTTACCTAGGGAGATTTTTTTAAGGTCACAAAGCAAAGGATCATTGGAATTTGGGAATTTCTAAGAGATATTTAAGGATAACAATTTTGAATTTTTTTTCATTTTAAGTTGCATGTTTATTCCAAGTTACATACCCAAGTTATATTTTTGGTCTGGTCTATTCATTGTTAAATGGAAAATATGTCTTTCTTTCATAACAGAGTGTTGTGAAATAAAACACTTTAAATATCGTAAACCCTCATCTCATGCCCTCAGTGTGGCCAGCAGGTTGAGGGAGTTGATTTTCCCCTTCTACTCTGCTCTAGTGAGACCCCACCTGGTGTACAGCATCCAGCTTTGGAGTCCCCAATGTAAAAAAGACATGGACCTGTTAGGGCAAGTCCAGAGACGGGCCACAAAGATGATCAGAGGGCTGTAGCACCTGTCCCATGAAGACAGGCTGAGAGAGTTGGGGTTGTTCAGCCTAGAGAAGAGTAGGCTCCAGGGAGGCCGTATAGCAGCCTTCCAGTGCCTGAAGGGGGACTAGAGGAAAGATGGGGAGGGACTCTTTATCAGGGATTGCAGTGTTAGGGCAAGTGGTAATGGTTTTAAACTGAAAGAAGGAAGTTTTTGATTAGATATTAGGAAGAAATTCTTTACTGTGAGGGTGATAAGACACTGGAACAAGTTGCCCAGGGACATTGTGAATGCCCCATGCCAAAAGGTGTTCAAGACCAGGCTGGATGGGGCTTTTAGTAACCCCGTCTAGTGGAAGGTATCCTTGCCCATAGCATGGGGGTTGGAACTAGTTGATCTTTAAGATCCCTTCTAACTCAGACTATTTTGTCATTCTATGAACTCTTACAGAAGCTTAGTTGGTAAGATCTCTGATAAATACTTCAAGTTTGAGATAATATATAAGATTTTAAGATATATTTTGAAAGAAAAGGGAAGAAAACCACAAGATGGAACTAACAAGATAAATGAACTGGAAGATAAGGCTTTGTGAAAATATTTTTTCTGGCTTTTTATGGTACTCCTGTTCACTGATTTTCTTAAAAGCTTCTGCGCATAGACTCAAAGTTAGTTCAGCGCTAATAATCTTTACATTCCACTCGATGTCTTAGGAAATTAGATGCCTAAATATCTCTGAAAGTATTTTTTTTTCTCCCATAAGTGGCTAAAGATTCAAAATTGAGAGGTTCTGAACTTGCTTTTGTAAAATTCTTTGTATGATATTTTCCTGATGAAGCCAACACATAGTGAGAGTTATCCCACTCCACCTGATTGCTCAGTGGTGGAGCATCAGTCCCAGTATCATTATAAGCATTTCTGCTTTAATAAGTGTGTAATTTTGGGGGGAAAAGAAAAATCAATTACAACCAAAATGATAAAAGAAACAAATAAGGAGATAAAATTGGTTATTATGTGAGACTAACTTGCTGTATAAACTCCTTGATTTATTGTAACAATTAAAAATGCAACAAAACCCCAAAATTAATATTGTGAGGCAAGAGAAAGCAGAGTCAGTAGCAGAAAGCAGCAGTCTCGTTTGTAATAGCTTATGCACAGTTTGCTATCTCCAGTGTACTTTACTAAAAATATATGATCTGATGGCAGACTGACTACAAAATCCATCAAACATTTGCTCTAAGTGCTTAAACATGTCTGTGCAAGCAACAGAAAAGAGAAAAAGGCCTTTGAATTTTGAAAAATCTGCTTCAAAATAAGGTATATTATTTTATTCCTCCACTTGAAAGAGCCACAAGACTGTCACAGTGACTTTTCCAAATTATGTACTTTCTCTCCAAAGTATTGCTCACTTAGATGTCTGAAGAAAGGTGAGACCTTTCTATTGATTTTTTTTCAAGTGTTTTTTTTGCTGGTGTACATTCCTCAAGACTAATGTTATGACCCTCTCACAGCTTTGCACCATTACCTTTATTTATTACATTTACCAGAATCGTTTCCTCTTTGATGTCCAGTACCCAAGATTCTGAATAGCTGCAAGAGCTGGAAAAAGATCAACATTCTAGTGCTACCAACTAAAGCTTGCAATAGGTGACATGAAATCATTCTTTAAGTCAATGCTAAGAAATGTTTATTAGTATCTATTTTTATATAAAGAAACGAGATGAACGGTAGGAATGTCAAGTAATTTTCAGACAGTTTCGTATTGTCAAAGGACAAAAATATCCTCCTGTGATGTCAACAAGGACTTTTTGTTATTGATTTTGGTGAAGACAAGATTTCACTCAGAATACTTTTGCTTCATAAGGAGAAATGGAGTGAAAAGAATGAGGAGGGAAGCCCCCAATTCTATTTTTATTTGACTCTCTGTAGTTGTAGAATCCATAAAACTTCCCTACACATGCAAATTATGAAGGCTGGTTCCTAACTAAAAAGGAAATGACATCGAATCTATTAGATAAGATGAGCAGGATGGCAATTTTTAGCTAAATGAAAACTTCTTGCATATGAAAAAATCCTTTTGTGTCCCCAGTGTTGACTCAGAGAAGCCAGGAGCTGTTAGGGTTTCACATAATAGTCCTGTAACCCCATGCTATATGAAGACTCAGCTATACTTGAGAGGGATGATGGATGAATTGACACTGCAAGCATTTGAACAGTGATCTTGAAGGAATCTGAATTTTTTAAACTCTCATTTATTGCATCATTTTTCTGCCTTACAAGCCTGACTATACTTAGGATAAGTATTTACCTTTCAGCTTCTATTTGAAGGCAATTCAACAAACTTACTTTTTTGTAGGTAAATGCTAGCAACTAGAGGAAAATGGTGCTTTCAAGATTGTATGGAGATGCACTTCCTGGCCTTAGTACTCTTCCTATCAATATGAATATCCTGGTTATGAGCTTTTATAGTATTTTATTGTGACAGCATAGAGCGAAATCTTTCCTTTCTCTGTATTTTAAGAAAAAAGAAAAAGGTACTGGGGAAGAACAATAGTTTTTTCTCTGTATCCATTCCCTTTCTCTTCTAGTTGTGTATCTGACAGAGAAAAAGATTAAGATATGGAAAATAAAGGAGTTTTGTTTTCTTAAAATTTTGAAATAACAGAGATAGTGCAGGATTTTATGAAAAGCATGACTGTGGGGTTTTTTTGTTTGTTTGTTTCTCTGAAGTTTTTCTCTTTCCTTTGGTGGCACATCAGGTAAAATCTAATTTGCATAGTTTTTTGTGTGTGTACATAAAAAATACATACACAACCTGTAGTAGTTTCCATACTTGTGATGCACTGCATCTGAGCTGCTCCTCTGAGACAAGGAAAATTTGCCTCGGCTCCCTAACCTACCGTCAAAGAGGACATCATTATGCAGATTCTGTGGTACACTGATTTTTGTTTGGGGCACACACAGAAGGGATGCAGTGTGAGCTATGGACCGTGGAAATCCTTTTCCACTCACTTCCATACAGAAGGTGGACAATGGAGAGCCTTTTATAGAGTGGCTGAAGTGAGGAGCCAGCAGGGTGAATACATAACACAGAGAATATAAGAAAGAAAACTTCAGGGGAAAAAAAACCAAAGAGACACTGGCTGCCAACTCCCACTGCTTTGTCTTCACTCTCTCAACTTTGTCCACTATAATCTGGATTTTGCCTTTATTCTTGTCATTGAATATGCCCTTTGGAGTGACCCAATCACAGTGACCCTTTTGGAGTTTGCAAGCACAGCAGATGCCAGCTTGTGCTGCATAATAGAAGGGTACATTCTCATTGTTGCCTTCTAAAGAGACTACTCTTGCTGGTTCAAATAAAATGACAACTAAGCATGGTCTTCACCTATACCTCCATCCAAATGAAATAATATTGTCATTGTTTGCTTAAGTGTAATTTTCCACAATGTAACTTCACCTCTGATTTTTCTGTCTATCTGTACTCATAAAGTGAATTCAGGTGCATCTGTAGACATTGCAGGTAAATTAATTGAGAATTGTTTGGGAAAAGTGCTAGATGGAGAAGACTAAACTCATCCCAGAGAATATTCTGAATTTTAGTACCATAGATGATAATGAGCAGCTTCCAGACCAGATAGGCACAAAATGACTGGGATAGACATAGTTACTGGTTCCCCTTGAAACAGGTCTGATCTGTAATGAGAAATAACTTCCCTAGAAAAATCTTTTCTTACATATTACTATCACTTCTAAGTACAAGGTTTGTGATCTTTTTCCCAGACCAGACAGAATAGGGTGTGGCAACTTAACAACAAGATCTAAGAATGAAGGAATAGCTTCTGGCTGCATTAACTTCTGGTCTTGAAGTACTTTATATCCTCAAAATATTCGCAGTAGGAATCACTTTACCCACCCTCAGTTATCTACATGTGAATATGTGCATGAGCTAGCATGTGAAAATTTCTTCAATGAAAAAAGAGAAACAGGCACACTCTTCAGTTGTGTTTTAACTGGCCAGTTTTACCTACCTGCTTCAGGCTGAGCAACTCAAGCCGTAAAAGTGCTTGCCTTTTTTCACCGATTATAAGCATAGACTATTTCAGACATAGAAGCAAGCTAAGATGCAATTTACTGATCAAAGAGACATAAAACACATTCTGATTAACTTTCTCTTCCTTTGTGTTTGAACAAAAGGTTTACTGAGAAGTAAGAAACTAGCCCAGGTCAAGAAATTCACCTTTGGTCAGATGAATCCTACACTCAGTAAGACCTATGGACTTGCAATGTATGAATGTATGATTCCTCCTAAAAACAAAGACAAAAAACCCCCAAAACCAAAAACAATTTTGAATGGTTTTTTGTACTCTGAGTGAGTAAATTCCCTTCCACAGTGGTTTCATAGTGTTTATGCTGTGAGATCGCCATGCTGATTCAGCTGTGATTGCACTTTCCACACTCAGTGGAGCAGAATGAAACAGGTTTTGTCCTTATTTAGTCCAAATTGTATTTGTTCATATAGTCTAGTCAGGTTGTCCTTGTTTTCAAAAAGGTTTCAGCTCCATCTGGAAATGTTTCTCCCATCCCTTTTTGCAACTCTTTTTAGAAACCTCAGGGGATACTTTCAGGTCTTGGAGTTCTGTTAAGCTTCAGATGTTCTAATTCCTTGATCACCTGTTCTGGCTGAATCTTACCTCCTTCGATATTTTTTTCTTGGTCTCCTGGGAAATTTATGTCTGTTTCTGACATCTGTCCTGAAACCTTCTGTGTGAACACAGAGGCAAAGAATTCATTTGATTGTGCTTTAGTTATGTCTGTCTCTTCAGTCAGTAAATTACCTAGGCCAGCTCTTAGAATTTTCACTGTCTCTTCCAATGACCTCTAGTTCAATGTGTTCTTGAAAAAAAGAAAACTTTTTTATTTATCTTAACCTCTTCTACAATTTTCCTTTAACATCTTTACTATTCCTAGCAGATTGCTGTGTTTTCTACTGTGTTATGTTGTTTCTTCAGTTATCCTTATTCTTTTAATACCTCACATTGGCCCCTTTGTAATCTCTGAATAACTTTTATGCTAAGTCCTTCAAGTTTTCCTTTTAGAGGGTGGGTTAATGGTTGGATAAATCTGGAAATGACAAAGCAGTTTGTATGCAGTTCTGGGCCCCACAGTTTAAGAAAGACACGAAGATCCTTGAATATGTCTAGAGAAGGGCAACAAAGCTGATGAAAGGTCTGGAAGAAATGTCCTATTAAGGTCAGCCAGGACTATGGACTTGTCTAGTTTGGAGAAAAGGTGGCTGAGGGGTGACCTCATTGTTTTCTATGGCTTCCTGAGGAGGGGAAGTGGAGAGGGAGATGCTGATCTCTTTTTCCTGGGATCCAGCGACAGGACAGAAGGGAGTGGTTCAAAGCTGCACTAGGGCATGTTCACACTGGACATTAGGAAGCATTTCTTTACCAAGAGAGTGGTCAAACACTGGAATAGGCTTCCTAGAGAGGTGGTTGATGCTCCAAGCATGTCAGAGGAATTTGGACAATACACTTAATAACATGCTGTAGCTTTTTATTTTTGAAAAGACCACCTTTGAGGGTGTCAGAGCATTGGAAGAGACTGCCCAGAGAGGTGGTGGAGTCTGGAGATGGTGGTGGAATGTCTCTGGAGACATTCAAAACCTGCATGGACACATTTCTGTGCAGCCTGCTCTAGGTGGTAGGGGGATTGGACTCGATGATCTCCAGAGGTCCCTTCCAACCCCATATCATTCTGTGATTCTATGATTCTGTGATTCTTGTCAGCCCTGAATGAGTCAGGTAGTTGGACTACATGATATTTGTAGATCCCTTTCAACTGAATATATTCTAGTCTAGTCTAGTCTACTCTAGTAGTCTAGTCTAAATTTATTCATTGATGCTTTCCACTTCTCTGTTGTTATTTTTTTTCCATTGTCTTATTTCATTTCATTACGCAGAACAAAATAGGAATCTCAAAATGTGCATGGTGGAAATAGCAAGATGTGTCCATCTGATGTTTAAGCATACAGGAGACTATTTCTAGCTTCACCACTGAGTTGCTGTTATCTTGGAAAAAAAACTGTGGGATAGACATAAGACAGTCTGTGAGTAGCAAAATGGTAAAAGTAAGAGAGTGGGCTGGCAGACCTTGGTCTGATAAAATGGTAGATTGTGGCAGTCATTACACCTCATTCTCTCAAAGTCACTGGATGAAGTGCTGTAATGCTTATCAGAGAAACATACATAGCATTTTTTATAAAACTGCCTACCTGCTTCCCAGATACTCTGGAGGTGTTTAGGGTGAGTCACTATAATCATGTTGACCACCACCATCACCATCCTCCAACTAAAATACTACAAGGAATTTTTCTGATAACTTAGATAACTATCTGCAAGTTGTGCTTATAAGAAAGTGAAAAATGATTCTGAGTATAAAATAGTGGCTCCACGTCTGGCTTATCACTTCTGTTCATATGCAGCATAGTCAGAGATCTCCAAGAGCCTCCTAGAGCTTCATTCTGAGGAAGGGAGGAACTTAGAGCACAACAGAAGATATAATTTGAACACCTAACACAGTTTATACAAGAGAACTGGAGAATGAGGAGTTACAGATAAGACTCCCACCAAAATCTATAGCAGCATTTTTGAATGGAGAGCTTTTGTTTCAAGTCAAAAGGTTTTTTTTTTTGGTAGGAGTTTTTGCAGTTTAAATTTTTCAGAGAGACTTCAACATTTTCCTCAGGGAAATAAGCAAAATAACATAATCTTCCAAGTAGTTTTGGTTGTAACAAATGTATGTTTTTGTAAAGTACTTTTAGACCATCAGATAAAGGTCACTGGGGAAGTGGAAAATGTCATTAAGAAATTCACTGAGTTGATTTTCCACAGGTTTAGGCTTCATTTGCCAGCTAAATACTACACTTCTTTGTCTACAGTGAAGTCTGCTACAAGATTCAAAATTAAATTATATTGCATATTCTAGTTCTCTTTTGGTATTAAGGTCATACCAAACTACATCTATAAATTACCCAGCCACAGCCGGTTCTTAATGCAGCCCCTAAGGACACTCCAGTGCAGTGGCGTGAAGAGAGGATTTCTCTGGCTTAGCATTAGGCATAATCATTCCAGGCTATGCTTTCCCCTGAGTGATTTTACAATAGCTCCAAAATTGAGGATAACTCACCTGATGCAAGTCTTCCAAGACCCTGACTTGCTGCTGCAACTCTTGACAAACCCAGCCTCCCTCCTTGCCCCGCCTGTGATAGCTCTCAGGCCATTTGTACCCCCTTGAGCCTTTAAAACTCCTCTGAAACAGGCCCTTTACACTGTTTCTTCTCTTTCCTATGCTGGAGATAAACGCACCTGTATGGGTGTGTTTATGTATGGGTGTATGGAAGGTATAGTTCACTAGTACCTACTAGTGAACAAGTATATTACTATGTAATTTTTGAAGATCCAGCAAGTATTGCAAATCCCTGTTAACACTCTCTACAGCTACCTGAAAAGAGGTTGTAGCAAAGTGGGTGTCAGCCTCCTCTCCCAAGTAACAGGCAATAAGACAGGAGGAAATGGCCTCAAATTGTGCCATGGAAGGTTTAGACTGGATATTAGGAAAAAATTAACTGAAGGGGTTATCAAGCATTGGAAGAGGCTGCTCTGGGAAGTGGTTGAGTTGTTCACCCCTGGAGTTACTCAAAAGACAAGGAGATGTAGTGCTGAGGGACATGGGTTAATGGTAACTTGGCATTAGGTATTAGGTGAACAGTTAGACTTGATGATCTTAAAGGTCTCTTCCAACCAAAACAATTTTATGATTCTAAATACGGATGAATTCAGTAATAGAGAAGTTACACTCAGGGGTAGAAGCTAAGTGAGACCTTGCACAGGAAATTAACTAAATCCAGCCTGGAGTGTGTTCTGGCACTGATAGTAAAAACACGAGGTTATTTTGGTCTTGAAGCTGTCCTGAGAACCTCTGAATAGTATAGTAAATAGACCTAGGAAGGTTGGATTTAGATGTCAGGCACGTAAATACTTCTTAAGAGCTTTTCTGAGAAACTCACTGCTGATAATATATGAAGTAGAGATGGAATCTAAAATCCGAGCTAGTTCTGTAAATGGTGAGGTATTCTACAAACAACTAATGTATTCTTATGAATAGTCCTTGATGCTGCAAATCACATGTTCTTGCTTAATGCTCTGAAGAAACATATACTAGGAGCTGGAGATTCACTTTAAAATGCCCAATAATCAATGTGTCTAAGTATTTATCTGAAATTCAAGTTAAAGACATTTTTTTTCTGCAATTTTTTCCACAGCCTGGTGAACACTTTAGCTAGATTTTTATTAGGTATTTTGGGGTCACTATGCATTGTTCACTTATACTAGCTTCTTCCTTTCTGTATGGATAATTAAATAATCATTGGAATGGAACTAGAGTTTTGGCAATACAGAGCTTTCTGAAAATTCACTGACAAATTCCACCCAGCTCTAATAAATAGTTGCAGTGTGCTAAATTGGCCAGCTCTCACAGTTCAAGTGCAAATATGTGCCAGGCTGGGACCTTTTTTGTGTTGGACCCAGTGAATATTGGAGTAGATTGAATCCATTTCTCATGTGTTATCGTCTTTATTTCAGCCCTGGGATTTTCCTGATTACTTGATTTATTTTACAGCACAGAAAGTCTTCTTATTTTTATGCTGTTTTTTT
>VXBJ01006343.1:94828-127921 GCA_013400055.1 Nycticryphes semicollaris
TTTTTTTTTTTTAATTCAGAGTCTGGCATAATTCTTCACTGGGATAATCAATAGTACATTTCTTGCATTAGTTTTCTCTCTACATTATCTTCAGAATACTTCATTGTAGGCAGATCACATTTAACCCAGCTTCATCTCTGTTAAGGCCCTCTGTGTCTTTTTCTTTTTAGCTACAATTGGGGAAAATGCCAAGCACTCTTAGCTACTGTGTTCACTTGGAAATTATTTCACTGGCACTTGTCTGGGAACACAGAAGAGACACAACTTAATTGATCCATGAAGGTGAAAATAAGAGCTCTGTAATGCAAAATATATTTTTATAGTAAAAGGAATTGGAAATGCAAAACACATCAAAAATTGGGAGAAAGAAGAATATGCTTTTGTAAAGGTAAGACTGATACTTAAATTCTAGAGAATTAGTAAAATCAAGACAATAGGTGGCAGCCACTTTCCTACTGTCCCTTAGATAAAGTCCTCAGCTTACTCCAGGTGACTTGAAGAGTTACAGTGTCTGGAGCTTAATAATGGAAAGAGGTAAAATGTATACTACTGTAAATAATTAAAACACAACTTGTCTTAAAAAGTCCAGAGGAACTGTCATAATCCTTATTCCTCTGGCTTTGTGATTGCATTAAAATAACTGCACCTATTGCAATCAGGAGTCAGAATTTACTTGCAAAAGTTAAATTTATTAATCTTGCTGATGACCTACTGATGACAGAGCACAGATCACGCAGTGGCTTTCTGGGACCTGTACTTGCCAAATAACACAAGCCAGAATTACACAGAACAAGGACTACAATTGTGCCTAAAGCCCATTAAAGCTTGAGATGAGGAAAGGAATGGAAAGGAATCTTTTTCTTCCTTTTTTTTTTTCTAATGAGGAATTGGTGGTATTGGTCTCTCACTGCTCGCGAGACAAAATAAATGACATTATTGAAAAGATTTAGTGAAAAAAATGCGTGTCAGGTCCTTACTTTTAGTTCACCATTTTAAGTATTTTTGTCAGTCTAGTGCTGAGCATCAATTTGCAATAACAATGAAAATTCACCAAAACCAATTTTTCTTCTATTTTTCCTGGGTTTTTTTTCCCATTAGCTTATGGATATCTGTATTATGTGTTGGTGACAAAGTGCAGAAAGCAGAGGGGCAACCTCTGTAAAGAGAGTCTGGAGGCTGTCTTGTGCCGAACACAATCGATTCCAGTCAGCTCCAATGGACCCACCTCCTGGCACAGCTGAGCCCCTCAACCAAGGTAGTGGAACCTCAGGGTAAACTTATTTAAGAAAGGGCAAAATGTTTCAGAGCACTATGAAGGGTGAGGAAAAAGGTGTGAAAAACAGCCTTGCAGATACCAAGATGAGACAAGAAGGAGGAAGAGACAATGCTGCAAGTGCTGGAAAAGGGATTCCCCCAGAGTCCACGGAGAAGACCATGGTGGAGCAGGTTGTCCCCCTGCAGCCCATGAAGAGGATCATATTGGACTAGATATCCACACTGCAGTCTGTGGAAGATCCCACACCAAACCAGGCTGATATTCCTTAACAGAGTTTTTCCCTCAGAAGCAGGGAAAAAGTATGAAGAGCAGCAGAGGGGAATTGTTATGGACTGGGCCCTTTTCTCATTCCCTTCTGCTGCTCATAGGAGAAGGTAGAGGAGTCATGAAGGAAGGAGTGAGGCTGAGCCTGACAAAGTCAGGTGGAGGGATGGGAGAGCAGAGAGAGAGGTTTTTAAATTTTTGTCTTTATTTTCTTACCATCTAACTCTATTTTAAATTGGCAATAAATTAAGCTCATTTTCCCTGAATCGAGACTGTTTTGCCTGTGATGGTAACTGATGAGTGATTTTCCCGTCTTCATCTCAACCCACAAGCTTTTTAAATCTTTTTTGCTCCCCCCATCCTGTTGAAGAAAGGAAACAAGAGAGCAGCTGGGTGGGCATCTGGCAGCCAGCCAAGATCAACCCACCACAATAGCATGTAATACAATTTACAATAATGTACCTTGTTCTTTTTGTACCTTCATCGTTAAATATTCTCACAGGAAAATTTGAAGTATTCAGGTGGCAGTGTGACCCTGGAATCTTCAATGCCAGTGGAATAGGAATCTATATCTTGGGGTGTCACCTAACATAATACTTTGGGAATTTAAATAAGTTTAAAAGGGATCTCTTTCCTTCCGATTACTCATTTTTATATCTATGCTAATCTCTTCTTTTTAACCACAGTTATTAAATTCACTCCAACTATATTTCAGTACCATAAAAAGTGCTACTGACATCATGACTGAAAGAACGGTAAATAATGAGAAGGCAGAAACAAGCTGCTGGAAGGGGGTGGATCTTAAGCCCTTCTTTACTGTAACAGCAAATATATGTAGAACAGGACCTGGAACTCTATGGTGGTCTCAAGCTCCCTCGTATAATTTTTTTTTAGGTTGACTCTCTGTGACATCATTCTGTGTCATTTAAATTGTAAATGACTGTGAAAACTGTCCTCAACCCTCCAACCTAGAAGATCATCCAGGGTATGAAACACATGTACTACTAGTTGAAAATCTCTCTTTATAAATTCCTACACAATTACAATATATATAGTGTCAAGGCATTCTTAAAATACTGGAGAAATTCTTAAAAAGAAACAAAGCCTGATGGTAACACTAGAAAAAATAAGGGAAAAAAAGAAAATTTAAACATTTCAACAATTTTTTCCGGGTGTTGTTCAATACTAGATAGCTTGTTCAATACTAGACAGCCTGTTTTCAGGAGACTATACTACAAAAACTTCAGTAATAGTAGCCCCAGTCCTCCCCAAGTATGGTAAGAAGATAGATTAGCTTTATTTTTTCTAGTTTTTTTTTTTTTTTCAAGTGGGAAACTTATCCACAAAAAATGACAGCCATGCATTCTAAAAGCCAAAATTTTCTGTGAAGAAAAGGCATATAGTAAAATAAAAGCAATATTAGAAATTGACAGTAGGCAAGGGTATCACTTGTGATCCATCTCAGCAATAATACATCTGTTGATAATGAGGTACTTATCTACTAATCTTCCTCCTGGTAAGATCTTTGTTGAGTATCCAGGTCATGAGGACATTGTTCAACTCTTGGGTGGGCTCATCTATTCTATGAGAGCAGCTTCCAGAGGTCTGGCTCCCTCTACTAGGAAAGCAAATGTCTGTGGACATATGAAGAGAGCTAATCTATGTGGTTGTCCTATGTTAATGCAGGGCTTGGTCTAGGTCCCTCTTTTTTGTTGTTTTCTCTCAAGTTTTCATTGTTATAACTGCCTTCATACTGCATTCACTCTTTCCCAGATAACTAGCCCGTATTTTTCAACACCATTTCTTACAACTGCTGCCCTGTAAGAGGCCTCACCTCGAGTACTGTGTTCAGTTTTGGGCCCCTCACTACAGGAAGGAGATTGAAGTGCTGGAGCGTGTCCAGAGGAGAGCCACCAAGCTGGTGAGGGGTCTGGAGAACAAGTCGTACGAGGAGAGGCTGAGGGAACTGGGCATGTTTAGTTTGGAGAAGAGGAGGCTGAGGGGAGACCTTATTGCCCTCTACAACTACCTGAAAGGAAACTGTAGAGAGGCAGGGATTGGCCTCTTCTCCCAAGGAAATAACAACAGGACCAGAGGAAATGGTCTAAAGCTGTGGCAGGGGAGGTTTAGATTAGATATTAGGAAGAATTACTTTACTGAAAGAGTGGTCAGGCACTGGAACAGCCTGCCCAGGGAGGTGGTGGAGTCGACATCCCTGGAGGTATTTAAGAAACGTGTAGACGTGGCTCTTCAGGGCATGCTCTAGTGGCCAAGATTATTGGTTTGTGGTGGGGTGTTGTGCGTGGGGTTGTGGGTGTGGGGTTTAGTTGGTGGGTGGCTTTTTTGGTTTTGTTTGTTTGTTTTTGTGTGGGTTTTTTTTTTGTTGTGTTTTTGATTTTTTGTGGGTTTTTTGTTTTTTTTTTTTGTTTGTTTGTTTTTTTGGTTTTTTTGTTTGTTTTTTTGTTTTTTCATGTGGTTGGACTCGATGATCTCAAAGGTCCCTTCCAACCACTAAGATTCTGTGATTCTGTGATTCTGTGATAGTGCTTTCATACCTGTATTTATCTGAAAGAAGTTCCTGAAGTCTGCCTGGGATAGGAATCATCATATATGGGACCAGAACTGTTGTTCTCACTAAGGCCTTACCACTCTATTCCTGAATGGAGACATTTGTTCTTTTTTTCACTTTTCATCATCTCAATGCCATGGATTTCTGTGGTGACATGGGTCAGTGTGTTCTGGGAATCATAGAATCATAGAATCATTCAAGTTGGAAGAGACCCTTAGGATCATTGAATACAACCATCAGCCCTACTCTACAAATTCCTCCTCTACACCATATCCCTCAACATCACATCTAAACGACTCTGAAACACATTCAGGAATGGGGACTCAACCACCTCCCTGAGCAACTTATTTCAGTGTCTGACCACTCTTTCTCTGAAAAATTCTTTCCCTAATGTTCAGCCTAAACCTACCCTGTTGCAGCTTGAATCCATTCCCTCTCATTCTATCACTACTTACCTGTGAGAAGAGACACCATTACCTGTGGGAACACCACTCCAACATTTCCTGACATTTTGACCAAAACATTCCAAACTACAAAACATCATATAACGCTTTTGTAAATATGACCTAGCACAACTTCCCCTACTTGAAAAAAGATGCTGACAGATTGTCCTCTGCCATAAGAATACCTTTGTCTGCCTAGAGTTCTCAAGGAGATGCTCTCATTCCTGTAAATAGTTGCCCCAAGACATATTAAGTGACAGCTTTTGAAGACACTCCCATCAGGATAAACACCAAAGGTTTAACGTCCAACTCTTTTTAGTCCTAGATCAAAACCTCATTTTTTTATGGAGAAAACAGAGTAGAAAAATGTAACTTATTGATATCTGTACAAGAATTAGTATATTAAATTCTGTGTGTTGCATAGGGATGAGAGGCTAATTGGTTTTCTGGACAAAAAATCTCCAAATTTCCGAAAAAAAATGTGCAAATCATACTTGCCACAATTTCTCTTCTCTTTCTATAGGAAATTTTTCAGGGTTTTGGTATTACACAAAATACTCTTTCAGAATGAAACTATAGGTATGGTGTCTTACATATCTGTACATAATGGGGTGTACATATATTGGGCTTTAAATATATAAGACTTTCTAAATACATACTTGATGGACAAATCTGTAGATTCACACCTCTGTTGGACATAACAGCAATCTATGTAGTAGTTTTCACAGCTGTCTCACAGATGTCTATTTGACGCCACACAGAGTATCTGTTCTTTAACTGTATCTTTGTCCCTGCCAATTGACTTTTGGTTATAGAGGTGTGCAAAACAAATCAACCAGACCTCAAGATAAGATGTCAAGGAGAAAAGTAGGAAAATTCTATGACTACTATCCACAGAACTATCTGAAGGAAAAAGGAGAGTCTCTCAGAAAGCCTTTTAATGTAGAAGTGGAGTTAAACCTCGTGCTGTAGATATCCTTAATAATTACATTGATCACAACGACAAATACACTAAATTAGATTCTTCTCTTATTTAACCAGGTGAAAATTCTTTGACTGAAGTGGAATAGATGTAACCGAGGAAAATTTTTTGTTGAATAACTCCTGAAGAATACATACTGCCGAAAAATATAGTCATGTATAAATAATTCCCAGAACATTGTAACATACTATGTTCCAAATGAGTGGGAAATGACCTGGTCTAAAGTGATTATGGAAAAGCACTTGTCATTGAATGAAAGTGATCAACAATTTATTGTTCCCTGGCAGCTCACACACAATTAAATTAGACAGAAAAGAGCAGCATTTTAAATTGAAATATAATATAATAGAAGCTTCTTATGAACACATCTGCAGCCATAAATGCAGCCTTTCTAACTGTTCAATGCAAGGATTCTGCCAATATTGATTTATGCATAGTATCTGCTGTAGTGTATTTTTATTTTGTTTCTTTAATTGTCCATAAGATATATTTTATACTTTCTTTACATTTTTTTTTTTAATCTTTGTGTTCACAGGTATGCTTCCTGAGGCTACAGTTTGCAGAGCCAGCGTGAAGAAGGTTCAAGGATGAAAATGCATCAGGCCTATTATATATGCACCACACAGCTGAGCACACTTCAAGAAATTCTTCATCTTTCTCACTGCAGTTGTTTTGGTGCTCTGTCTTTTGCTTAGCAATGCCCTGAAATGGGCTTACATGACATCTTTTTTGCCTGGTTTAAAATTTTTGTACCGTGATCAGCCTCTGACAAATCCATAGTAAAATCACTGGGGGGTTTTCCTCAGTACTGCTTTATTAACTCCTTTGTGCTCACCTCATTTTAATTGTCTGTGAGTTTAAATGATAACCCCTTCCTTAGGATGGAAGGACATGTCATGTGTCCCTCTGCTTTCAGACTTTTGTTTTCGTACAGTGCACAACCAGGGCTTGATCCCATGAGCTCAGTCACGCCTTGGGCAGAATCAGTTTCATGAATCTAGCATCTAGCTTAGAGAGCTAATCTGACAAGGCTCCCTACAGTACTGGTGAAGAGAGTTTAGTTCCTCCAGAGCAACTGAGACAGACTACTGCTCTGAATTTCCTCAGAAGAAGCTGCAAGAGAATCATTATTATATTTACCTTGAGTTAGTTAGTTAGAGTAACTTAGAGTAACCATAGTACTTACCTATAGTCTAAATATACTGAATCCCCAAAGATGGAAAATCCCTAAGGGAGAGTAATAAAAATGCATGTTTGATAGCTTTGTTTCCCAAATATCATGCTAAAATATCTTTAAATAAATACTCAGAGAAAATATGCTCTAAAGCACATTTATCCAGAGAGCTGTATGGTCAGAAGGTCTCCTTTAAGCCTGTTTTTCCCCATATATTCTGGTAGTTTACTTCTTAGAAGCAGTGGGATAACACAGAAGAATTAATAGGAAGGGGAAAAAAATGTGGTATTTTTATTTTACTGCTGCAACCAAAGAGAAAAAAGCAAGAGATATTTAGAAAGTGACTGGGGAAATGGAGATTAAGTGGTGAAGGTTCAGGATATAGGGAGCAAGGAAATAGAGCAGATGGGAGTAAGAGATTAAACAATGAACAGAATCAGACAGTATGACTAACTTGTTTCATAACAACTAAACACTTATTATAGCTCAATTGCATATTATTTGGTTAACATGCCTTACCTCTGCAAGCAATTTCTACATTTGTCCTAAGGTTGTTATTGACTTAAGCTAAGGCAAGTATCACCTTCTGAAAATACAGTCCACATTGGGAAAATTTAAACCAAAACGTAAAATTTAAAGACCCTTGCTATTGATAAAATATTGGGCTCGGAAACTACACTACTGTGAGTGACACAGAAAGAGTTGTAAATGAAAAGAAGCACAGATGGCTGTGTTGGAGATGGGGATGTCTGCAAGATTCCCCTCACAGGGTTTTCTCTGAAACAGTCTGCCATGAGGATGGGCAAGTTGCTTTTTTTCTCTACCACACTTTTCTCAACACCTCCAACCTTTCCCAGAAATAAATGACCAGGCTTTTGATCAATAGATCTACAGGTTTAGCATGTCTGTCAGCAGTCATACACTTTTTGTACTTAGTTGGTTCATTGTGAATGTTCTTTTCTCAATGGTAAGGAATTTGATATATATATACACAGTTAGGATGTGCCTTTGCTATAATCTTTTTTTGTAGTGGTGAGAAGGAGCATTATCAGGACAAGTGTGTACATGGAAAACTGCTGCAAGTTTAGATTTAAGCCCAAATACACTGACAGAAACATAAGAATTTTCAAACAGTTTAAAAGACAATTTAAGAATAAAAAGAAAAANTTTGAATTCTTGTTAGAAATACAGATTCTCTGTGTCCTTGTGACTTTTGTTGTGCAGGAAAAAGAAACAGTCAGATCACTTGGGGGATAGTTGGGGAGTCTCCCTTTGAGTGTGGGTGTCCCTTTGACATCACAATTCATCTCCCGTGTCTTACCCCACAACACTGAGAAAGAGTTCATACCAGGGCCATGGATTCCCAGGTTATAGATGGAACTGGAAAGAATAGCAATCATTTGAGACCTTACACATGGTTTGCTCAAAAGTCTTCCATCACAAACAAAGGTAAAGATAATCAACTGTACTTCATAGAATCATAGAATCATTCAGGTTGGAAAAGACCCTTGGTATCATCAAGTCCAACCATCAGCCCTACTCTATGAAGTTGTCCCCTACACCATATCCTCCAATACCACATCTAAACAACTTTGAAACACATTTAGGGATGGAGACTCAACCACCTCCTGGGGCAGCCTATTCCAGTGTCTGACCACTCTTTCTGTGAAAAATTCTTCCCTAATGTTCAGCCCAAACCTACCCTGTTGTAGCTTGAATCCATTCCCTCTCATTCTATCGCTACTTACCTGTGAGAAGAGACCAGCACCAACCTCTCTACAATGCCCTTTCAGGTAGTTGTAGAGAACGATGAGGTCTCCCCTCAGCCTCCTCTTCCTCAAACTAAACAATCCCAGCTCCTTCAATTGCTCTTCATAGGATTTGTTCTCCAGGCCCCTCACCAGCTTTGTTGCCCTCCTCTGCACTCGCTCCAGCACCTTGACATCTCTCTTGTATTGAGGTGCCCAGAACTGAACAGAATACTCAAGGTGTGGCCTCACCAGTGCTGAGTACAGGGGGGACAATCACCTCCCTACTTCTGCTGGTCACGCTATTTGCCATTGGTCTTCTTGGCCACCTGGGCACAATTGCTGACTTATGCTCAGCCGCTTGTCAATTAGGACAATAACTTGACACTGGAATGGTCTAGTAGAGGACAAAGACAACCTGATTCTACATCTTGATTTTTTAATTTATTTTTTTTGTTTTATTTCCATGAAGACTTATTATTTTCCTCTTAGTCACAATTATTTATTCTTTGCTCTCTTATTGCTTACTAGTGTGACTAGATGAATGGACTTTATTTTATTGAAAGTCAAGTTACTAGTATGTTTATATCATCAATATGAAAGTAGTGCTGATGGGATAAAATCTCTTCCCAGGAACTTTTAAACTGTTGAACACAAATAAAACTCTAGGCAAAAGTAGCTTTAAATGAGCAGTGGTGGCTTTTTTATCTTTAAGAAAAGTGTTTTCAGTTCTATATCTCACTTTAAAGCTTTTTGGGAAGCTCTCCTGACAATTTGCCTATTTAATGTAAGTACATACAGAGAAATTTGCTACAGGACATATTTTTGTATTGTTATATAGTGAATCCCCATTTGTAAAATAAATATTTGCAAGTTCTGGTGGTGATCTTCTACCTAAGTCATTGTGATTCTCAGTGCAGCATTCACTCTTCTAGATTGTGTTTCTCAACCTGCCAAAGATAAGATGCTGAGAAATGTTTCATACAAGTTAGTGATGAGTTTGACAAACTGGAAAGATAAGCATAGACTCAAATCCACAAAACTGATTTCTAATTGTCTAAGAGTTTTTAACCAAGTGAGAGAAAACCCAGTTAAGGAGCATGAAAGTCACAGTTAAAGCTTCTGCAGAAACTTCTGTTCTTGGTTTGTTTGGGTTTAAGTTTTCCTCATCTGGTTGCAGTGAGGCTGGAAAGAACAGTAGGAATTAAGGCTATTTTTGTCCCTATCAATGTGCAGGGCAGTGATGTGCATATATGGAACAGAGAAGATAAGGGGTAATTTCAGGGGCAGAACCGAGGATAATAGCTTCAGACATTTCTAAAATCTGGAATCATTTATTGTTTTGTAAATGCTTGAACATTTAACTCAAAAATTTCTTCAAGCCTCTCTGCACACACAAAAGAATTGTCTCCTGCTCTGGTACATTTGACTCAACATGTATTCTCAATTTTGCTGCAGTTGTTATATAAACAACTTTCATTTTGTTTTGATTTCTCTATGGCTTTGCATAGCACACTTATTTCAGCTTATGTTTTTATGGTTAGCTATTAAAAAATAAACAAAGAAAAAGCATCACACTAAAATCTAAAGAAAAAAACATAGTTTCTTCGAGGATGTAGCATACGCTTTTCTGACCAGCTCCTGCCAGTTGAAATACAGGTGTCTCAAGCTACTATTTACTCCTTTTTTTATTGCATCTTCAGTTTTGCCTTTCACTATCGAAGCATTATACCATAGTGGCCATGGGAATATAATGGTGCAGTAGAGCCAAGTCAAAATGGAAGAAATCACAGCTTTGTGATATCTGAATTATTTCAGTGGCTCAAGACTGGTTCAGTGTTAAAACATTTTTGAATGAAATATTTCATTTGCCAAGCATTTTCATTTTTTAAGGTAAAATATTTATATTTTTTAATAATAAAAATTGAAGTTTTGAACTCCAGATTTAATCTAGCACATTCCTGGTGTTCTATCTGAGCCGAGGCCAGAGCATTACTGCAGGTACAGCACTATTCTGCTTTGGGGACCCAATTTGGCATTGCTGTCTGCTTCTGCTCTGCACTGTGTGGACTTTCGGGCACTCCAGAAGCTGTTTGGAATGATCTGCATCACACTCAGTTGCTTGCTATAGCCAAATTGTGTTCTCTTGTGCTACATTTTGATACAAAAGTATTACATAGCTTTACTTCTAATGCAGATGGTGAATCTTTGAAATACACTGTCCTCCCTATTGCATTATGCTGTCAGCACTTGAACATCATTTCTGGTAAGCATCAAGTTAAAATCTCTGTGAATTTTTAGTCCTTCAAATACCTTTGGGAGGGATCTTTATGTGCAGAATGTGCATTATTTGTTTTTGGTTTTGGCTTTGGGTTTTTGGTTTGTTTGTAGTTTTAGGTTTTGTCTTTTTGTGTGTGTGTGTGTGTGTGTGTGTTCTTTGAGGTTGTCTGTGTTAAACCAGTAAAAACCTATCACTTTCTTTTATCCCTTCAGTCCTCAGAAAAGGGCACAGCTCTCCACAGAGCTCCCATATAAAGGTGACTAAAAGCGAGTTGATAAAAAGAATAGGAAGCAGTCCCTGCTATCAGGCATAACTTTTTTTTTTTTTTCTAAAATGATAGTGGCAATGGTCATTTCAAGCAGGAAGTTTTACCGCATTCTTTCTTTTCAGTTTCCATCTTTTACTTTTTTTTTTTTAACTATAATTTATACATGTCCACATTAGAAAATCTATAGCGTTTGATAAATGATTTCTAATATAGCCATCATCACAAAATCAGTTATTCCGCATAGAAGAATTGATAGCGATATTATCACAATCCAGTTTCCATTGCCAATATTATCACAATCCAGCAATCTTACCACAATCCAATTTCAACATATTTNATAAACAAAGAAAAAGCATCACACTAAAATCTAAAGAAAAAAACATAGTTTCTTCGAGGATGTAGCATACGCTTTTCTGACCAGCTCCTGCCAGTTGAAATACAGGTGTCTCAAGCTACTATTTACTCCTTTTTTTATTGCATCTTCAGTTTTGCCTTTCACTATCGAAGCATTATACCATAGTGGCCATGGGAATATAACGGTGCAGTAGAGCCAAGTCAAAATGGAAGAAATCACAGCTTTGTGATATCTGAATTATTTCAGTGGCTCAAGACTGGTTCAGTGTTAAAACATTTTTGAATGAAATATTTCATTTGCCAAGCATTTTCATTTTTTAAGGTAAAATATTTATATTTTTTAATAATAAAAATTGAAGTTTTGAACTCCAGATTTAATCTAGCACATTCCTGGTGTTCTATCTGAGCCGAGGCCAGAGCATTACTGCAGGTACAGCACTATTCTGCTTTGGGGACCCAATTTGGCATTGCTGTCTGCTTCTGCTCTGCACTGTGTGGACTTTCGGGCACTCCAGAAGCTGTTTGGAATGATCTGCATCACACTCAGTTGCTTGCTATAGCCAAATTGTGTTCTCTTGTGCTACATTTTGATACAAAAGTATTACATAGCTTTACTTCTAATGCAGATGGTGAATCTTTGAAATACACTGTCCTCCCTATTGCATTATGCTGTCAGCACTTGAACATCATTTCTGGTAAGCATCAAGTTAAAATCTCTGTGAATTTTTAGTCCTTCAAATACCTTTGGGAGGGATCTTTATGTGCAGAATGTGCATTATTTGTTTTTGGTTTTGGCTTTGGGTTTTTGGTTTGTTTGTAGTTTTAGGTTTTGTCTTTTTGTGTGTGTGTGTGTGTGTGTGTGTTCTTTGAGGTTGTCTGTGTTAAACCAGTAAAAACCTATCACTTTCTTTTATCCCTTCAGTCCTCAGAAAAGGGCACAGCTCTCCACAGAGCTCCCATATAAAGGTGACTAAAAGCGAGTTGATAAAAAGAATAGGAAGCAGTCCCTGCTATCAGGCATAACTTTTTTTTTTTTTTCTAAAATGATAGTGGCAATGGTCATTTCAAGCAGGAAGTTTTACCGCATTCTTTCTTTTCAGTTTCCATCTTTTACTTTTTTTTTTTTAACTATAATTTATACATGTCCACATTAGAAAATCTATAGCGTTTGATAAATGATTTCTAATATAGCCATCATCACAAAATCAGTTATTCCGCATAGAAGAATTGATAGCGATATTATCACAATCCAGTTTCCATTGCCAATATTATCACAATCCAGCAATCTTACCACAATCCAATTTCAACATATTTTTTTCCTGTGTTACAATGTGTTCCTCAGGTTCATTTCTTCATGTGTATTTTGGAAGAAATGCACTCAGAGTTCTGTACTACATTCTAAAATAGAAAAGGAAAAGCAAAAGAGCAGCTTTATTACAAAGACATTTAAGGTGAAAAAAATAACTATATGAGATATTAATCTCATTTCCAGTAACTAATTCTAAAAAACATTCTCACTGATTTTTTTACTTTTTTAATACAAAAACAATTTATTGCAACAAAAAAAATCCATTTGTGAACAGTAAAAAAAAAAATGAAAACAACAAACTTCTGCTTCTGAATTCTGGTTTATTTTTTTTACATTAGTGCAAATTAATTAATCCATAAAAAATATTCCTAGGTATTGAGCAGAAATTCAGAATTTTTCATTCACAGCTGTTTAAGTAAATACACAGATGTAGAGGTTTGTCTAGTTAGGAGTCTCAGATCAGTTTATGAGCTCACAGCTAATTTAACTATGAAGTGCTTAGCTATTTAGTTAAAACTAGTCATCTAGTCTCACTACAGTCCCTGAAGGGAGATAGGTGCCTTTCTAATCTTTTAGATGTTTCTCATATTGGGAAATATTCTGTGCAGAAGCTGCGAGAAAACTCATTATGCATCCACAAATATATACATATTTGTATTTAGACAGAGAAAGAGAGGGAGAGATATTTTTATACATGTACACATTCACATGCACTCAGAGAGTAGACTATAAATTGATATATACATCTTAACATTCTTTCCAACATGACAGTGCCACCTTAAAAATCATGAATACTGGGAGACTTGCTGCAGTAGTATATAAAGGGAAGTCTACTTTGATATTTCACATTGGTGTGATGCCTAGAATTGTGTGGACCAGACTCTCCCTCTGGGTGTCCTTGTTCTACTATTTCTTTCCCTCAGCTGTCTTTCTTCCACTTGTACATTTACCTGTCCCCTTTCTCCAGGTGACTTTTTCTTTTATCTTGAACTTTCTAAAGCAAAACCAAGACATACTGTGTTGTTACTCAGTTTGATACTGCTCACTATATCATGCACTCACTTTCCACTGTTGAGTCAAAAACACAATATAAAACTTTTGAGGGGATGGACCTACAGCACTGAAGTTATGAGAAGCTGACTATGTATTACCCATTTGCAGGGCTAATGAACATGTCTAAAGGGCTTCCCTCCCCAGTGAAAATCCATCTGTCATCCAACTCGACTGGGCAGGGCAGCATTTATTCCCAGGATGCATAACTTGAAGAGTGACGTAAAGTTCTGCCAGTGTAGAGAGGAACTGTATCAGCCTGGTGTTATCAGCTCCTACAGTTTGTGAATCAGCCTATCATAATATGAAATCTTCCCAAAATAAAAACACTAAAGTATTTAAGAAAAAAAAAATTAAGAATTAATACTTGTCAACGTTGCAGAAAGCAGAAAGCAGTGCAATGAGTACATAAGAATTCTTGCATATGTGCTGTACTGACAAAAGTGAAAATGTTTTTTATTAGTCTATAACAGCCTGAGAAAGTCTTTGTGGTTAATACTGTAGTCTGTGGTAAGTAGATATATAAATACACTTCAAGTGTTATTCATATGTTAAATTCAGTCTTAGAAGTTTGACTAAAATAGTATATGCTCTTAAAATCATTGTTAAACAGAGGTTTCTCAATTGAGAATGGGTAGTATTTTGCATTGTCCCACTGAAAACATACTGAACATACTTTTCATTCCACACAAGTATAATATAAGGGTCAGAAGTTTTTTTGTTGGGAATTGTATTCATAAACTTTCACGTAGAGATTATAATAAATTTGTTAGTATAATGATATGATCTTAGTTCCACATTGCCCTCTGCAATCTCTCCACTCAAATTCCTATTTCTTCCATCTTGTGAGGCTCCTAACTATAAAATGTTGCATTTTTATCACTCTGAGTGTTTATGTCCTTGAAAACTTACCTTCTCATAAAGCTTTAAAGACAGACAAAGACTCCACTACTTTATGTGAAATTAAAATGTTTCATGTCTAAGAAAGTTATTACTGTATTGGCTGATGAAATACAGTTTTTAGAACAAGTTTCCATGTATGGCTGCAAATATTTGTGTCTCTAACTATAGCACCTGCTAGTATCCAAAACAAAAATGAAAATCATCCCAATGATTTAGCAAAAAGAGGTTTCTGGAGTTTATATAATTTCAGTAAAAGCACAAGTATCCTTTTGCCTTGATAAAAAGAAAAAAAAAACCACCACCCCCCCCCCCCCACCACCACCACCCAACAACCTCACCTAACACTCAAAGCAAGAAAAAATGCCCTTTGAAATCAGAATATGAACACTGACATTCAAAACTCACGGAAACTAAAATCATTAACCCCTGGGGGAAGTGGCTGAATGGACAAAGACTACTTGGCATAGCAGTTGAATACATGAAGCATGAAAACATAAGATGTGTTAATTAGAGAGACAACACCAACTGGACAAAAACACAGCAATGGTCTTGAACTGTTCATTTGTTATCTTGTGTCTATTACTTTTTATTAGCATTACAGAATGTTCAGGATTTCTTGCTGCTTTGTTTCTCTTAATTATGTAAAAAAGAATGCAAGATATGCTTAAAAGCATTCGCTTTGCAGAATAGAAGACTGCCTGTGTTCTAGCTCTGACATTCATGCCCCTAGGAATACATTAGTGCTGGATTTAGGCACCTTTCTTTGACATGGGTTGTAAACTGCTATATTATTGTTGCAGACATTTTGATGTGTAACACATTTATCTTGGGGGTGGTGAGACAGATATCATGCAATATTTATATTTTAACATACTGGTTGAGGAGTACCAAACACAGAAACACATAAACCAGAACTTTTTTTATGCTTATTTATGTATAAAATAAAAAAATAAAAAATCTTCCCATATATATAGCAGAATGTATCAGTGCCTTTTGAATAAACATGTGTAACAATTTATATATACATAATAGTGATGATAATATTAATAATCATTAGCAGTACCGATAGTTTTCATAAAGTATGAACCTACTCCTGGTACTTCCTCATAAAGCAAATAGAAAAGAAATTTAAAAAAAAGCCAAAACAAAACAAAACCAACCACCCTTATAAAGTACTCTAAAGAATGGAGGCATTTAGGCAAGCAGAGGCTGTTCTGAAAATATTTATTAGGAAAAGAATAGAAAAGATGAGGTAAATAAAACTAGATAAGCATCAGAGGAAAATGCATTAATCACAAAAAGTATCCAATTGCCTTCTCAACTGAAATACATCAATGAAATCTTAAGAAACAATTAGTAACTGCACTCGTCAAGAGAAGATTCAAAGTAGAGCATTCAGCAAGTATGAGTCAGCAAAATATGTTAGATGCATCTTTGTTTCACGAGAGCAGGCAGAATTCTGCCTAATTATTGAGACAAAAAAGTCACGCTGAATGATGCTGAATGATTGAAATATTAATATTTCATTAAACTTTGCTTTCACTTACACACAGATAAAGTCATTTAATTCCAGTGGAATTTGCATGACATCATGCCATACATGCCCCATAACCTCACCATGATTTTCACCAGGAAGAGATGAAAGCCACAACATTCTTTTCTTGTAAAGTTATAAGTTCTTGTCCAAACACTTTAGATGATTGATATTATCTTAATCATAAATAAATTGCATAATTAAATATTTATATTATTTTTTTAAGTGAGAAACATTCTCTTTGCTATGGGCTGTTGCATTCAGAGATAGCAGAAAACCTTCCAAAGAAAAGTCATGTGATTATACGCCTTTCACATACAACCTGATTTAGGATATTTATTAAAAACAATAGACTTCCATGTGATTCCATGTAAGGATTTGTTTAACACCTGGACTAAGAATTGGAAGTTCACCAGAAAGAAACCAAATACAGACTTCATACTTTAAGTTTTAATTTTCTTTGGTGTAGTAGAGGATGTCTGGCAATCTACATGGAGGAGAAGAGCTAAAATACAAAGACTTTTGCAAATTAGGAATAATCTATATTGGCAGGCTTGTGCTGGGAGCTTGTACAGTGCTTGTTTACATTTTGTTTGTCTTTAGCTTGTGCTGCTCTTTATACAGAATTTTTAAAGCAGGACTTTATCTGACATTTCATCCAAAGTCCAATGTCTGTCCTTGAAAGAGTGAACAAACTGATCCTAGAAAGCAGCAGACCCCCGTGTTATTGCAGCTTCTGAGTCACAGTTGTTGATCTAGAGGATCAGTTTCCCATTCACTGCAAACACAGAGTCAACCAGGCTTCACAGAATATTGCACAGCAGATCACCTCCTCTCTTAACAGTGCTTCTGGCAACCAGCATCCTTCTCCGAAAGTCAGAAATCAGTGCCTATGAATGGTTTCCTTGTTCCAATTCTATCTTTTTCTCTCCTTGATTAACTGTTCTGACCTACAGGAATTGTTAACTTAGCTTTCAAGCATTTGTTGGATGACCTACAAAAATATTTTGAAAAAATGGAAATTAGGTTATAAACTCTGGCTCTTATCACAGTATGTCATGCTAGTAATTTATTACGGGATGGAACAAGCAGTATGCCCGAATTTCTCTTTGGAAATAGCTTCAGGGTTTTTAGTCCTGTGTCCAAACTTCAGTTTTATCATTATTGGTTCTCTGGAGAATTTTTCATTTATAATTGAGAAAACTTTCCCTCTAACAACAACAACGACGATAATAATGCAGAGTGTAATTTAATGGAAGGAAACATGAGATTTGTTGCTCAAAGTATTGAATACGACTCAGTCTGTATTGATCTGATGCACTAATATGTTTGCGGCATTGAGAAAAAATAATTGTTATTTTTGTGCCTCAGTTTTCTTATTTGTAAAACAGGAATTCTAAAGCTATTTACTTCATGGGAACTTTTTTTTAAGGTTTAATTATGTGTTTTAATGATCCTTAGATGCATTGGAGGGTAGATGTGTAAGATGCAGCACACTATTATTACATTTGTCTTCTTTGTCATGGGAGTTTCTCTGCTTTCAAAAACTTACAAATGTGAATTATTCTTAAGAGTAACCAGACCCTTATATTGGCTGCAGTCTGAGGAAATGTACTGTAGCAGTTGTTTCCAAGAGCTATATTTTATGTTACTGGAATAAGCCCAAAAGTTTTCTTCATAACAGAATAAGAATGGTAAATACTGTATTTTATTTCTGCAGGTGTGAGAAACTGGCTGTAATAATTTTGTATTCAGTGGTATAGACATATACTCATAGAAATGGAAGAATGTAATTTATGATATTCAGCTCAAGATAAAGTATCATTGAGATATGTCATTGAGGTAATTTTTACAAAATGGTTCTATGTGAAATATTCTGAAGGCCAAAGCCATTAAATTTGCAACCTTAATTATCTTGTCCAGCACTGGTGTAGATCTCTTCTGAGATCATTAACTAATGTTTATAATGCACTATTGAATATTATAAACAGTTTTCTTTTTCAAAGGATGAATAATTTCCCTCCTTTTTCATGAATGAATCATCTTGCAGATCTTATGTAGTTGTTCATCCGGAGATACAGTAAATGGGCATAGGGGTTCAATCAGTTGCCGTTGTAATATTAGAAAAATCTAGCAACCCTAACAAATCATTTTCATGTGTTGCAGATGATGTCTATTAGAAAAAAAAATGTACTTGGATATTCTTTAATTAAAGTTTCAATTTCTTTAGTTATTCTGAAAATAACTCAATTAGAAATTCTAATCCTGAGCATTCTGCGAAGTCAGAAGATACTGATGGCCAGTAAGTCAGTGCTACCAATATTTGTACATGCATGAGTGATACATGAGTGTTGTGTGCTGTTCTAAGTTAAACTTCACAATTTACAAGGCTCAAAGTCTTCTTGCAACAGAACATCGCATATGAGCTATTTCAATAGACTGAAACGACCACAGTGAGAATAAGCTTAAAATGGATAAACACTTCAATATATAGCAACATACTCAATTTTGTGTCCATCTTCTGAAGATTAAATTGATATTGGGGACTTGAAGTTTTCAATACCAAAAATAGGCAAGGGGAACACCTTTCTGGCAAATATCTCAAGTTATTGTGTTGCAGATGTAGTATTACATGTAATAACCCTTTAAGAAAAAGTATTACATTGCTGGTAATTCACATTGCAAAAAAGCCAGGAGTAAATGACTTATAATTATTCTTGTTTAGCATGAAAATAATTTTTACATTAGGCAGTCATCAGCACCTAAATCTTGGTACCTGTATATAGTTTCTGTATTGGTTTCTAATTCATAGAATCACAGAATATCTCAAGTTAAAATAGACCCATAGAGATCATTGACTCCAACTCCTTGCTCATCGTAGTACTACCTAAAACTTAATCATATCACTAAGAGTGTCATCCAGACACTCCTTAAATTCTGACAGGCTTGATGCCACGACCACTTCCCTAAGGAGCCTGTTTCTGTGACTGATCACCTCCTCAATGAAGAACCTTTTCCTAATGTCCAGTCTGAACTTCCCCTGGTACAGCTCCATTCCATTTCATTGTGTCTGTTGCTGATCACTAGAGAGAGGAAGTTGTAGACTGAGATGAGGTTCACACCTCAGCCTTTTCCAAACTGAACAAAAAAAGTAACCTCAGTCACTCCTCATAAGTCTTTGCTTCAAGACCACCTTGCTTGCCCTCCTCTGAACACACTGTAACAATTTGATGTATCCCTTATATTGAGATGCCCAAAACCAAACATGGAACTCAAGGTGGGGGTGCACCAGTACAACATAGAGTGGTTCAATTACCTCCCTTGACTGGCTAGCTATACTGTGCTTAATGCACTTCAGGACACAGTTGACCCTTCTGGCTACTGGGACACACTGTTGTCTGATATTCAGCTTGCCTTCAACTCAGCTCCCCCCTCTTTCTGTGGAATTGCTTTCTGTGGGATTGCTTTCTGCCTCTTGTCCACCAGTTTGAACATATAACCAAGATTACACTGTCCCAGGTGCAGAATATATCACTTGCTCTTGTTCAATTTCATACAGCTGGTGACTGCCCAGCTGTCTAGTCTATCCATATTTCTCTGTAAGGCCTCTCTAGCCTCAAGGGAGTCCACAGCTATTCCTAATTTAGTATCAGGAGTAAACTTAATGTACATTTGATTCCTGCATCCAGATAATTTATTAAAACATTAAAAAACTTTGGTCCTAAAACTAAGCCTGGGTTCTCGACTGGGGCCTCATGTAATCCCATTTACTGTAACTTTTTGAGCCTTGCTGGACTTAAATTAAATTAAATTGGTTAAGCAGGACTTTTCCCTTGTGAACACATACTGGCTATGGCCAATTACTGCATTGGCACTTAAATATTTTTCAATAACTCCCATAATAACTTTCTCCATAATGTTACCAGGCAGTTGATAATGTCCCCTGTATTTTCACCAGGCTGGGTAATTAGAGTGGGCCAAAGGTTGCAGGTTGTTTGTGTATGGTTCGCTTGTTTAGAAAGCAACACTGCAGTTATATGGATAATAACGTAAAAACTAGAGTTGTCCCATGCCAATTGCCTCAGTGTTGAAGAACAAACTCAGAGACATTTAATTTATCAGTGAAGATAAAGCACAGGTATGTTAGAACACATCTGAACTGGTCATGACAGTGCTGTGTACAGGCAATTGTGTTTCAGGTGTGGAAAGCAGTTCAGCTGAAACACTGTGGAGCCAGCTAAGTCTTAACATGGATTTATCAGACTAAAAGGTTTTTAATCTGTCTCCTTCCCTTCCCATTAAAACCATCCAGTGCAGAGTAAATACTTCCAATGTTGTGATGTTTTAGTCGTCTCACAACACTCCTTTCCCCACAACTGAACTGGACCGACCCTGCAGTGGAACCTACCATTTTTTAAATGGTACTGTTTTTTAAATGGAACTGTTGCGCTGACAGTGTGGATGAGATTCATCTGGCTTGATGAATACGTCTGCATCAAGAGCAGTCAACTTCAACTTCATTTGTAGTCACTAGAAGGAAATAGAAACTCTTGGATGCAATTCATCTCACAGTAAAGTAATTGTCTAAAATAGGTCAGGAGATTAGTGCTCAGTAAATTCTCTTTTTCCCACTTGATATATACAAAAGACCCAAGTGTGACTAGTTCAGAAGTAGATATACAAAGCAGCTATCTAAACTTCGGTTAGATGGCATTCACATTTTTTTTTTCTGTTGGCTTATTCATAAGTCTTTATTTTTAAATATAACTCATATTACCTAAGTTCCAAAGCAGATCTGCATTGCTGCAAGAAATATCATTATTATGATAATTATTTGCATTCTCCACTAAAGTTAGAATGCTGCAGAGAGAAAGGAGTTGACCAGCTGTCTATGCTTCTGAAAACAGGAAGAATTCACTCACTTCTATGGTACAAGATCTTCCAGAGTGTTATGAAACTATAGCAGTAACTGAAATCTATGCTGGTCTGTTTCTCTGCACCAGGAGATCATTATCATGATAATTTAACACCTGTATCACTGATTTTTGGTAATGCAACCTGTAATCAGAGTCTGAAGCGATCCCTGAAGCAGTTATAATTTAGATGACAGTCTAATATACAACAGTACTGGTTCTGAGCATTTGGATCACAGGATGCGGAACACCTCACTAAGTGATGATTGTAATTAGTAGAATTTACCATAAAGGAGGACAATATCATAACTCTATAGTCTTGAAATGTAGCCACGCTTGACTGAGCTTGGATCTGGAGCAAGACAGCCCAGTTTTTGGCAGGGTGATACCATACAGGATGGTTTCATGAAATATCTTTCTGATACTTTTGTTTAGAGTAAGACCAGTAGGCACTGCTAATTTACATTCAGGCCATGATTTTGAAGGGCAGTCAGTATAACTCAGGAGATAGAGTAGTCCCACGAAAAGAAAGTTTTATCAATGAGACATCTCAGATATTACACACGGAGGAAAATAACACAGCCAAGCAGAGATGTCAACACTCTGCTGTGTACCTTCCACCTCTACTGTCTCACCAATACTGACAAAGTCTGGAGGTCAGTAGGCACAGCATAGATGCCCATAAAGCTTTCTGTCAAAAGTGATAAGGAGCGAAAAGGTACCTAAGTTATTCTCTCCACTTATTCCTTTGGAGCTGGTTAGGAAAGGAACATTAAGTCATATCTCCCAAAATGATTATTTGTTTCTGTGCTGATGGTGTTACCAACAATGTAGATTTTGGTACTGTTATAATGTGATTTGTGCTTCTGTTTTAGGCAAAACACTCTTTGAGGATTTTGGCTCTTTTTTAGCTTTCCTCCTCAGTGAAACTGCTACCTGTGCTAATTTTTCAGGTCCATAGAGCCCTAGAAATGCCTAGAAGGACTGGCAACTGAACTATGAGTTAGGTTTGGGTAAAAAAAAAGTCTTGGTCATTGCACTAATTCATTGTGATAGGTTCCAGGTCAGCCATTTTGTAGCATCTGTTACAAGACAATAAAGAGGAAAGGTAAGCAACTTGGGTTTGTTTTTGTTTGTTTGTTTGTTTGTTTGTTTTTTTTTTTGTTTGCTTGTTTTGGTTTGGTTTGTTTGTTTGTTTGTTTCCTGCACAGAACTGAATGCTTGAAATGGAAACGCTATGTTGCCCTTGTACTCAGATCAGGTGAAGGCTTCAAGCATCATTGTCCTTTTTCAAAGATGGTTCTGCCACATTGCAGATCCATCTGACACATGATTCCTGCTGAGACGAATGATATTCAGATGCCTAAGTAATTGGAAGGTTCTGGACCTTAGTGATGTGTCTTAGCCCTCTTCCACTGCTCAGTGAAGTTAGACAAAATCTGTCACTGAAATTTAATAATAGTTCAGATAGCTAGACAGATATATTCTTGAGGAGGGTGTTCTGAAGTTACCTGGCTGGACAAAGGCCCAAGGCTTAGTATGGAAAGTTGTGGCTATGGCATTTTACTGTTATTGGAATACTTAAAATCTCTTTCCACAAAAATTCTGTTCATCTACATCTGCAGGCAAGCTGTCTTACTGTCTACCTTTCCAGTGTAACACTGCAGGCTCAAGTTTGTTTGTTAGTAGGAAATCAACTAGCCACATCCTGCAGTTTATACTGCATTTCTGAAGGAAAAAAAAAAAAAAAAAAAAGGGGGAAAAAAAAAA
Organism: Nycticryphes semicollaris; assembly: GCA_013400055.1. Lineage (NCBI taxonomy): Eukaryota > Metazoa > Chordata > Aves > Charadriiformes > Rostratulidae > Nycticryphes > Nycticryphes semicollaris. Next base: position 117,667 of record VXBJ01006343.1, read on the forward strand.
AACGGTAAAAAAACCCAACCAAACCCCAGAATTTTTTGCCAGTAAGCTTAGCAAGCTTCTTTTCTGGACTCTGTCAGTTCAACTGTGGTCCATGCACTCAATTTGTTTTATGACATTAGAAGCCTAGCAATAGAAGTTCTTCCTTACAAAAATTATCTAGACAGTTTAGGCACCTCCAAAATTAGGTGGTGGCTGATAAGAGATTTGTAAATTAGGAATAGTCTGAACTAAGGTCTAGAGTTTGTGGATCTGACAGCTTATGTGCCTGTCCCCCATAAATTTTTGTGCTTAACGCTTGCCATGTCATTTCAAATGAGAGCAAACAGACGCAACAACGGCTTCATAAGGTTTTGCTATTTGTGTGTTATGATATATGAGTGTCCTATCCAATTAGGAAAAGCATTCCTTTTGTAATTTCTACCAATAAGCAGCTTGAAACTGTCTCTGACAAATGTAGGAAAGAGTTGGTTTTTTATATCACATTACCAGCAAAGTAGTAGCAAATAGCCCAATTTTATTTTATTGTTCACACTTTTCAAAATCAATCCCAAAATAAATATTATGGCATTTGAAGTGACTTCAGCAAAGCTTGACATGGTAATAATGGCTCACACTTGTGCTAGTTATTCCCTAACCGGGCCCTTAGCCATATTATTTGCATTTTGTCTTTGCTCACAACTATCCTTCTTATGTTCTTGTCAAAGCTTTTACACTTGCTGTTGCAGAGAAAGGAGGCTATCTGTATTCCCAATGTTCTGGGACAGAATAAAGGAGTAAACACTCCTGCACAAAGCTCCTTTGAGCTATTGAATATACTTTCTGACAAAAGGAAAGATGACATTGAACACTCAACAAAAAACAAAAATTGTTTCTTAAAACATAAAATACAAATGTTAATTCAAACAAGTGGAATATTCTATTAAGTTCAGGAAAATTCCATTATGCCTTCTTCATTAGTTTGTGAACTAGCCACTGTTTTAATAGAGCACAAAATTTCTGTTCCATTTTGGTTTTGGTTTTGATTCACTTAGTTACAAAAAAATCTGCTTTAAAATGTAGATGCGAACTTCCTTTTTTCCTTCTATTTTCTTAATAATAATTAGAAAAGGCCCTTGGCTAAGGAACAAATTTTCAGTGGAAACAAAACAGAATAAAGCTGCTATTCTTACTCTACTAAAAACTTGTATGGTCCCTTTATTTTTGTATATTTTAATAATCCATTACTTCCTATTAATAAATATGACACCTTATTGAAAGAAAGTAAGTTAAAACAATGAGCAACAATTAACAGAACCCTAGATCATCTGGCTTTTTATAAAATTCAGGTGCTAATTTTTTGTAAATGCAGCCACACTTGGTGCTAATTGTTGGGGAAAAAAAAAAAAAAGAAGCTGCAGGTTTAAGTCAACCGGAAGTTTGAGTATGGACTATTTAGATTTATGAGAACTATAAAGAGACCAGGCAGATTACACAATGGTATATTCTAACAGGTAAGCTTAGCTGGAACCTTAACATTTTCACTTAGGTGTCATTTGAACAACAGAGTTGTAAGACACAAAGCTGAAATATTGTACCAATATTTTTTGTGCTGATCACATAGAGGTTCAAGTCAAGCCTTTAGAGAATCTCAGTTATCAATTACCTACCACATCACCTAACAGAATTAATAGGAAACATTACTGACATCTCTACCATTAAAAAAAATAAAGAGAAAGAAAAAAAAATCAGCTCTCAACATAAGCACAATCTCAATGGTCACAAACTATACAGATTATTGTGCATATACATAGACTGAATTATGTGAAAGGTTTCTCTCCTGACAAATATTACTACATGAATAGGTGACTCATGACCTTCATGTGTATTAATTTGAATCTATCCTTTCATAAAAACAGGAGAAAAGGAAAACTGGAGAGTGAGAAACTCTATTGTGTTATATTTCAACACCTTATTGAGTGGAAATCTAATTGGGGAGACACATGACATAGTCTCAAAACCCTTTCATCCACATAAATTCTTATTTGGTAGAGAGGGTGTCACTAGAAATAAACCAGACCCCACTTGTTGCAGAGTGGATGGAATAGACAATTGCCTTTGCTAGCATTTCTTTTCTATTAGCTAGAAGTAGAAACACAATTATCTGTAAAAGACTTTTCCCTGTAACATTTAGATGCACATTAATATGTCCTTATACTGAATTGCAGGAAAGATCACAAATAAAAGTGGTCATTTGTGAGTCCTCACTCATATGACAGGTATGTCTTCTATGTACTGGTGATTGTGGCACACATGCACCATTATATCTTCCTTCCTATTTATTAATAGGAAGCAAAATTACTAAGAAATGCTTCTTATCTACCAGTCCAAAACAGTTCTATCTTGACTTAATTTTGCAGATACAGCACTCAGCATGTGATTATTATACACCAGCTAAGACAGTGTCCTTAGCTTTGCAATAGTTGTGCCATTCACCTAGCATTTGTTTAACTAATCTATACAGTGACTCAGCAGTAAATATAGTTAGTTTAGAGTGACTGACCAGGTCATGAGACATTTCTTTATCAAGAGTATTTAGAGTTAAAATTGCAAACGAGATGGAGCTGAGAGTATGGGACTAGAAAAAGGGATAGTGTGACTCTGTGAAGGTAGCAAAACAGATAGAATCATAGAATCATAGAATCATTCAGGTTGGAAAAGACCCTTGGTATCATCAAGTCCAACCATCAGCCCTACTCTATGAAGTTGTCCCCTACACCATATCCCCCAATACCACATCTAAACAACTTTGAAACACATTCAGGGATGGAGACTCAACCACCTCCTGGGGCAGCCTATTCCAGTGTCTGACCACTCTTTCTGTGAAAAATTCTTTCCCTAATGTTCAGCCCAAACCTACCCTGTTGTAGCTTGAATCCATTCCCTCTCATTCTATCGCTACTTACCTGTGAGAAGAGACCAGCACCAACCTCTCTACAATGCCCTTTCAGGTAGTTGTAGAGAACGATGAGGTCTCCCCTCAGCCTCCTCTTCCTCAAACTAAACAATCCCAGCTCCTTCAATTGCTCTTCATAGGATTTGTTCTCCAGGCCCCTCACCAGCTTTGTTGCCCTCCTCTGCACTCGCTCCAGCACCTTGACATCTCTCTTGTATTGAGGTGCCCAGAACTGAACAGAATACTCAAGGTGTGGCCTCACCAGTGCTGAGTACAGGGGGGACAATCACCTCCCTACTTCTGCTGGTCACGCTATTTGCCATTGGTCTTCTTGGCCACCTGGGCACAATTGCTGACTTATGCTCAGCCGCTTGTCAGTTAGAGCCCCCAGGTCCTTTTCTGCCAGGGAGCTCTTTATCCACACTTCCCCAAGCCTGTAGTGATGCATGGGGTTGTTGTGGCCCAAGTGCAGGACGTGGCACTTGTCCTTGTTGAGGCTCATCCCGTTTCATCAGATAAAATGCTGAAGGGGAAGGCATCTGTAAGGCATCATTCCCTTAGTTTTGGAACTTCAGAGCCTGGAATATCCCAGAAATAGGTCACTCTGCCTGCTTTTCCATGCAAACTCATATCCAGGGAGTTTGTTGCATCCTCCTTGTTTCATATGTCTCCAGATTATCACACATGTTTTCTGAAACACTAGGTCCCCCTTACAGAAATTGAAATATTTTTGTCTTGGAAAGCAGGACTTGTTGATGAAGGAGTTTGCTGTTTCAGTCTACACTACAGATTCCCCTGGCTTAGCTATGGAGGAACAGACATGTGTGAAACAGTTTTCTTATGTCCTGTCTTCAGTATTGGGATGCTTCCAGTCAGACTTCATTGTCTGCTTGGATTGCTTTGATTTGGTGTTCTTCACAAGGATTTAAGTCCATTCAGAGATCCGTATCTGGCTTAATTTAAAGATTCTTGATTTTTAAAGATGTAAGTCCAGACTTCCTTTTATTTGCATCATTCTTGAAATGATGCAAAGTAAAATACATTGATTTAATTTCACAAAAAACCCCTAACCTTTTAAGGTCTTTGAGGTAGGGAGTATGAGAAAAAAATTATTATAAATACATAAGTTCCTCAAACTTGGGGGACTAGAAAGTCCCCCAATTTCAAGAACTACAAAGTTTTTCATGTCCAGGAGAGAATAAAGAAACATATTGTCCCTCTATTTGTTTGTTTGGGGTTTTTATGTTTTTTGGTTTTTTTGGGTTTTTTTCTGCTCTGAGGTAAATATATGCCCCGCTTAGTCTAGCGTTACCAGAAACTTAATCTCTTCACACACCTCTTTCCTTCTTCCCCATCCTACATGAACTAGAACATTTCCTGTAGAAACTTCGTGTGTGAATTTCAGGTTAGATTAAGAGAAGTATGTTTAAGTGTAGAAATAGATGTTTGAACTAGCTGTCCAAGCCATCATTGTGGTGGATGAAGACCTAGAATGAGACTTTCTTATCCAAACATAGACACTTAGTTCTTGTGAGATGCACTAGGGTTATCTGAGACATCCTGAATGGGGTAGTGGAGATGACATACGACCCGAGGAAGACAAATTCTTCCATACTTAGTTGGCAGGAGACACTAGCATTTCTGAATCTCACCCTTGTGGTTGTCTAGATGACTCTTTCTCTTGTCTTCATTAATTTTATTGAGCAAGGGAAAGTGTCTTAACTTCAAACTCTTGATTTAGTAGCCCAGACTACAGAACAGGTTTAAGGATATATTGGATACTTATGACCTTCTGGAAACACACTTGGAGGCCAGATTTTTATATATAGGTGCAGATATATATATACACCTTATATATACTTAAGAGGTATATGTCAGGATGACTAATTTGACAACTTTTTTTTAAGGTAAGAGTTAAAATTCTCTTCTTACCTCTCAGAACATTCCAAAATAATTTTGAAAAAAATATTGCTAAAAAATAGGGAAAAAAATAGCATAGCTTTAGTTTTGCTTTCTTCAAATGATGTTCCAATATGTTTATGTACACTCTGTTCTTGTACTAAACAAGGGTTACCAGTGCTTGTGGCTAACAAAGTTAATAAAAAGATATATCTGATAAGGTTTGCAACCTCAGACCTGGTTTTACAATCAGTTCATTCACTTTGACAAGAATGCTGGCACCTAAGCCTACAGTTACATTTGTCAGAAAATTGTTAACGGTTGTCCATAGCAAGATCTACAATCTCCTTCCTATTCTTTAGCTACTGAGCTGCATATTGTTCCAAGGACAAAGATTTCAAATGGAAATATGGAAGACAATAAAAAGGTCTTTTCCCTGCTCTGGGACTCCATCACAGCTCTTTCAAAACACTCCAGTGAGTCCCTCTGCCTTTTAACTCCTGTATACAGTTAGGCTATTTACAGATAATTTACTACACCAGGGGGCAGAGGGAAGGCAATCTAAGTATACACTGAAGCTTCTCTCTAATCCACATGAATAGTACAAATTCATGTCAGTGAAGTTATATCTAAATGATATTGTATTTATTAGTAATATCTCAATATGAGGAAAATCTGTATTTTGAGGGTGACAGAGCACTAAAACAGACTGCCCGCAGAGGTGGTTGAGTCTCCTTCTCTGAAGATATTCAAAAGCTTCCTGGATGCATTCCTGTCCAGCCTGCTCTAGGTGATCCTGCTTTGGCAGGGGTTTGGACTAGATGATCTCCAAAGGTCACTTTTAACCCCCAGCATTCTGTGATTCTGTGATTAATATTTTAGTTACCTTATGCAACCTAGAAGCTACAGATTGATTTTGTCATTGTCTTTTCCAACTTGATGGCTAGGCTTTTGTTTTTTAATTTTCTTTTTCTTGTGCAGAATGAGTTGTTGGCATTTCTGAAGTTGATGTGATTTTAACTCTTGCAGCAGTGAGTCCCACAGCTGAAGCATAGTAATTGAGACAGATAATTCTGCTGCACTCGTAAACCACCTCTTTTGGTTAACATGGGAGGCTAACATTCCATTTTCCATAGGAATGCATCTGTCATAACAGACGAAGTCAAAAGAATTACTGTAATACTTGAAACAGTGATCCAAGAACAACTGAATGTGAGACAACAGTTACTTAATGACCTGAAAATACCGTAATTTTAAACTGCATTAGTGTAAAATTTTATTTAGAAATTTCAATATTTTTTTTTAAGTATAAGGACTGGGAGAGATATCAAATGCCAGTACTATGGTACTGCAAACTCAAATGTTACTCCATAACAAGCTACATTTTTAAAATATGTGTTCTCTCCATGCTTGTAGTTAATACTGAACCAGAAAGCATAAAATAAGTGTTTTAAATAATCTCCCTATTGAAAATCAATAATTTGTTCACTTATTATGAGCACAGTATGTGACATAAAAATAGAATAAAATTTGCATTAAATTTTCTTCAAGGACTCTTTAAGGAGTCACAAACAGTGCAGAACCATTTTCTCCCCTACATCTTTTGTGAACAACATGAAAGCTCTAAGTCTTTCAAAACCATGTCTGTACACCAACTGCATACATTTTGTATTTATTTTTACTGTGATGGTGTAGGAAACAGCACTGTGGTGGGCAATAAGTGCAGTATGTGGAAATAAGCAAGAAAAAGTTCTGTAACTGGGGAGATTAAACTGTAATTGCTACTTTTATCTTTTTCATTCTTTAATATAATATTTTGATCGTATTTAATGTTCTACAAAAGGTTTATATAGGATTATTGTCAGCCTTTGAAAAATCCGTTTAGGGTCTATAATTAAGAAGATGGAGGGGAGGCCACCACTGAAAAAATTACTTTCTTTTTATTTTAGTTTTTATATTGTATTTAACCTTTTCAAATGCTGGGTGTTATTTTGGCTAGCACTATAAATTAGATATAGTTTGATTTTGCTCAGAAGGAATTAATGAAAAAGTTTAGATTCATTTTGATTTAGAAGTTTTGTAATCAAAACATATATTAATGAAAAAAACCCAAATTATTTCTTTTATCAAATGACAGAAGTAGCTTTGATTAATTTTGGGGAAAGTATTTTATAAAAGGACCTTTCAATACTTAAAAATCCTTTCAATACTTAAAGGGGGCTAAGAAAGATAGGGACAGACTTTTTAGTAGGGCCTGTAGGGATAGCATAACAGGTAATGATTTTAAACTGAAAGAGGGTAGATTCAGACTAGATATAAGGAAGACGTTTTTGACTATGAGGTTAATGAAACACTGGAACAGGTTGCTCAGAGACTTGGTAGATGTACCATCCATGGAAGCTTTCAAGGTCAAGCTTTCAAGGTGAAGGCTTTGAGTAATCTGATCTAGTTGAAGATGTCCCAGTTCATTGAGGAGGCAGTTGGACTAGTTGACTAGTCCCTTCTAACCCAATCAATTCTATGTTTCTATGATTCTATGACCATATTACAAAAAGTACAAAAATTTCCTGTTCCTCCACTCCTCCTTTTCTACACTCCACTGTTAAAATGGGAATGAACTTCTACAAGCCTCGTTATAGGGAGCTATCAGCTTTTGAATAGAAAACTGTATCACTGGATTAACAAGGCACCGTCTTCTAATTAATAAACAGAGGCTTTCAGCAAACGTTTTCATACAGAGACCTTTTGTTGTATCAAAAGAAGATGTTGCTTGTTGTGTCAATCTGGACCAAAGCTTTTCCCAGATTAACTTTAGTAACAAAAAAGGTGCAGTGAATTTTGCAAAGTATTTTATACACACTTCCTTGTTTCATAGCCTTTGCTTGTTTTCTGATGTATAATTTATAATTTTAAAAAAGTTAGTGAATAGTTATTTTTCAAAACAAATTTTCGACCTGTTTATCCACTGCCTTAGATTTTGGATGATCATGCACAGTCTGCTCACAGTTTATAAATGGCAAAACAGCGAAAGTATTTTCCACCTAATTTGAACATATGTAAATGACCTTAGAGAGTAGAAGATAAAGGACAACTAGATCTCACTGACGAATATCCTTTCCTTTGAGAAGGGAAAAAAAAATAGATATGATGGCCATGCAAAAAAAAAAACCCAAACAAAACAGACCCCCTAAAAACACAAATTAACCAAAAAAAAAAATAATGAAGAGTAACTCTACCTCACTGTTTTATGTGAAATCTTATATGAATAGAATGAAAATGCCATTTAGTGTTCATTATTTTTTTTCTATTCTCTAAAAGAAAGTATTGAGTTTGCCAAAATCACTAGTGCTACTCCAACATGATAAGGATTTTTTATGTCCTGGTTTCATATAATCGTGGAACTTCAGGCTTCGGATAAGTGATTAATTTTTCTAACTTCAGTCTCACTGAATATAAGTCTATATTGAGAGAAACCCGTGGAATTTGCCCTTCACAGCAGTCTTCTCTAAGACTTGCTATAGAGAATAACATCTGTAATGTCCCTTACTCTGGCTACAAGGAAGAACTATATAACCATTTTATGTTGGTTGACTTTTTTTCTACAGCAGTATGGATTTAAGAAAGCTTTAGAGGTGACTGGACATTTAGGAAATCTGAGTAAAAACTAAAAAAATAGGAACTCCATGTAAGACATCTATTGAGACACTGAATATTGAGACTTCAACAGTAAGTTTAAAACCAGATTCTATTGAAGGAGTTTGTGTTGACAACCTGTGGTGAGTTTACACTTTGCTAATTAACAATACCTTTGTGAAAATGGTGTGTACATTCTTCCACCTCCCCATGAAAGGGGGGAAAAAGGAGATTCATAAGAACATCTCATCTTGAATCAGTTCAGTGTTTTACGAGTCAGTCTGTCCAGAACGAAAGAACATCAAATGCAATCCCCAGGCACGTGAATTGTATTAGGGATGGAATAAGAAGCCTTAACTCTGTAGTTCCTGGATTTTGTTGAATTATTTTTACACAGCTTTTGTATTTAGGGAGGATTATGGCACACATGGTCAATAAGATCACACAGTCTTTTTAGACCCCTATAATACTTCAAGGTGCAATGAAATGAGTTAAATATGGAGAGAAAAGCCAGTTTGATCCTCATGGCTTTTGGAGTTTTAGATGAAAAGTTGTTGCAAATTTTAACAAGGTTCTTTCCCTTATTTTTAACAATAACAAGGGAAAAAATGTAGAGGAGAATGAAGAAGACCACAGACTGAAAGGATCTCTTCTGATTACAGTGACAATTACTCTTCATTTCATCCATGGTGATCATAGGAGACCCTTTAAATCTTTTAGGAATTTGGTTGAAGTGCATGGGGTGTTGCTACTTAATTTCCATGTGATCTTAATGTAACTGTTATGATTCCTCCATCAAAAGCATAATCATACGTTCTACGGTTGTCATAGTGTATTGTGCCAATAAATACAACTAAGGAAATTCTTCATGCACAGCTCATTGACATAATATACTATAATGTTTTTTTTAGTCCTGCTATGGTCTACTGTATCAATGCCTACTGAGGGACACTTTAAAGCACTCATCCAAGCACAGAGGGTAACTATACATAATAAAAATCTTTATGAAGTTTTTGGAAATAAGCAATTATTCTCTGCTCTGTTCTTTTTATTTATAAGTGCCAAATCTATTAGCATACACAAGGGATAGATATGGTATTCAAATTTTCCCTTAAAGATTGAACTAACTTCACTTTCACAGGCTTCAAGAACTTTAAGAAAGTAATTTTTTTTGTGTGTTGTCTTTCATTTTTCCTAATGTCAAAGTGCAACAAACCTACAAAGGTAAAATTTAACTCTCTGTCATTTAATGATCTTATTCTTCTCTATAATTTTTTAAGAAAAGGTTTTAGTATCTTCATCTTCCTATCTGAAAGTTATGTCTCTAATCTGAAACTTTTTTTTTCTTTACAAAATGGACAGAGATAAGTACCCCAGAAAACAATTTGGAAGAACATTCATAAGCCATGCACGTAAAAAGAGTGGGATGAATGACTCACGGAAGAATTTAACCTAGCTTTCTAGGAAGTACATATCACATAAAATATATCTCAGTCTTTAGTAGAAAATACAGACTATATTTTCAGAATTTCAACTAATCTGGATGGAGAGTGATTAGTTTAGAACAACAGAAAGGACCTTTCACACTAAATAGGGTGCAGTGCTGTATAACTATGGCTTTCTGATATGAATATCAGAAATGATTCAACAGGAAGCTCAAGGAATCATGCAGCTGTCATTAATACATTAACTTTGCTACAGAATTGTGAGAAAAGCTCAGTCACCCTCCAAAAAATGCACTACAGTATGCTCTAGATCTTCATAAAACTCATTTTTCCTCTTTTTTTTTTT
>VXBJ01006343.1:127965-184187 GCA_013400055.1 Nycticryphes semicollaris
TTTAATAGTGCATTGTGGTAGGTTGATTTTGGCTGGTCACCAGGTGGCCACCAAGCCACTTTATCACTCCCACTCCATCAACAGGACAAGGGAAGAAAATACGATGAAAAGCTCATGAGTTGGGATAAGGACAGGGAGATTACTCTAAATTACTGTCATGGGCAACGCAGACTCAGTGTGCAGAAATTACTTGAATTTATTACTTATTAAACAGAGTAGGATAATAAGAAATAAGAACAAATCTAAAAACACCTTCCCTCACCACCTCTCCCTTCATCCCAGATTCAGCTTCACTCCTGACTTTTCTAATTCCTCCCCCTGTGCAGTGCAGGTGGACGATGACTAGGAATAGTGGTCAATCCATAATGTATTGTCTCTGCCACTCCTTCCTCCTCACACTCTTCCCCTGCTCTAGTGTTGGGTGTCTCCCACAGGACGCAGTCCTACATGAACTTCTCTAATATGATTCCTTCTCACAGGCTGCAGTTCTTTCAGAACTGCGCTAGTGACATCTTTCAGGAGTGGATTGCTCCACTGTGGGTTCCCAACATGCCACAATTCCTGCCAGGAACCTGCTCCTTTTTGTGTTGTCCATAGGTTGCAGCCAGAAGTTTGGAACTTGACAATTAGTAGCCACAACCATTCGTGTGATGGGTCTTTGAAACTGTCCTCACTAGTAAAATTTTAGTCCAAAAGCATTCAGCAAAGGTAAATGAAAAAGGATGCAAACTTTGCCAAAGTAATAGTACAAGTTGAAGCAAGTGTTAATAGGAAATATTTACTTCGTTTGTAACAGACTGAGAAATTTCTCTCCTAGGCCTAATGTCTAACATTTCCAAACCTGAAAATGGACTGGTAAAAAATATTTGGACAATTTCTTAACTATTTTGCTACAAACAGAGGCCCTGATGAATAAAAAATAATTCAACACACAGTTCTATGGCCTGTTTTGGAACAAAAGTCAAGCATTAGGTTGATTTATGATTAACTGAGCTTCATGGATATGCAATCCTTCAGAACAGTGTTACCTGTACTCAAGTTCTCTAGGCACTCAATTCAATTGAAGTTGTCTATCAATCAGAATTGCATATCATAAAAGAAAATTAAACATAAGACTAGAAAATATGGACTCTGTAACATAAGTAACAACATTGAGATTTTAGCCCTGTTTTTTGGTGGTTTTTTTTTTTCTTTTTTCCTTGGCAAATCACTGTGTTATTCTAGATGTTATTCTTCTTTCTTTTTAAAAAATATAGATGGTGTTGACCTCTTTTCTATATTGATTTGCATTTCTAAATAATGCTTTAAGAGCAGGATTCCTTTCACCGAAGTTTAGGTATGAACTAGTTATTTTTGGTTCCAGTTACTGTCAGAGGGGACACACAGATGTTTTTAAGGCAAGATTCAGCTAATCTCCTTTAAAATATGTTTTAAAATGATGCTCAAAGTATTTATTTGTTTCTATTTATTTTAAAAGTATTCTATTCAATTATTATCTTGGAATTAGATGTCTCTATTATTGAGCTGGCCAGGTGATTCCGTACTGCAAGAATGTCCCTGAAATTTGCTATTATCTGCACAGGTGCTTTGTAAACTATCTCATACGGAGAGCAAGTATATAAACTATGCATGTGGACACCTGAACTTAACCCTCTTATGCACTTGCTAAGTGGAACTGTACTGTGAACTGAATTTTTGGATGAGACACAGAGTTGTATTTGGCCTCTTTCACTTCTTGTTTCTTGGTTTCTGTGAAAGGGAGCTGACATATGTGGACTGTGCAGAGTAACACAAATGACTGCTCGCTATAGACACAACTAAGGAAAATGTCACATGAAGAATTCATACTCTGATGAACTTCTCCATTTCCTTAGAATGTGGCAGTATTGATACCAGATTTGCCTTTGGTACAGAACATTTCATGTGAGAGAGAAGGAGTATTTAAGTTAGGTCCATCTTTCCCCACAGAAAAGGTTTTTCTACCAATGATTTTCTGTTAGTGCTGTAGCTTCTTGTCTCCCAGAGAAGTCTTCTTTAATGAAACAGAAATTTCCACTGTTGCAGTATTTAGTCCAGTTAGAAACCAAAGTAAAGCTATATGGGTGCAGATCATGTTTTCAATAAAGTAAATACACTCTAAATTGGTGCAAACATGCTTGTAGAAAAAATCCATAATGTAGACAAGCCTTTTGACAATATTCTTTTCTTGACCATTTACCCTATAAAGATAGTACTCTAAACAAGGACTTTGGCTCAATAACCATACTCACAGGGAATAGGGAATGTTGTGTACTTGAGTCAATACTCCAGTTTCTGCACAAGGTTAGATATATGGATTGTCTTCATACACAATTCATTATTTTAGATCCAGTAAAATGTACAGCAACCAGCATATACATGCACAGCATAAAAAAGATCCAGACTAGTTCAAAGTCTGGAAAAAAAAAATTCTAGATAGACAAATTAAAGTTTAAAATAGAAACATAGTTTTGGGAATGCCTTTTGGTGTCAATATATAATTCATCATATTGTTATATATGATAACTCATGACAATATATTATTTGTAGCATATTGTGTGTAATAATACTATAATATTTTATTGACATATTTTCCTGTAATTTGTATCCTATCTGTTATATTTAATTTACTGCATAATGTGTATCAGATAAAATTTCTTTGGAGATATCAGTTGATAGCATAAGTAGTGGTCTTGTTATGGAGGTGTACAAAACACTAGTCACTATTTCTAAGTGATGAAATGAACATAGTGAAGATTAATAACAAATGCCCAAATGTTCAGTCCCCCTGTTTACCAGTATAGTACTCTTTCTCCATTAAAAAAAAAAAACAAAACCAAAAAACCAAAAATATTCAGTAAATTCAACCAAAATATGAAATAAAAACGCTTGACCAAAGGTCTAACCGCATAACTGCTATATAAAGCACACTGAAGTAAAACAGAGGTGGATCAGAGTTTATGAGCCAAACTCTGAAGAGTGTAATTCAAAGAATCATCTGGAAACTCCTATAAGTGAGAATTAGGATTCATTCACTGAAGTTGAGCTCTATACTGATATGTTTACCTATTGCAGCTCCCAAATTATTTAAAATTTTGTTGTCATGGTTTGGGTTGGACTGGCACTGAGACAAATGACAGATGCTCCCCTCCACCTCTCTCTCTGAGAGGAGGTGGGAAAGAAAGTAAGAGACTTTTGAGTCTATCTCAGTAACCAGTCTGGCCATGTTGGCCATGTCAACAGTCTAGAGTACTAAGAGTAGCATAAATGATCCAAAGAACTTCCTCCTTTTTGTCTTGTTCTAAATGATTATTTGTTTTTCATCACTTTCCCATCTTGTTGCGTAGGTCTGTTATGATTCTAACTTACTTGAGGCTTAAGAGATATTCAGGAATAAGCTCATCTGCCCCTTGTAGGTGACATGGAGACAGAGAAGAGGTTTATGCACCAGTACTATTTGAACATGTCTGTTCTTTGCTCTAAGGATGTTGAAATTTTCAGTTTTCACATGTAGCTTGAGGAGGAGCAGCTGCAATGTCTCGGTATCTTAAAATGATGATAAGCATCATGAACCTTACCTCCTATCTGAAAATCCAAGGCTGTCAAGAGCTCTAGTAAGACCTCTGTAGCCAATGAGCTAACAGTGACCATACAGTTCTCAGAGATACATGTATGCCAATACATTTTAGGCAAGGAGTTTCTTACTTTGGCAAGTATTTTCTCAATGAATCTCATCTAGATTTCACTGAGATTGTGCTCTGATTCATATATTGTGAGTGTACTGAAACTCTGGAATCTAAATATAATAAAAAAGTAAAATAGGCCCTGGATGACTTCAAGAAGGCTGATGGCATATGTAATACACAATCTTCTATTAGTTCCCTCAAAGTTGGACACAGACACTCACTGAGAGAGGCAGGTGTGATTTACTTGACAGAACTTTTTGTTCTTTTTCCCAGCAATATTGATCAGTCTAGATAAGATTTTATTAAGGGGGTTTTTCACATGAAAAAAAATGGTGAAACTTGAGAGAAGTCCAGCCCTGAATATTCATTATTTAGAACTGAAAGGGAATTGAAAGGTTACGTTCTGGTCTTCCTTTCAAAATCATGTAAAATATGCAATAATTATGAAACTCTTAGATAATTAGTGTATACTTGAGTCTCTGAACTGCAGAAGTATGCCAAACAGAATATATCAAAAAACTGGATTTTATGGTCCTGAAGTTTGACTGGATTCCTGAGAAATGAAAGACACACTGAAGACAGACATCTTTATGTGACTCAACTTGGCCCTCCTGCTTCTCACTCTAGTCTAAACAGAAAGCTAGTGGCAAGTCTATCTTGGATATATTGGTCTCTCTACCTCAGAACAGTGGTCTTTTTGGTACAATCTAAAACTCTTTATTTTGTTCCACTACTGAATTATCATTAAAAGTGAAACATTGAGACTAAAATATCCTGCACCCTATGTGTGAACTGTCATTAGTAGAATCATTGGTTCTGAAACACAGTTCCCTGAAATTCCTCTGGAGGTAAGTAATAAAGATCTGGTAAATATGGCCACCTCTGATAACAGTTCCCATTTCTTTGTCAGGACTTATCACACAGGGAAATACGATAGGAAGGAAGGAAAAGAAGTTGCAAAATAATATTTTCTTACCATGCTCAAAATGGATTCTGAAACAAGAACTCACAAACAAAGCGATTTGGCAGTTTGAGAACCTCACCAGCATCTAAGAGAAAAATGTGTCAATAAGCTATGTTGTGTGCTCCTATTACTTCAGACCCTGGTTTTAGTTTCTATTCCTTCTTCCAGGGAAAGACTGATGAGCAATATTCACAGGAAGTTGTTGTCACAATAGTGTTTCCTCATGTCTAAAAATCTCTGGATAAATGGGCTGGGAATCTTAACTTCTGAGAAAGAACTGCCTGCATTTCAAAGCAATAGGTTCCAAAGCATGAAGACTGTTCAGTTTCATGCATGCATGAACATGCACAAACATACTCATAGAAAAATACATTTATTTCTACTGCATAAAGCCTTGCATAGTGACACGATTTTTTTAAACATGCTTAAAAATAAATTATGTAGTGATGAGGACATCACAGTTATACAGAAATGTAGATGCCCCCTTCTTGCTTCCTCTTACTCCCTCTTAGTTTCA
Organism: Nycticryphes semicollaris; assembly: GCA_013400055.1. NCBI lineage: Eukaryota > Metazoa > Chordata > Aves > Charadriiformes > Rostratulidae > Nycticryphes > Nycticryphes semicollaris. Next base: position 133,151 of record VXBJ01006343.1, read on the forward strand.
CATGACATCACGACTAAACTGATTGGCATTAGTATTTTTAATGGCTCTCACTGAAAGCAAAGATGGGATTAATCAAAATCTGAGGTCTTTTAAATCTGAGTACTTACAAAGAGGTCACCGATAGTCTATTCTATGAGATTTGCTAACACCAAACTCTTTGCAACTTTACTTCTAGGAAATTCTCAACAGACACTGTAAAGACAATAGGTGATCCATTTAAAGTTTACAGACAGATTGATATAAGTGAAATCTGTGGCATCCATGTGTAACTAAATCTGACTCCTGCACTGCTAAATTTGTAAGATTTAAGAGGGTAAACTTTCCTAGGAGAATTGATTGATAGGATTAGAATTGTCTGTGGCTTTTGGATCTATCAGGATAACGAGTATAAAAAGTGAGGACACAAAGCTCTTTATAGAAGTTTTAAAGTAATAAGAAGGTCAAAAACACAGGGGTCATGTTTATTTCTACCAAGGACATATTACGTAACCACTGATATTTCATATAAATAATATGAATACTGTAGACGCTAATTCTAGCCCAGATGCTTCATTCAGCATCTTCACATAGCTCTCACTGCCACTAATTTTAATGTATTGTCATAGTCATTAATTCTTAATATTTTATTAATTTTTATCCTCTCTATAAATATCTAGTCAGTCAAACAGACAACACAGAAAACAGTTGCTATTATAAAGACACATCTTCATGACAATGAAAATGTCAAAATAGGAAAACCACAGATGAATGAAATGGTAACATGGCACTTTCAGTGAAAGGGTGACTAAATTATAAAACAATGTTCACTCAGTAGCTTGAGAATGGAACAGAATGGAATAGAATAGACGTAGAAATTACCAGGTATTATAGATATTATTAAAACCAATAATGATTCAACTGTCACAAAACCTCTTGTGAGATGAAAAAGGGTCATAGTCCGTATTTTACAGATGGAAAAAATGATGCATGGTAATTTTATACACATCCATCTTGATGTGCCAAAACTGTGGTTTGATTTCAAAGTTGATGAACACCTACAGCTCTAAGTGAAGTTAATCATGAAACACAGAGTAGTATCTGGAAGCACTAAGAACACATTTTTTTTAATCAAGATTGAAAGGGTGATTTATTTTTTTTTTTTTAATGTTTAAAATATTTTTCATCCACTTCTACATTTCCAAGATTAGATCTTGGCTTTTGTAGTGAAAGATGCTTTTTGTCGTATTATGTTTGGTATTTTATAGTTTCCACTATACTGCCTGGAAGGAACATTCACCCTGAAAGTCTTTATTTTGTCTTTTGTCAGTCTCTCACTAACAACTTGCTTTTTATGTCTTCCTTTCTATTATGATTAATAGTTTACATTTGTATTTGGAATGCTTCAAGCTACAGTCATGGCAATCCCTTTCACAATTTCCTTCTATTTCTTCTGACACTACATGAATATTTGTGTTTGATCATTTTTTCTTATGGGTATGCAGTGAAGGCAGTATGTAGGTGTAGTTTCTTAGTATATTTTACAGTAAATTCTTTGCTTCTTTCAGTGGCACAGAAGCCTCTGCCTACATAGTACAATGTGCTGGACCCAATGATTGGAAATACTAAGGGAAAAAAATTAAAAAAANAAGTAACAATAACCTTTGGAAAAGAATTTAAAAATATAAACAGTAACTTAGAAATGTCAGTTATACCAAATACCATACAGAAGAGTATCAATGACCGTAGTTTTACGGTGCCCGTGAAATATAATACACCTTGAGAACATCCTTAATGGGATGAGTGACTCCTCCTCAGGCCTTCCAAATAGCACATACCTGTTTTCTGAGCTTGCTAAAGCATTCTCAATATCCATTATAAGGTAATTTTCATTTAACAATAGAAAACAGATGTTTTGAATAGATAATACAATTACAATTCTGAAGTAAATAAGTGCAACATTTTTCAGCTTCATTGAAGCGAGGTACTGTGAATGGATTTATCTCACNCTTTTTATGTCTTCCTTTCTATTATGATTAATAGTTTACATTTGTATTTGGAATGCTTCAAGCTACAGTCATGGCAATCCCTTTCACAATTTCCTTCTATTTCTTCTGACACTACATGAATATTTGTGTTTGATCATTTTTTCTTATGGGTATGCAGTGAAGGCAGTATGTAGGTGTAGTTTCTTAGTATATTTTACAGTAAATTCTTTGCTTCTTTCAGTGGCACAGAAGCCTCTGCCTACATAGTACAATGTGCTGGACCCAATGATTGGAAATACTAAGGGAAAAAAATTAAAAAAATGGGATTCTCCTTTTCACAGGCTTTTTTTAGAACAAGTTCTGTCACATGGATATTATGATCGATCTAATCTAATTGGCCCAGCAATCACTAGGCCACCCTCTAACACCAAAACCAATTTTTTTTTAGCAATACTTAACCTTTCAGAGATAAGACTTCTTAATGCAAAACAAGGGTTCTGAGGAACTGAAGAACTGGAATGAAGATAAAATTCTCCTCTGTAAGAAGATGTTGCATCAGCACAACTCATATACAGTTCCTGTTTCCGAGTTTTCTGGTGTAGCTTGCTGACACTAAAATGTGACCAAATGTTAATAGTTAAAATATATAAAATATTTCTTCTCTTCATGAAGAATTTTTTTAAATGAACAAAACTAAATATAAATATATATATGTATATNATTCTTTTTGCCCTGAATGCTGGTATCTCTATTTCTAACAATATACCTGTGACCAGGCTTTCTAAAGCATTTAGAGACTAAACTCAAATTCCTTTTCCTAGTCAAAGGTGATAGAGAATTCTTTTGAAGAGATTTCTGAAGAGGAATACAGAGGGCCTTAGAAAGAGGCTGATAGAGGATTTAGTGGGAATTGGGAAATAGATTTGAGTTGGCGCAATGCTAGGTGCAAGTTAAACAATTTAACATGGTCTTTTCCTAAAGTTACTGGGAACATATACAGAGTTTATCCTGTATGAGATTTCAGAATTTCTAGTAAATAATGTGGAAAAATACACCTTGCTCCTCCTAGGATCAGGAGCTTTCAAGGTTTACCATTACAACTGGAAAAAGCAGTTGCATAAAGAAAGTGGAGGACATGTAAACTCTATGCAAAGTATTCTCTGAGGGGCCTAATATGTCTCACCTAACTGACTTGCACATGCTCTGTTGTTGTCTACTTATAGAGAGATGAATAATTCATCCTGTTATAATGGTTATTTATACATATTCTGTAGTGTTAATTTGAAGACAAGTTGTGTTGTAAAGTGTCTTAGGAGTGGTAAATAAGTCTTGTCTGTTGCTCTGTGCTAAGACTAGTAACATATGTCAATGTGTGGAAACTTGGATGAAGCTTTTTAATCTTGCCTTCATCTGTTGTAAATTATTGTGGTGGGTTAGTCTTGACCAGGAACCCCACCCAACTGCTCTCTCATTCTCCCTCCTCAACAGAACAGGGGGACATTATAGGAATTACAAAGTTTATGGGTCAAGACAGAAAGGGAGATGACTCACTAGTTACTCTCAGAGGCAGAAGAGACTCACCTTGGGGAAAAAGAATTTAATTTATTTCCAATTAAAAATAGAATTGTATGTTGAGAAACAAAGACAAAAAGTAAAATAATACTTTCTACTCTTGCCTTTCAAAGCACAAATTCACTCCTTCACTCCTAACTCCTCTCTCCCCCTCAGCCAGAGGTTCCACAGACAGGGCAGTGGGATGGGAACTAGCTGTCAGCCTCAGCTTGTAAAAGTTTCTTGACTCTTCTCCTTCCTCCTCACACCTTTTCTCTGCTCCAGACTTGGCTCTCCACAGGCTGCAGATTTATTTAGGTTATATCTGCCTGCTCAGATATGGGGTCCTCCATGGGCTGTGGTGCAGATATTTGCTCCATCATGATCCTCCATGGTCTGCATGGGGACAACCTGCATCACCATGAGCTGCAGGGGAATCTCTGTTCCAGCACTTGGATCACCTTCTCTTACTCTTCCTTCTTTCACTTTGCCATCTTCAGGGCTGTTTTCTCACACTTTATTCCTTTCTCCTCGCTGCCCGTGTCTTTTCTTAAATAGATTTTCCAGAGGTGCCACCATCTTGGTTATGTCCTACAGTGGGTCAGCTGGAGTTGACTAGAACTAACCTCTCTTTAAGTCACAAGATACTATTTCTCATAAGTGATTGGAAGACTTAAGTTTTTACAACACTAATATTCTTTTCTTCCTCTGAAGGTATGTTAGTAAAGTTAAGAATAATGAATATATATTGCATATAATAAAAATCTGTCTTCAGTTGTTTATAGCTTTTACAAATTTGTATTGTTGCAAAAACAGAACTTGTGCAGCATGCTTACATGACCAAAATCTTGCTATTTTTCTACGAGTTGTATAAGTTGGAGTAACAAAAATCTTACCTCCCTCTTATAAATCCACCTGGTTTCTGTTTTTAGACCACTGTCATCGTATACATGACACACTAATTCACTCTGCTTTATTTCTTTGACCTATTTCTCTATGGGATAAAGGATGCAGAAAACCCTTTTCTGGACTGCTTTCTCAGCGTGGCACTGAACTGTGCCTGGTGGATGGACTAGCTCTACTACTGCCCTGTACTGCCCAGTGCAAGCATAACTCACTGATCAACACCCGACTGGCACATACCTGTTTTCTGAGCTTGCTAAAGCATTCTCAATATCCATTATAAGGTAATTTTCATTTAACAATAGAAAACAGATGTTTTGAATAGATAATACAATTACAATTCTGAAGTAAATAAGTGCAACATTTTTCAGCTTCATTGAAGCGAGTTACTGTGAATGGATTTATCTCACCTTATGTGTATATCCAAAAGTTAGAATAAGATTCTTTATTTGTTGGCAATATTGCCTTAAAATATTTCTTGCTCCTGCAGACCCATATTTTTTCTGCCCCAATCTGTGTTGCAGTCTTTACTCCCCCAGTTTACAGAAAAGCACAAGCAACTGGATTGAGAAATTCTGTAAGTCAACAAATTGCCAACAAATTACCTCTGAAATCACAGATAAAGTCTCTGAATTTCAGCTTATTGTTTTAGTTCTACTTTATAGTCAAAAGAAAGATATAAGCATACCTCAAAGGTGATTTATCTCATCTTGAGGTGTCTGTTTTTCCTCAGTGGTATAAAGGGATCCAGCTTTGACTCACACAAGTAGTAACTTTTAGACAACCAAAGCTGGATGAGATGAATCACATCCTGCATAAACATAGCTTTAAATATTGAAAATTAGTTTGAGCTTTGCACACCACTTACTTTCATTCTTTTTGAAATTGATTTGTAAGATCTATTAAAAATCCCACAATAGGTAAAATTTTCAGGTGTTGAAAAACCCTATCTACATAAGTCATTAATTATTATAAATTTCTAAACCATTTTTGACTCTCAGTGTTCGTACTTTCTTTTTGAATGTGAAGAGTTTTTTTCTTCTGTTACCTGATATTCCTGATACTAATACACGGGCTTGCATGGATCAGAGGTTATCTGCTCTCTAACTTTTCTTTACTACTCTTGCCCTATGTGCTGAACCCTCCAGTTCAGCTGGTGTATGGTGCTCTATTTCTTATAAGGTCAACATCCTGTAAAGAAAGGAGGAGATAGCTCTCTCTCTCTACTCAGAAATTTACATGTGAACGCTAGCTAAAAGGCAAGTAAATGCACATTCACCATGAGCACAGTTCATGGAGTGATGAGGACACAAAGAGTCTCAGAGGGAATGATTGTTTCACAACAAGGAGCTCATGCATTTCAAATTGCTCAGCACCTGGGCTTGAAATGAGTCCATGCTCCTGTTGCTTAATACTGTTGCACAGTAGTTTTGGCAACAAGACTGACAGCTTGAAGGGTTATTCTCAAAATCATACAGCATGTTAAATTCTGGTAATGTATTTTTTTCCCTTCCCTGGCAACATTACAAGAAAAAATTGGCTGGATCTTTATAGATGTACATCTGGCTGAATGGCAAAGCTTGGCTATCATTTTTAGCAATATTAATTTCTTATTTCTTGGTTTTTTTGTACTTTACTTAGCCGACATAAAAATTTGGATCCCATTTTTGCCTTAAGAAAATAAATTTTATCCACTTGAGAGATGAATGCATATGTTCATGATTTTCAGACATTGCCTTGATTCACTTTTGACTGCTTTGGTGGCATTGAGACTTGAAAATTTGTACAAATATGAAAACTGATAGCTACTTGCAAAACCAGATGTTCTCTGTGTGAATGTCCATAGAAGGTCAGATTGATTGTCTGTTTAGTCCAATACCTCTTGATTGTAAGTTATTTGTAGTGGATATATAGGGAAAGAACAAGAAATGAGGCAAATTTAGTGTTGTTCTGCCCTCATATTCTGTCCTGTCTTCAACTTGAGGCCTTCCTTAACCATTTGATACTGCAGAAGAATGGGGGAAAGTTTTAGGGTGGTAGGGTGAATCAGATGGGTGTGGTGTTAACCAAGAGAGAGTTCCAGAAGAAAGTCTGTCTATGAATTCTTGCTTGGAACTGCTGCACAGAATCACAGAAACATAGAACATTACAGACAGTCTGGAAGATATTTCAGGAAATCTCCAGTTCAGCTATGAGCTTAGACCAGGTTGCTTAAGTCTTTATCTGATTGGGTGTTAACATCCAAGGGCAGATACTGCACAGTCTCTCTGGGAAACTGTCCCAACGCTTGACTGTCTTCAGAGTAGAAAAGTTTCTTCTTGTAACTAGCATATCATACTCAATTAATGTGGTTTACTCAATTTATGCCTGTTGCTTCTTGTCCTCCCACCCTGCACCACTACAAAGGACATGGTTTCACATTCTTGATGAAGCAACTAAACTCACTGCAGTTTATTGATGCTTTCCTTGTCCTTGACAGGGGTTTGGGAAGACAGAAGGGGCAAATTGGCCATATTCTATGTGTGGTCTAATGAGGACCAAGTAGAGGAGAACAATCTCTTCTCTTGACTACAGGCCACTTTGCTGTTCATAAATCTTAGGTTCCCATTGACCATCTCGCTGCCAGAGTACATTGCTGGTTCATATTGAACTTGTGGTCCACTGAAGGTCCCATGTCCTTTTCAGCACAGCAGCTCTCTGGTCAACCTAGAAGAATTCTTCCTACAACTTTGCATTTGTCCTTGTTGATTTTCTTAAGGTTGGCCCATTCCTTCAGCCTCTCCATAATCCCACTGTACAGCAGCTCTGCCCTTGAGCATATTCATTGGTCCCTCCCAGTTTGTTGACACCTGCAACCTCTTTGAGAACACACTCTTTCTCCTCTAAATCACTGATAAAGGTGTTAAATGGGACAGACATTGGAAGAGAAACCTATGCAGTACTCTGCTTGTTACCAGCCTCCAGGTACAGCATAGCAAATTAAACACAATGAGAAAAGGCTGCATTCATAGCAAAAGGTGCCAATTCTACAGCCTTGCCATGCCTTTTGTTGATCAAGCATTTGGAAAAACTTCAAAAGGAAAAATAAAGTGAGACTGAATTTTTGCACCATGTCAGCATACACCGAATTAGGGCACTATTCTCAACTTGTGTATTATCTTTATTCTTTCCTGTACATGGACAAACTTATGATATTAATTGCACTTAGGGCATATATAGAACATTGTATTTTCTTTTTGGTGTTGAAAACAATTGAAAACGCAAAGGAAAGATTAGCAAAATGGATATTGTTCTTTATTTGAAGACCAGTTGCTTCTAAGAATCTGGAATGTCTAATATACAACAAGCTGTGTTTTACTAGGCTGAGTACAGGACTGTGAGTAGCACCCTCATGCTGGTTTTGTGTATATCACATGACTTTTTAAAATTTGGATTATTACTTTAATGAAAGAAATCGTAAAAGGTATATTTGTGAAAGATACAACATACATGCTTAAAAATCACAAAAATAGAGGATACTGTTTATCTATTTATTGTCATTACTATTAATTATTTATTTATTAAAATTGCATGCTGGTCAGAAAAGTGCCTCAGCATTTTTTCAGATTTTGTATCAAATTATTAATGTGTTTTTTTTTCAAGAAGCTACATATTTCAAAAATACTGTAATTTGTGGTATTACTTTTTTTCTTAACAAGCAGAAAGCTGAAAGTATTGCAGTACTTTTTTCTCAAATTGTAATTAGAACAGAAACAAAATAATGTTATTGATATATAATTCTTTGATGTCTCTCTTTGTTGTTATTTAGGATGGGAGAGTCACATTTTTCTGAATGCCTGTGCTAGTTGAACAGTTCTTTGCCAGATTCTTGATAGCTATCTGGGCTTTATTCTTTCAGTTCTGAGGTCAGAACATTAACACATTTGCATTATAAAAAGAAAAAAAAAACTTGTTGGGAATCCCAATATATATTTCATCTGGTTTGAGGCCTTAATCCTAGATTCTGAGTGCTGTGTGGTTTTAAGAGTATTAGTACAGATTTATATAAAATGGCTTGATACTGCATGTGTAAGCACTTTCCACTGACAACAAAAAGTTAAATAAAAAAACCCAACAACCTAGATCAGGGTTAACAGAGTCTAACTGCTGGAGCCCTGGGAAGACCATATGGCTCTATGAAAAAACTATATTTCTTTCTTGCTATTGTTCTTGAAGATAGCTTTTCAATCAAGAATCTTTCATCTTTAATTTTAATAAAAAGAATTAAAAAAAAAACCACAAAAAATGTTTTAAAAGTTTTGATTTGTTGGTTTTTTTTTTTCCAAACTTTCCAAAGTAGTCAGTTCACCCTGAACACCAGCCACTCATTGTCCTTAGAGCCTACTTCTGCTACATGCCTATTTCAGGGCAGATGGGAATAGTTGGCACAGCAACGGGCCAAAATCCAGATACTCTATTTTGTGTAATAAAACCTACATAATGATATTTCGATATTTGGTTTTGAACCAAATCATGTAGAAACAAAATTTGTTAAATTTCCCATGAACAGAAATTCTGAAGGAGAAAAAGAGGCATTATTGCACTCTTTTCCCATCAAATAAAACAAATGCAGTGGAGCCTGCAGCCGCTAAGCAAAAAATCACATTCTTGAGGGGATCAAGAAGCTGGGGAATGAGTTGGCTCAAGAGTCAGGACATCTTAGAATCTTTGGCCAAAGGACAATCTGCCCAGTGGGGCTTTCTGTGGTCACATGCCATTGATCTCCAGCAGATGCTAGAGTGGAATTAACATTCTTGTCAGGTTGATGGCCGATGTTAGCCATATGAAATTGTTGCAACTGTTAATTTCAACATTTCTGTGCCAGCAGACCTGTAAAACTCAAGAGCCCAGACTCGGTATAAAGCTCTCAAGGCTACTCGGATCTTCCTGCAGAGCCAAAAGCTGAACCCTGTTTAGAGGTGGAGCTCAGCAATTGGGATCAAAGAATCTGAAAACCTTACCACAACAAACTGCCCTGGAACCATGGATAATGAGATTTCATTCACGGGGGAAAACCACATTATATCTAAAATATTACACTCTTCAAAGCCTTGGATTCCCAATCACTAACAGGAGATGAGAATTCTGTCAGATTTTTCTTATAGTCCTGTCTTTGATTTGGTAGAAATTCCTTGAATTCAAGATCTTTAAAATGAAATATTTTAGGTACAATGAAGAGGTGTTTCCTCATAAAACTTCATTTTACTGAAATTGTTCTAAGCATATTTAATTTGCTCTTTCAAATTAAAAGCTATAACAACAAGGTAATTTTCTGCATCTATATGTTGCATGACATCAACTGTACTTGAATTTTCATATTTCACCTTACTTCATAAGGTATTTGATGCCCCCAACTCTGAGGTATCCTCAAAACAAGCAACCTAGATGGCAGGGTGCCTAAGGTAAGTCTTAGAAAAATACTGAGAACAAGCTGACTGTTGCTACTTGGGATGTTTCGATTAGGAACCATTCCAACAAAATCAGAGTTCATTGCTCAGTATTGTTAAAAAACAAAACAAAAAATTTTCAAACTCTTAGGAAATATTACAACTGAAATAAGGAATTAAACTAAGATCATTATTATGCCACTATTTCTGTGTGTTGTCAACATCTTAAATACCCTGTAGCTCTTGTCTCTCCATGCCAGAAGAGTTATAGAAGACTGTGAAAAATTCAGAAAGCAACAAAGATGACCAAGTTTTGGAAAAAAAAACAAACAAACAAAAAAAAAAACCCAACGCTCTAGTTTACCAAACAAAGGATAAGGAAGGGAGGGGTAATAAAGATGTATAAATTCCTAGGCATCATGGAAATTATAAAAAAAGGTGTTAAAGGCTCATTTTTCCCCCCAGGATAAGCTGAAAAGGGTAACAAGTCAAGCAAGCTGGAGACAAAAGAGAAGTCACATAATGAATATTTAAGTCAGAACTTGTTTCCAGAGGATGCTGTGAATGCTCAAAGGGTCTGTGGGAAAATTAATGAGACTGAGTTTTGAAAGAAAAATCTATGAAGGACTTGTGAGGGTGCAGAGCAGGCTGATTGCTAGTGTGCTGGGAGCCACAGGGACTCCCCACAGGGTCTGTCAGGGGCAGACCATGGCAGCCTGGTGGTGTCCCACAGCACCAGCCAGGAGCAGGATAGCCAGGGGAACACCAGAGCAGCTCCAGGCATCGGGCACCTCGTTGGGGACAGGAACAGGCCAAAGCTGGGACAGGATATGGGCCCACAGGTGGGCCAGGTTTGCGAGGGACCCATGGTTGGTCAGGGCAGAGCCTTTGGCAGCTGGAGAACGGCCCTGTTGGGGCAGGGTCTCATGACCCTGGGAGGCTGAAATGGGATCCTGCGCTGTGGGTATGCCACTGGGGGAGGTTGGGCAGAGACAGTGAAGCCTGTGAGTACCCTCAGGGCTCTGACAGGTTACCAAGCACTTTCAGGAAAGTCTCAGATATATAAAAATTCAGAGACTAGAAACATCCCATGAGTCTTCCTCAACATTCATTTTTGGCCAGTGTCATGATGACTGCTGCATTTGAGATCAGGACCTTTGTTCTGAACCAATACAACCATATTTAAAGCTTTTACACAAATTACACAGGAGTAGATAGATTGTTAAATTCAGGTCTAAATTGGAATTCAGAAAAGGAAAATCTCTTTGCTAGTTCTGAGTTCATAAGTATTTATCATTAATTTCTTTTAGTTTGTGTTGAGTTACAGTTAGTTCCTATTGAGACACTTCTATCATATTTGGTCAGAGAGCATCCACAATCTATGGATTAATGAATATTCAGTTATTCCATGGTCTTTCTACAGAGTGGACTCTTTTCTTTCCATCTTTTTTATCTCTACCCCTTCCCACACATCAGAGTTTCTATGGCCATAATTACAATTAGCATCTGGAAGACAGAAAGGATCAGTTCTGTAGCCAGTTTTAAGGTGTGGATGCCTGCGATGGACACTCTAGATCTCCACTCCAGTGTACTGCCCATACCCAGTACTCAACAGTTATTGGATATCCACTGTGAAGTTATTTTGCACATTTGCTTAAGACACTAAAACACCTACAAACCTTTCATACCTGAAAGATGGATCAGGCAAGATCATGTCCCCAAAGATAGAGCGAAGTATTAAATACAGATCTCCTGCATGCCTTAACTTCTGAACTGTAATGTAGAAGTATTAAAAAACCATACCATTGTGTCTTTTGAAGAAAATCTAGCAAGGTCAAAATCCTTGTGATTAAGGATTAAGAGTGTGATTTGGGGTTATTTTTAGCACAAATTTTAATTTAAGAAATAAATTTTCAAAAGCAGTCCTTTCTCTATTCTAAGTGCCACCTTGCAGAAAAAAAAAAAAAAAAAAAGGTGTGCTCATGAAATAAATTTATTTTTCTGCTAAAAAAGAAAATGATATATTGAACACACACCGTCAATCTAAAAAAAAAAAATATTCACTTTTAGGAACAGGTCCAAAAAATTTTATATGGACTACCTACATAGTGACATAATAATCCAAGCAACCATGAAAGAATATTTATCTTAAGTGAAAACTTCTAATATGCTGACCTAAACATTCATAATGCAAGAATGTTTCTTCAATTTTGGTCTATTCTCTGCGTAGCTTAGAAGCAAGCCAGAATTTAACAGATCTGTGATCATGCAGTGAGAACACATGCAGGAGATTTCGTCGTGTCTTCTCCTTAGTACAAAGCCTTGTTACTGGAAAGGCAATGTACTTTTAAGACCTGAACTTTGATAACTTTGAAACTTAATAATTTTCTTAACAACAAACTGTTAAAATCATTATTGAGTTGTATATGTTACAGTATCTGATGCATGACCTTCATGATCTTTTTATTTTTTTGATCTGTAGATTACGTGACCTATATAGCTTTTACTTACAGTAACTTATTTTCCCATGTGTACTTTTTTAAAACATACGTTTCACTAGTATTGTCATTAAAAGCCCTCAGATAATTTGCCTCAGGAGTCCACCTTCTTCTTTCTTTTTGTTCTTTTTTCTTATGAATGGTGAACAAGATCAACATACAGATCATAAACAATGGTGTTATTCAGTTTGAAGAAATATGGGATTTTGATTAACACCGTAGGGAAGAAATTCAGTATTTCCTGTCATCTGTTCCAAATATTTCATTCTATTGTTCTTATAAAAGGTCAAATCTAGAACGTCACATCTGCAAGGACACCCATGACCTCTCTTGGCATAAAAGGTCTCGCAAGATGGAAGCAGGAAGACTGAAGAATGCTTCCCTGAGTATCCAAAATAGATTATTAAAAACTTATCCTAACAGCTGAGTTCCCTAAGGCATCAGTGTTATGTACACATAAACACAGAAGGTTTAGCATTTAAAAATATCAGGAAGCATTTCTAAATCAGTCCCCAATGAATCTTATAGCTTCTTTCCTTTGTTCATTGCTGTTTGTTGGAATTTATGTTTTGGAGTTGGGTAGGATTTGCTTTTAATTTTTAATATTTTAACTTTTTAGAATTCCTCAGAAATAAAAGAAAGATGATGTATCTGAATAGTAGTAGCCCTGGGAACTTTCTCTGATGAAAGAAACTATATCTATTTTATGCATATTTCATCTTTAGAACCCCCTTGTTTGTGAATACTAATACTAATGGCATTCCTTAACTCTGGAGCTTAATGGGAAGAAAAAAAAAAAAAAAAAGTAGCAAGTGGATTTCTTTAGGGAATTCTGATATTTAGCTATTTCCTTTTTCTTGAATAAGGTTGAAAACAAATAAATACCCAATAAAATAAGGAAACTTTTCACTAAATGAAAAAAAGTAGTTAAAATGGGAGTCTGAAAACAACTTAGCCTTCTCTTTTATGTTCACTAATCTCTGAGAGTTGTACTTCAAATTTCCCAGCCCCACCTTTTCTCTGTAAATCTTGCTCTTGGTCAGACTGTGTCTTTTCTCATGTATCATGGCTATTCAATTCTCTGCAATGCAATTAAAACCCCATCTTTCTTCAAACTGATTAAATCTTGAAACATCTGTGAGGGAAGAAAAGAAGATATAAACATTCTCTTTTCCTTTACACGGATGGGAGCCACAGACCAACAGAATGCAAAATACTCAAGTGGATGCTAAATGCTAACTCCTATCTAAATAAAAAATGTGCTTTTATGTTTTGCTGCTTTGAGTTCTAAAGGATTTGATTGAAATCACTGATCAAGACACTGTTGAGAGCCAGAAAAAAAAAACCACAATTTTTTTGACTTCGAAGGCCAAAGTGGATCACTCTACACACATTTAAAAAGATGCAAGACAACAGTGAGATAAGCTGCAATTAAAGGGGGCAGAATATTTCTGGGGAAGAGTATAGTAGTTTCACCACTTCAGGAAAAAGATTTTCATAAATTTAAAAGGCCAGATTGGTGTTTCAAGCAACATTAAAGACCAGTTATGAAAAAAACACATGGAAATAAAATTGAAGCACTTGGCCCCTTGAAACTTACAGAAATTGTCTTATAGGTATTTTTTTTTTTTGTTACCCTTAGTCACTTATACTTATTCACTGGTACACATCTTACATTATTTTTTGGATTAATAAGAGACATTGGGCTCTTGTATGTGCCTTTATACCTTGGTAATGAAATCCTTGGTGCCTTTGTGAGATACGTGCTCCTGATGTCATTGGAATATATAAGAGACAATTGCTGCTGTCTACAAAAATTGTAAGTGCACACGTTTCATTAGCATTCTTTCTTGTTAAAGAAGAGAGAATTACTGTAGCGACACACCTCCATCTGTGTAACACAGCTGAGATTATATGATTTGATGTAAGGCTTTGTCCATGATGTTTCTGCTTTTATCTGTACTTCGTCCAGAAGCAGCTGGAGCAGTAACTTTGACACATTAGGTCCTTACAAAAGCAAAGTTTCCTCTGGTTTAGCTGTCTTCAATTTTTGGGTGCAAATAAAAATTTTCCTCTAAAATGCATTTTTACTCTTAGCATGATCCTAATGCATTTCAAACAATATATATCAGATTTTTTCTTTGAGATTAAATGTTTTCAGATTTTCTTCACACATAGCTCTGTGTCCAGAATGAGGCTAAAAAACTCTACTTTTTGACCTATATGGTTGCTCATTGCTGCAGCAAAATGAAATATGTAGAACTGATTTAATTAACAATATTATAGTTTTCATTCAACTCTGGATATAACAAAGAGATCCATTACCTATATCTGTCGCTTAAGAATTGTCTCCTGCAGAGCGCACGTCTTGCTTGAATGTTTGCTAAGCTTCTGTTTCAAGATATTTTTCCACGTAAGTGGTGGTTGTGTTTGCCACAGGGATGTAGAGTACATGAGAAACAAGATGGTATGTGTGTAAATTAAAGTTGCTTACATTCATAGAGAAAACAAGACCTTCCTTGAAAGCACAGGGGGTCAAACTTTTTCTTAATGAAGGTCGTTATTAAAGGGAGAAACTGCTACATGAACAGTTCCTTTCCATTCAGGATTGTAAGACCCACTTTTTTTCCTGTTCACTTTGATGAAACAGCCCCCTGACAAATGCTTTGATGCTAAATAAATTTGGCCTGAAACAGTCTTTATTCTTAATATCTTTTTTCTAATATAAAACATTTGAGATCAGTGAACATTCAGAATCACCACTAGCCTGCTCAAGAATCCCATCAAACAGAACACTTATTATGTTACAAAATCTAATATTTAAATTGATTTTTCATAATGCCCCACAATATTTTGATTGAAGAAATGCAATTACTTGGAATTTAGAGGTCCACAGCATGTAATTTGAAAACTGTCTTTCCAAATAATCTTAAATGTAATTCTTAATGGATACATTTGCACTGCCAAATAATTCAGTTCCCCTCATAACTGTCATATCTATATTATTTTAGCTTCCTTTTGAAGAGAGCAAAATAACTTCTGAAATGCAACCTGAAAGTTGTTCTGTGTATAGCTTCTTTGATAGGTAGCTTCCAAATAGCTGAAGGGTTCAGACAACAGTCTACACAATTCTCCAATACTTCCTGAATGTGCTTGTGTTCCACAAGTTCCTGAATGTACTATGATGCCAGGGCATGCAGCACATTTCATACTGTAAGAACATAGCTCTGTCAGGCTACAAGAAAGCCTTCACTTCATTAGTTACATTTTCAACAGGAAAAAAAAAAAAAAAAAGAAGAAGAAATATAAACACTAATTATGTCTTTGGTTCAAAGGATCACCATGTGGGACTAAAAGCCAAGCCAGTGTCAAGGTCTGCTTAGTGTGGATACAGCTATTTTGCCCTAGACTAGCATTGAAGGACATGGATGTGAACCACCCTACAACACTTATCTGGAGGCCAAAGGTAACTGCATGGGATAACTATATGAAGCAGACAATAAGTGCAGAGAGTGCATAGGTATCAGTTGAGTAGTGGGGAGATTTCCCTCAGGACCAAATCTCAGTCCATTCCTGTGTCTATGATAACCATGTAAAAATATTTATTAGCAACTTTTGCAGATGACAGGCTTTGGTGGGATAATAAATGAGGAAAAGGGTAGGATATTTCTGTGTAATTGGCATAATCTAGGTGAATCACCAGAGTGGGAGTCATTCACCAAGACTGACTATACTCTAGTGTGTTTAATCTTCCCCTCTGAGATTAATTAGTCTCCTACTCCGAGCTGTTCTCTGGAGGCAACTATTATACTCTGTTCCTCTACTGACTACAAGCGACTCTAGGGAAATTAACCTTTATAGACAAAAATTAGCCTTTGGAAATACATTCCCCTTCCCTGGTCTAACAAATATCTACATATCCAGGATGTGAATAATGTATATGCTTGTAAAGCTTCCTGTAAAATACCACTTGGGACAAAAAAAAAAAAAAAAATGGACTGTTGACTACTGTTGCACACAAAATATGCCTAAATGAGAAGCGCAGCTACTCTTCAGTCTAAGGCATAACTGTGAATCTCTCTGAAAAGGGAAACCAACAGGGTGAATAAGAGCCAAGGAAATCTGTATCACAAGAAGATGCTGGTCACTGATGGTCCCTTACTACCTGTCCTGGAAAGAAGTCTGTGAGGTCCTAGACCTGTACTTATAATTAGTGTTGCTTCAGTTTTTCATGCCTATCATATAAGCATGTCATCTTATACTACTTGGTCACAATCTGTATGAACTTATTCACTATAAAATCCCTTTGTCAGAGACCCTGTCTCTAACATAATAGACAGGCATTCTTTTTTTTCCAGTAAAAACAAGGGCCATCATCTTTTGGATCTGTGGTTAATAGATGCAGTGTTCCCAGATTATTCCACAGAACAAAGAACAAGTTTTTAGTTTTTTTTTTTTTTTTTTTGCATAGAATATC
The DNA here is from genome assembly GCA_013400055.1 of Nycticryphes semicollaris. Taxonomy (NCBI): domain Eukaryota; kingdom Metazoa; phylum Chordata; class Aves; order Charadriiformes; family Rostratulidae; genus Nycticryphes; species Nycticryphes semicollaris. Next base: position 149,970 of record VXBJ01006343.1, read on the forward strand.
TTAAGTCATTTTAGAATTTACTGTTTTCCTAACAAATCTAAGACCATTAAACTGAATCTTTTTGAAAAAAGGCAATGCAGATACCAACATATTTCCCTACCAAAGACTGATTCTTTGCATTTGAAGCATGGAAGGGTCTTTTATCACTCATTTAAAAACCTTTGACAACAGGGAATTAAGGAGCAAGTAGTGACTAAACACTACATAGGGTAATGTTAATGTCAAAATATAAGGCGGCCCTTTTTATTCACTGAAATATTTGGGTAAGTTAAAGCTTTCCTACACCAAGCAGGTAGGTCCTGAACCAAAATAAAAGAAATAAAAAAATTTCAAAATTAGTGTGGCCATTTAGTGCATACAGTAGCATAACATATTGTTTGCAAATGACTTCACTCATTGCTCCGCAGTATATCTCTTGAAATAATATCTGTCTAGAATTTTTTAGATATGAACATCGCTAATGTATCTGCTTCACAAAAGCAGGAATTTCGCAAGATAAAAAAGGATAGAACAATGAACATGAAGACACACACAAATTCCTTCTTATTATCTTATTGCTTATAAAAAGAATTATGCAAATATCCTTATTTTGCTTTAAGATAAAATTTCCAACCGTATTGTAAATATTTAGTAAAACTGTGACATACTTCTTCATTCTCAAATGGAAATGACATACAAAGGAATTTATTAAGGAAGAGTACGTTTGTGCTCTACATCATAGCCTACTCCAGACATATGGATGGTGCCTCTGTGATCTCCAGATATCTGTTTCTTCAGAAACTGTCCTCTGCAGATTACACAGACATTTCTGAAAAGTTCATAGAACAGTTTTCATTTGCTGAGCTTTATGAACCTAAGTAATAATTTAGATTTGTATTATTTAAACATATAGCCCAAAATAAAAGAAAAGGATGTCTGCAGATGGATAACAATAGTTATAATTCCAGAGAAAGACTGTCCGTTAGAACAACAAGTATGTTTGGCTTTTTGATCAACTCGCCTGTATTCTGAATTGCCTCAATAGGAGTTCTGTGATGCACAGTAAGCCTTAAAGCTACAGAAGAATTTAGGCTTTGACTTCTAAAAATGTTTTTTGTAGATACTTGAGCAAAACTTCTGATATGACATCATAAAGTAAATGTTGACTGAAAGTTTCAAATCTTATTGTCTAATGTTTGTCAAACATGCTAATGATTGCCTTTTCCCTACATAGATTTTTTTTCCCCATTAAATCAGGGTACATAATTTAGAGACTTAATGTGGAAGATATAGATTTGATACCTGTGTTAATTGGTCTAATTATGCAAGTTTTGATTTCATCAGCATATAAAAATGCAGAGCAAGAAGACAGCTGCATATTCTCTCTGCTAATCTCCATTCAACAACCAGAGGTTTCATGTGGTTATAAACAAGGAAATCAAAAGACTTGACAGGAAAAGCTTTATATGGAAGTGCCATGGTTTTATCCTTTCTTTGTTATTATTGAAAGTCAGATATCCTTATAGGCATCCAATTTAAGGCTTCTCTTTTTAGAGTTTAATTTGTTACATCTTAGTGGCTCTTCCTCCAGTGCACCTAAGTGCACAAGAAATTTGCAACCTATGCAGGAAGGCTTTGTTACTGTAAGATGCAAGACAAACAGTTACTTTACTATCTGAAAACACAAGTAATTGTAAATTCAGACAATTTTTTTGTAATATTTCTGTGTTATGTATTGTCAGGTTCATGTAAATTGCAATCAGTGTAGTGCCATGGTTTAATGTACCATTAAAAAAATAATTCACATCTAACACAAATCACCTCTGTACAACTCTGCATTCGATTTCATAAAGCAAGCCAGAGACACAGCATGAGGTTAAACATATCTAAATATTAGTAAATTACACACATAATTAAACACAGATTTGACTTCAATTACCCTTAATTTTTAAGATGTACAATACTCAAGAGAAAGTAATATTCAGGAATAGGGAAAATAGGGAAAAAGAAACCCACGCCATGATCAAAAGAGCAGGTTTTCTTATTTAGAGACCTTCCCCTTCAGAAACAACCATCTTGGAAATTTTGAACTAGGCTGTATCATTCAGTCTTTTTTGTGATATTGTCTATTTAAAGAGATTCATGGTCATAAAATAATCTAAGTGAAACATATGAGGAACAAACTTCAATAAATCATGGTGCTTGCTCTGTATAGCCTTCCTATGCTTCAAATGGTCATAGTTTCTTCTCAATTTACTAATACAGGTTAAAAGGATTCTGGAAATGCAAAGGAAAAAGGAATATCTCTTTGTCTTTTCTGAGCTGGTTGACTTGTCTTAGAAAATTTTACTTTGTGCAAAAATAGAAAAGAACTCCATTGAGGATGTAAAGTATTTTGGACAATATTGAGACACTATTAACCAAGCTTCCCCATACTCTCCAGCTATGTAGTCATAGTATATTTCCATTTTGTGATGTGCTCTACTGTCAGTGGGTTTATGCTGATATACATGGATATTTCAACATCCTATATTGGCTAATACATAGCAAAAGAGATTAACTTTTTTCAGGTCTCAATTTCAAGACTTCTCCTATTCAGTTCTCTAGACTAATGTCATATGAATTTTCTTCCCTTTCTACTTTTCTGTATATATTTTCTGTATATAGCCGCATGCTCATTTGTGGTTTGACTGTCTTTTAAACATTAGTAAGCCATAATATCCCCTTAAGAAGAGCTTTAAAGCCTGATTATGAAAAAATAGTTAAAACTGAAGACTCCATCATAGATGCAATGGGTTTGATTTTAATGGGACTACTTACAGAGTAGTCTTCCTACGTTGAGTGGTATGTTACATCATATATTATTGGACTGAAATTGATGAAGTTATACAGGCAGTAAAGGACTAAATCTAAATCAAGGCAATCACATTTTTACTTTTATTAAGAGAACATGGCATCTGACAAGGCCAGTATTCTTAGTCAAAGTCCATAGACAAAGGGAAGCATTCAAAGGCCCAAAGGGGTGCTTTGAAGCACAGTATTGAGCCATCCACATGTGTTAACTCATTTTTTTAAATTCCTGAATTAGTTTTTCTGCTGTAGCAAAATTTATCTGTACCATTTGGCAAGACGAAGAAGATGCTTGGACTGTAACTCCCAGAATTTGTCACTGAAGCAAACAATTTCAGAAGATGCATAAGGAGTACACACAGAACAGTGGTGCAAGCTTTCCAGTGATTAAGTACGTCACTCTTTTTGCCAAAAGTCTTAACCTTCCAGAGGATGCTTCCTCTTCCAAAAATATTGCTGACAGTGGAAAACAGCTGGGATTTTCTGTAAATATAAAACTCAGACAATTAACTCATGTACAACACACGTCATCATATTCATTTGCCATTTTCATGGTGGCTTGTCCTCTCTACATTTTATTATTCATTTATGATAGCCATTATATGCCTTTCAGAGTCTATCTGGCTCTCCTGAGGAATATTTATGACTATTATAGAGCTCTTATGAGAAAACCCAACGATAGTTATTGCGGAAACTCTGTGAAATGCTACATTAGTGCAGAGATATGCTGGTAGTAAAATACCTGAACTTGTTTCAAAGTATCCCTTGATGGAAATTAAAAGACAAGCTTCTTCGGGTGAGGTTCTGTATCTCCTCTAACCCCGTCACCTCAGAGAACAGAGTAGTTCTGATTGAGAGTTAAGTATTTAGTGGTTGCTGCTGGTGCCTGAAAGCAAGAGGTTTTGGAAAAGCTTCCAATGGAAAGAAACAAACCCCCCCCCAAAAAAAAAAATTATAATCACTGCAGCAGTAACACAGCAGAAATGAAAATGGAAAGAATATAGGTGAAAATAGAAAGCCTAAAGGTGCACCTTCTGACACTCAGGGACACATTTATTATCTTTTACCACTCTACCTCCTCCTATTTCAGAGAAAGAAGGGTAGTGTCTTGAATTCAATATGAATACTGAAGTACTGCACCACCTTCTGGGTGGGAGAGAGAGAATCTGAATGGAAGGAAAATTGGGGGAAGAGGGAGAAGTTCATAGCTTTCACTAGCTTTTTTTAATCAGTGTCTGATTTCACCCTTGTTTCAATAAATAACCATGAAGTAAACTGCTGAATCTTTTTCATTTAATGCATGGACATTAAAATCTTTCTATGTTTCTAACATATTTTGCCCTTTTCACGTAAAGAACAAGTGGTCATTTCAATTTAGAACTCGGAGATTTTATGGCACATAAGTGGTTGTTACAGGAGCAAATATACTATGCTGTCAGGGAAGTAACTTAGGGGAATATCTTAGATAGAAAGTAAAAGAAAAGAATTTATCTGGCCAGAAAAAAATAAAGAAAAAAAATCAACAAAATGAGAAAATGAAAAGTAATGTGAAAACATGGATACTATACAAATATAAAAATGTCCAGTCTGGGTGCAAATATTAGCTGCACCTTATATATGGAACATAAAATCCTGTGATGGGTTCATGTCCTCTAAATGTGATAAGTAGATCCCATTATGCAGGTGCATAATCACCGCTGCTTAACACATTTGTTCCAGTGAAATATGTGCTATACATTACACAGTGTCCTTATTATATTTTCAGAACACAATCAGTTCTGAAAGATTTTGCTCAGTGCCTAATTATTTTTATTTACTTATGTTGGCTGGGCTTTAAGGAGCATAGGGAAGAAGGCTGTGCATTGTCTTTGAATGCAGTGTAATGCCATCTTGGACCATGCCAGCATTTATCTTGTGTAGGAATTCCTTTGTCTGTTTGAGGAAAGCTAAAGAGAGGCATTTGCAAAGACAGGAATTTACAACAGGAAAGCTAGTATCCACAGGTATCTTCTTTAATCAAAGGAGAGGAGCATGTTCAACAAAGGAGATATTTCATAAAAAGAGGCTCTTAATTATCACTGAAAGTGTCCTCATCCACTCAGGATGCCTAAGAAAATTCTCCTTCATAAGTAAAAGTCAGGATTTTTTACTAACCCTTCAAAGGCTTATCACACTTTATTACGAGAATTTCCTCTTAAAATATTTCTTGACATGGAGTGTGTTTTAGTGTTTAGAGCATTACATTTCCATTTCTTTCCCCTTAGTGGCATATTTTCCTCTACTTCCTACTCTCAGTTACAGGCTGTTGCTTTTATTCCAAGTATTAGTAAAAGATGTTATTTTAATAGCAAGGTAAGCATCACATCACAGGAACAAAATAGTATCCTCACTTTCCTGTACCCTGACTGTAAGCTGCCTGGAACAGGCGTTGTTTTTTGCTTCTAATTCTTAGGCAAAAATGAGCAGATTGTGCCTATTTAGCCAACATCAAAGGAAAAAACAAACCAAACCAAAAAAATCCAAACCAAAACACGCTATGACTTAGTAAATAAATTAATTGAAGTCAATATTGGCAGTTTATTCTAGCTGAGGATATGGCCCTGAGTATTTCTTAAGTGTGGGATTAAGTGTAAATAAATCATATTGCACTGTTAGAGTGTATGGTAATTGGGTTATTTTGTTTTCTGAATTCCCTGTCTTTTGCTCTTCTGGTTTGCTTTAATTAACAAACAGCATGAAGCTTTTCAAACCTGTCCTTGATGTTCAATGAGGAAGAGGGAGAGCAAATGCCAAACTTTAACCTACAATTCATCACAAATAGTGATATACCTTATAGGAGGTAGCAGAAAATATATTAATTCACATTTAAATTAAGTGTTTCAAATAATGATTTAATTGAGAATTAATAAGCCTGTTATTGCAGGTTAATTAAATGCCACTTGATGATTAAAAACATATTATTTATTCAGATTAACAACTATTAAGCAGTAGTGTAGCCCCACACCCTGCTGTGACTTATTACTTTAAAAGACTCTGTCAATGTATTTCTCATTCTCAGGCTTAGGTTGTCTTTTTTTTCTTTTTTTTTTTTTTTTAACTGTGTTGCTGTTTATAACACCTTGAAAACACTACGAGAAAATAGCCCAAAATTCTTAGCATAAGACTGTTTTTCCCTAACATAGACCATTTCTTTATTTTTGGTATGAGTGTTTCTAAATATTCAGCTATCGCAGTTGTAAGGAAAACACCACTGAAATATTGCAAGTGCTATATATATGCATGTGGATATAAAACAAAGAGGAAATTTGCAAGGGGTGTATACAGAATAGCAGAAATTAAATAAATCGAATATTGAATTTGTAGGCTTCCTTTGGCTTACCTCATGAGACACACCCAGTTACTTTTTGGTAGAGATGTACAACCACGTATGCTACCTGTGTTTGGATGTAATGTGTGAATGCTGCCTTGTGGTGTTCAGGAGTGGGTACTGGAAAAGTAAGGAGCAGCAACTTTTTCTTTTTTTTATATTCTATATTGCAATCTTTCTTTCTTTATCCACATATTCTTTTATGAAAGCCTTTTAAACAGTGCATTAATGCTTATGTTGTGCTGGGTTGATAGGTTATTTAGAATTCCTTGTAGATGAAAGATTACCATAATAGAGCAAACTTTTCACCCATATTAATGCACAGTATGAGCACCATCTTTTCCTGTCGGAAATCCAAAACAACATTAAATCTAAACAACAGTACAAATCAGTTTTGCATGCACAGCAGGATAGCAGGGTTCACCTACCTTCAGTTTGGACAAGAAACAGCAGCCTGGCAGGTAGCCTGTTACAATTACTTAGTTTTAGAAAGATTGCACACCTTCCATGAGATGAGGAAAGTGGCAGAGTCACATATGTGTATATTAGTTCTTTGCCAAGTTTGCTGAAGTGATTCTCATCTTGCTCGATAAACTACCATTACACAAAAAGATTTTATATTACAGAATGCAGGCACTGAATTTCCTCCTGTCTTCAGAACATCTCTTAGTGTTGTTACAACCCCTTTTTGCCTGCACTAAAAGGTTTTCTTCTCTTTTTCCATAGAAAACACTTATGAGAGATTACAGTACCATTACATGCATATTTGTTTAAATTATTTTGGGATCTAGTTTGATGTTAGGAATTTAGAAATTAGAAAAATTATTCTCTGTATTACCTTTAGAAAGGTAAACGATATTATATGTATTTGTTTTCTAGGGTCAGTGTCACCAAGATCTAGAATTTCTGGGCAGCAGTCCATAAGTGAACTTGAGAAACACCAAGCAGTGTCTCCCTTACAGTCGTATATGTTAACATACAATATATTTATTCCACTTTTGACATGGAACACAGTTACTTAGTCCATTAAAAAGATAGTAAAGACAGGAACCAGTAAAAAATATTAATTTACTGTGATTTATACCAAAGTTCTTTACTCAAAGTAAGGCAGAGAAAATAATTTTATGAGCTGGTTTATAACTATTGTGTAGCTGCATGTCAAAAGCATAAAACACAGTTTCTTTTCTCTGCTGTGAACTGCATTGCCATTCCTATTCTCTAAAATAAATAAATAAGTATGTAAACCCATGTCACCAAAGACAGTAAAATGGTTTCACATTGACTGAGGACAAGAGTTTAACCGGCACAAACTTGAACATAAGAATCACAGTATCACAGAATTATCATGGTTGTAAAGGACCTCTGAGAACACTGAGTCCAACCATACACACACAAAAAACCCCTACAGTCTCAGCCACTAGAGCATGCCCTGAAGTACCTCATCTACATGTTCCTTAAATACCTCCAGGGAAGGTGACTCAACCACCTCACTGGGCAAGCTGTTCCAGTGTCTGGCCACTCTTTCAGTAAAGTAATTCTTCCTAACATCCAGCCTAAACCCCCCCTGCTGCAACTTCAGACCATTTCCTCTGGGCCTGTCATTATTCACTTGGGAGAAGAGGCCAACACCCACCTCTGTACAACCTCCTTTCAGGTAGTTGTAGAGGGCAAGGAGGTCTCCACTCAGCCTCCTCCAAACTAAATGTGCCCAGTTCCCTTAGTCTCTCCTCATAGGACTTGTTCCCTAGGCTCCTTACATGCTTGGTATCCCTCCTCTGGACGTGCTCCAGTGCTTCAATGTCCTTGTCGTGAGTGGCCCAGAACTGAACACAGTACTTGAGGTGAGGCCTCACCAGTGTTGAGTACAGAGGCACCATCACTTCCATACTCCTGCTGGCCACAGTATTCCTGATACAATCCAGGGTGTTGTTGGCTTTCTTGGCCACCTGGGTACACTGCTAGCTCATGTTAAACTGGCTGTCCAGCAGTGCTCGGAGCTTCTTTTCTGCTGGGCAGCTTTACAAACACTCTTCCCCAAGCATGTGGCATAGTTTGGGGTTGTTGTGACTGAAATGCAAGGCCCAGCAGTTGGTCTTATTGAACCTCATACAATTGGCCTTGGCCCATTGATCCGACCTGTCCAGGTCCCTCTGTAGAGCCTCCCTACCCTTAACAGATCAACACTCCCATCTAGTTTGGTGTTGTCTGCAAACTTACTGAGGATGGACTCGGTCCTCTTATCCAGATCATAGATAAAGATATTAAACAAGACTGGCCTTAAAACTGAGCCCTGAGGGACACCGCTGGTGACCAGCTGCCAACGAGATTTCAACCCATTAATCACAACACTGGGTGCCCCAATCCAGCCATTTTTTTACCCAGAAGTTCCATCTAAACATGAGGAGGACCTTCTTTACTTTAAGAATGGCAGAACACTGGAACAGGCTGCCCAGAGAGGTGGTGGAATCTGGGTCTCTAGAGACATTCAAAACCCACTTGGACATGCTCCTTTGCAACTTGCTCTAGGTGGACCTGCTTTGTCAGGGTGGTTGGACTAGATGATCTCCAAAGGTCCCTTCCAACCCCATATAATTTTGTGATTCTGCGACTGGAAAACATTTTACACCAGTATATGCCACTGTTATGACTTCTGAGAGAGCAATAAAACAAAGATTCAAGTCCCCCTCAAATTTTCTCTGAAGTCAAGGATGGCTTAATGAATAGCATTTTGCTGGCACCAATAGGTTTATAAACCATCCTCTTAACGGTACAGTAGTCAAGTTTAAAGCTATTTTACAGAAACAAAATCTTTCTAATCTCAGGCATTAAGGCAAAGACAAACTTAAAAAGGAAAGAGTCTTGAGAAAAGAATCAATTACACTAGTTTATGTTCCTTCAAACTCACTGACTCTTAAGCTCAAAGAGGAGACAGTTAATAGGTTTGTTTTCACAGCAGTTGGGTGTATAAGTGCTTTCTCCAGGGGTCAGAAAGGCCAGTCTTTCCTAAGCATAACAGACAATGGAGAAAGTGTGAGCTACCATGCTGAAGTCGGAGGATCTTTCTTAATGAAAAAGCCAACAAGAATAGAGGAGAATGTAGTGTTACTTATTTTTTCTTCAGAGTGCTCTAGCAGACAGTTTCAGTAACTTCTCAGGTCCCTGGATTACTCATGAAAGACTGTGAGAGGATGCAAATGGTATGTGTCAATAGACGTCAGGATCTTCATATTGTTTGGGTGAAACAGCTGAAAATATTTTAATATAAGGGCATTTAAACAGTTAAGGTGTGTCCATTTCTAGGCATAAAAGACCATATACTCTTATAGTGCCATTTGGTGTAGCACTATGTAACATAGAGTTGTGGATCTGAATCTCATGTTCTTCAACTTTCCAAGACATGTTGGAAACTATAAATTGCAATCAGGTTTCCAACAGGTTGGTATACCTCAGAGTATCCTCTGCAAACTTCAGCTTCTCCTCAAACTGCCACAACAGACAGCAAAATGAAGGAACAGTTAGCACACTTGTAAAATGCATTGTCTCAGTTTCATTAAAAAGTCAGTGGATAAGCATGGTGATGGTGGTGGAAATAGAGGACAGAAAATAGAAATAATTGAAAATAGATTATCATGACTTTTTTCTGTATTACTTTGAATCCATATCGTCAATGACTACTATCAATGGTGTTTGAAAGCAGTGAGATGGTGTAAAGATAAAAATAACTTTCAACCTTAAAGAAGTACATATTAAAATATAGTAAAACATCCATACCTTTTATTATTATTTAATTCAAATAAAATGATTGAATTTTACATTATTCACCTTATGTTACTGTACCATTTTACATTACTTATATGACAAAGGATAATTACCAATCAGTCACTTAGATTTTAATCATTCCTATTTCTTTGTTTTCATACACTTAAGAGAGATTCCAACATACACATTTAAACAAAATGCTGGCATTCAAAGGAAAAAATTCATGTGGGTTTAGAACTTTTTTTCAAAACATGGGTGTACTGCTGACAGCTAATAAACAAAGGAGCAATTTTACAGACTTTGCAATTTTAAAAGTGCCCCATAACAGGGCCTTTTTTCCTGCATTTCTTCAAAACTGTTTTTCTACAGTTTTGACTCAAATTTTCTCAAATTGTGTTACAACATAGCAAAATCAACCTGTTTTATTTATTTTTAAGAATTCTGTTTCTGTTTCTTAAGTTTTTAAAAGTACTCAGATGAAAACAAGAAAAAATGAGAAAGAACTCCATGAGAAATAAAACTAATGAATTCTGGTCCCTGATAGATATGTAACACTTGGGTATTTAAGAAACCAAGAAAAAGAAGAAAGGATGAATTTCCAGCCTTCAAAGTAAATGCCATTCTTTTTTGATGATGATGACGATGACAATGATAATTATTATTTTCAACAATAAGAAAGGACTACAGTAAAGTAAAAATATTTTTAATTGGAAAAATAAAATAAAAATTCAATATGGAAGAAAAATAAATTTTCTTTTTCAAATGCTTCCATCAAAATGCACTATATAAAATCATATTTTATTGAAAAAAATATTCATTGGAAGACACATTCTTCAGGGAGAATGTCACCATTTGAGACATTTTTGTCAACTCTACTGGAACTATTTCTATTAATATTGTTTGACATTTTATGTAATCAATTTTTATACTTTGGTTTTGTTTTGTTGGGGGTTTTCTTTGGTGTTTTTTTTTGTTTTATGGGTTGTTTTTTTTTTTTAACAATTTGAATACTGTTATTTGCAAGTGATTGATTAGGGAGGCTTGGATTCTCCACTAACAATGCTAGAACTGCGTATCTGTATTAAATCCCTATGCATTGTTTTTTGGGCCAAAGATTTAAAATTGTTCCTTTCCTCCCATGATCATTAAGTTAGATTGATAAAGTGTCCAGTAGACCTATCTGTTTAGAGTACAGCTCACAGGGAGGCTGCATGGTCAAACAAAAATGTCTGAAGGAGGTGCCAGTTAAAAAACAATTGTTCAAAATGTTACTGTATTGCTACAAAAAGATCTGCTACCAGCAAAATAGTTTGACCCAGAGCAATAGATAGTTTGCATATGTAGGCAAGAATACATTTTCTGTGCAAAGCAAATCCTGTGACCTGACTGACATCTTCCAGTACAAATCCGTCCTCTCATTTTCCTACTGACACAGTTTTATGCTTGAGCTTAATTGAATCTCTTGTCTGCAGCCTTAGCTGCTCTTCTGATCCTTTAGACCTTTTTCTCTTGGCTGTATTTTTTTCTCTGCATACATTTTCAAACAAATGGCTACACTTTCTCCTTCCCTGTGGCTCATCCTTTCCTCTCTGTAGTTCTCCTGCTTCTCCATCAGAGGAGAAGTTCCATAGCTGCTGTTCTTGAGTGCAACAGCACACTGTGGTGACCCCCTCTCACCATAGCAGCACTTCACCATACTCACCTTTGTTGCAGTAACATTTCCATCCACAGAAGAGCAGTTACAAAACCACCAAATTATTATTGTGTATTTCAATGAATTCTCCTTTCACAAAGAAAAAAATATCACTGTACAATACAAGTTACGCTTCAATACTTTCCAGAAGAAACATTTTCCTCTTTTAAAACATTTTTCTTTAAAGATTTCCTCTGATTTCACTTCAGACTTACAAACTGAAAATAAATTCAAATTTTAAATTTTATGTTCTTTGTTTAATTCTTTAGTTTTAAGCTTACAATGACGCTCAACCTGTTATTTTTTAGCATATTTCTGAATACTAACAACTAATAGCTGTGGTTTAAAAGCAAAATTTTACTTTTTTTTTTTNATCAGCCAACTTTTTTTTTTTTTTTTTTTTTTTTTTTTGTAATGCTAGACAGAAACCTGAACAGTCCTATGATGGAACTATGAAAGGAAGAAGGGAGAAAAAAAGGGGTCATTAGGTTTTTTAGCAATCTGTTTGCCATTCCTATTCTGTGTCCAAGAAAAGCATAACTTGCCAGTACAGCTCCTGCATAATTTGTAAATCTCAGCTGCCAGACTGAAGTTGACAGAAGGGATCTGGGCTGCTATGTTATGAACATCAATACCTCTAGTGCTATGGCATGGTCTGGGAAATTAATTTAAAAAGGACCTTCCCACATGGAAGGTTATATGATCCTTGTATAGGGCCCTTAACTTATGTGGGTAGAGGGATATGGAGTAGAAAAGGGGAATGCTCCATTAACATAGGGCACCTCCTGAAGAAAATAATTTACCTCCCTTGGTTGGACGTCCATTGAGATCTTCATGTCAAAACTAAGGCTACATTTTGCAGATTCTTTTGATTTAAGGTCTTATGGTTTTTCCCATATGTGTATGTGGCTGAGTTTGTTGTTCAGATTCTGGGGTGTGCTTGTCATCACAAAATCCATTGCTTTAGCTTTGACAACTACAATCTTTCCCTGTTTATACTTAGAATGGTATCAGAGAGATCATTTTTGTATCCTGTTCCTCTGTTCATGAAACTAAGTCTTTTCTGTCATGGCTTTACTGTATTTCCTTTATGTCTGTTTCATCTTAGTGTTCCTTGTTCTTAGCCTTTGGTTTTGAGCTTTCAGGGAAACAACCATCTATTTGGACTGAACAGGACCAATTAGCAGAAATTTCTCAGAAAAGCTCCCAATTTGTGAACTGAGAAAGCTAGCAAAATAACAACTTCAAGTGAGAATAAATAGGTCTAGCAAGTAAGAGATTCTCCAAGCTATCTATTCTTAATATGGCCTTCTTTTAATTAGCATCTCATAAAATATAATACTTAAATTGTTTTGGGCTAAAGACATCTTTGACATAATATGTTGTCGACTTCTTTAAATTCCTTTCAAGGAGCAAGTTTTCATCATGTTCAACGATTCTAGCACCGTGCTTCAAATAACTTACCAGTTGTCTTATTCCAAACTTCCTTGATGTAATTCTCTCTCTTCTTTTAGAGTCTCAAAAATTTTTATTCGATTTCTCCTTGAAGGAACAGTACAAAATATTTTAATGCCTCCATATTAATACGGACACTGTTGGCATATCATAACACTAATAATAGTGTTGGGTGTTTACAGCTCATGTCATTGGCAGGGAGAGGCAATAAGTCTAAGCAGCATAAAAGTTCAAACAGATAATCCCTTTACTTATGTGTGCCTGATAAATATTGTTATGGAAAAACAGGTTGCAAAAAGGCCTTATTACCATACAGCTGTAGCAGCCTGCACAAACCAGAAGACACATTCCTCTTTGTGACATGTCTACTTACTTTTTCTCTCCCTTTCAAGAGTTGCTGCATTATTTTTTTTTTGATGTCACAGGCTCTTTTAGACCATCTTCTAGCCAAGGAAAGCACTAGAGAATTTCTGTCTTTTAGTTTTACCCCATGCAAGTCTGACCTGTTTTACATTGTTACAGTGATGGAGGGTTTCCACATGGCTAAACTTCAGCTTCCAAGAGTTCTGGATTAGAAACAGTGTGGAAGCTTCCCCCTCATACTCCCTGTACACACAGGTGTAAATCAGAATGTTAGGTTGCAATCAGTGCAGCCACTCAACAGTTATTGTCAGTTTATTTTCTATTTAGTGTTTAAAATTAAAAGGATCTATTCTATATCTCTATGATGAAAAATGTCATCTGGCAAAACAGTTATAAGCTTGTAGGCAGATGAATCCTTAGCTTACATCTTCTCTTTCAACATCCCTGCCTCAGAAAAATATTCTTTAGCTAAGGAGGACATGTTAATTTTGTGGTGATTTTTCTTTCTTTCTTTCTTTCTTTCTTTCTTTCTTTCCTTTTTTTTTTTTTTCCCTAAGTACCTGTAATTACTGAATGTTGTCCAATATACTCACTTAATCTTTTCAACATGTTAACTGTTGCTTTATCTATCCTCGCAGATAGGAGCTGATTTTGCACTACTTGAATTTTGTAAATTGATGCTGCTAGGAACTGCTTTGCAAGTGCTATTGAACTTGCACTGGATGAGATAACTTAGATGTTTGTTAATTCCATACAATAATTAAGATTCCCTGTAAGTGGAAACATTGGACAGGTATATGATGCTTAGAAGTACAAAAGCTGTTCAAGAATCATTATCATATCAATGCAGTACATTGATATTATTGTAAAATAGAAATATGCCAGGTAACAGAGCAGTTATAAAACAGTTTGAGCTGTTTCAGCAAGATGTGTGCTAACCTCAGACTATAGAAAATAATCTCCTGTTACTTACATGACATTTTCTTTCAGAGCACATGTTTCACTCTGTGACCTGCTTTTCCTACTTTATTAATTCAAAAAATACATTATAGTATGTGTAACAAAGCCAGTTTTGATGAATGTCACAGGCCCATTGCTTAGGTTACCAGGGAAATTTTCCCTTTGGTGCACGTTATGAAAACGTTTTATGTTTCCACTTTATAATTGCATCCATTTGTTTTGTTTCTAAGTGCTAGACACGCTCCACTGAAATCCAGCCTTAATTTATCTACCCTTGCTTAGCCACCTGAAACGTGTCTGTCCCATACCGTCATACAACTTATTTAATTACTCTCACTATGTGGACATGTACGTGCATAGATTTATTAGGTGTCTCTTCCTGGACTGTCCTTTCAACAATGCCCATGCATGCTCACAAGTGGGAATGGATGCCTGTCTCTTGATTCACTGAGAATCAAGGTACCTAATTTCTTCCTCAGTCTCTATAGCTGTCTGAAAATTCATCATATGGTCATGTCTGATGCTAGCTTTCTTTGAAACAATAGACACCTGTTGATGCTTTATATAATACTTCAGTGGTTTATGGTAGGGGAGACAGAAATGAAGTTCCAGACACACTCTCTGAGGGATCTGGATGACCAATTTATGCTTAAACTTATAAATCAGAGTAGATTAATACTGGTAATCGTCCCCCTTACTTCTTCCTTTCCATTTCCAACAATGAAAAGAGTTTAATAATATTTTGTTTTCTTTATCTCTTCATAGTTTACACATCCTTGTGTGATTTCAATTTTTAATCACAAGAGATAGAATTTGAAGTAGAGCTATAGTGCAAATATTAAATGATGACAGTAACATATTACTGTTCATTCTTTAGTTTTTAAATTCAAAGGAAACTCCTATAAACATACTACTACTTATGGAACTTAAATGAGAGCAAAATATATATTACTGTGAAAATATAGATATACATATAGGACTTTTTCTCAGAAGTAGGCCATGTAGTAGCTTGATTTTTATGATATGTTTAGTTGTCATAGGCTGCTTTGAAATCAAGTTAGACACACTGTATATGCTCTGGCCTATGTAATCTTAGCACAGGCTGATATATATGGTACGGTACATACTGTAAATCAGTGCAAAACACTGTAAAGAATATAGATAACTTTTACAGGGCTTCTTACTGGATTCATATGATTCCAGAATTTAAATTAAAAATAGAAAATATGCTCATTAAAACAGAAAGGTAAGATACCGTACTGGTAGAACAATGATTTTGTGTGTATGATGAAATGTGTGAATAAGGGAGACTTAGAAAAATAGTTGGATATAAGGTTAGGTGATAGTATTCAAATTATTGTGGAATTTTAAACACTTTTATAAGTAGAATCGTAGAATCATTCTGGTTGGAAGAGACCTTTGGGATTATTGAGTCCAACCATCAGTCCTACTCTACAAAGTCCTCCCCTACACCCTATCCCCCAACACCACATCTAAATGACTATTAAACACATTCAGGGATGGGGACTCAACCACCTCTCGGGGCAGCCCATTCCAATGTGTGACCACTCCTGTGAAAAATTCTTTCCTAATATTCAGCCTAAACCTACCCTGTTGCAGCTTGAAGCCCTTCCCTCTTGTTCTATCACTAATTACCTGTGAGAAGAGACCAGCACCAACCTCTCTACAATGCCCTTTCAAGTAGTTGTAGAGAGCGATGAGGTCTCCCCTCAGCCTCTTCGTCCTCAAACTAAACAGTCCCATATAATGGCAACAGTCATGTAACAGTCCCAAGTAATAACCTCCACACCTGGTATTCAATCCTGAAATTTTGTTTTAATGAGGTTAAAATCTTCCTTGAACTTCAGTAGCTTCAAATGAAGTTCACTTGAACTTTAACTTTTCAGTAGCCTGAGAACTGGCAGAAAATTAATTTAGTTTTTTAGTTAGTAGGGAGTTAAATTCCAAAACATAACCGCACAATACGTTGCATATATAATTCCAAGCATGAGAAATGGAATAAAGCCTTATGAATTGCAAGTAAAAAGTAAAACACATTTCTAATATCCCATAGCAAGGAGTTTTATCTAGACAGCAACATGTTGAAAAGCAGATTCCTGAAACAAGTTTCATTAAATCTTTATTTCAGCTATAATTCTGGAGTGCGAGGGGTAAAAGAATCCAAGAGATTTCATAATTTCACATACATCAGCAAGAAAACCTTAGGGCTGAAGCAAGTTGATGAGCCAAGATTTAATGTAATATGGTCACTCCATTTTGCACTGATTACAGTCCAAGCAGCTGCATCCTGCCCTATCAGTCGCACTTCTCAGAATGTTGCACTATTTCTAGTGACAAAAGGCATACTATCAAATATGTGAAAATATATGCATTAGGACAAGCATAAAACAAGGACAATCTGGAAATATTAAAAAGAAATAAGATGAAGAAGCCCCCTTGTCTAGCCACTTAAATTTAGTAACAGAGAAAATGTTTTGAAGAACTTTTAGTAGGTGGACTTACATTGAATACAACATTGTAGCTGTAAGAACATTTTTTTAAAATTTAGTAAGCTTTAATTTTTTATATCTAAGACCTATAATATCAATAATAAATAATGCAGCATACTTTTAGAAGTGTATAGATGTGGTATAACTCTGCAGCCAGTAGTCCAATGCTGAACTATTATATTTTTTAAACATTCTAAATACATTTAAACAATGTATTCAGTGTTCGTGCATCAAGATTGTGCTATCCATCTTTTCAGAGGAGGCTATTTTAATCCTTTAGGGATAAGCTTTGTAAAAGCTAGCATTTTGTGATTTTTATCCAATGCATTATCTATTCAAAGGAATGAGAAAGCAAAACAGGGATTAATTCTCAGCAACGAAAATGTAAAGAAGTAGAGTGGAACCCTGAGGAGCAGGTAGGTTAGAATGCTTTTAAATTATTTAAGCCGGGTCTCATGATCCTCTCCATGCAAATCTCTGCAAGTGGTATCTGTTTGACTTAGACTGATAACAATACACATAACCCTTGAGTTATGTGTTCCATGCAGTGCAGATAAGGTGATACCTTCTAACAAAATAAAAAATAGCCTGTAAGAACAGTAAATAATAGGGAATCTTTGGACTCAAGCACCACTTTCTCTTATGGAAATGCAGAACAATAAACACAAACTTAGGATAATAAATGAATAAGTGATTTTTGTATTCCTGATTAAAAAAAAAGAAAATCCTCTGTTGTAGTCACTGATACTATTCTCTCAAACACAAAATCAGAATCAGGATATATTTCTAGTCTATTCTTACTTTTTACAAGACTGTAATGGTGATGAATAAGGGCAATCTTTTAAGGAAAAAAAAATCAGAAAACTACCAGGTCCCTTGAGAAAACTCAACATTTTTTTTTTTTTTTCCTTTAGAGCAGAATGGCCTGGTCAAGTCTCAGATAAACCTTGGCTAACTTAAATCTGTTTCTGTTCTGAAAACAGCCCTTGAAAATTGTCAAGTACATGTTTTTTAAATTCAAATGAGAAAAAATAATTTTCTCTATCACTTGACTGTTCTCTGCTTGCA
Organism: Nycticryphes semicollaris; assembly: GCA_013400055.1. Lineage (NCBI taxonomy): Eukaryota > Metazoa > Chordata > Aves > Charadriiformes > Rostratulidae > Nycticryphes > Nycticryphes semicollaris. The sequence goes on from VXBJ01006343.1 coordinate 167,974, forward strand.
GAAGTCGTCAATAAAGAAGGCATACCATAAATCACTTTTTATTTTATGTGATATCCTCTGTTATTTTGTGGTTAAGTCCAGGCTGTACAATCAGAGGGAATGAACATCACTTCCAAAGCTATTCATTAAATTTGACAACTTCTTTTATATTCATATATGTCAACTGCTTACTGGCCAAGTCAACTTGTTTCCTTATGGGACCATTTGCAGTGGTTTTGAGTTTTATTGAAGAAAAGTCTTTCCCTCCAATATGAATCATGAAGTTCAACTGATGTACATTAGAGAAATAAGACTAAATTAGCTATTTTAATTTATGCCAGCTGGGTGACATAAGGTTCACTTCCTTTTCAATTGTGTTAATCTAACATGGCTGTCACTCTACGCAAGTGAGGTATTATGACAGCTTTAAACTCATCAGGTACAGAGGATTTACATCATTTGTTCCAGTTCTTCACTTACTACTTTAATAAATTAGGTAAGCTTAGTTTATGATTTCATCATAGATGGTTTTCAGTTAAGAATCACGAAACATTTATTATAAAATGCTGTCTTCTGAAGACAGGATAATTTTATGGTCTTGACTGTGAATACAGATACACAATTTCTGTCCAGTAGACTGTGTCATAATAATACATTGTACATGTCTTCTTTAAGCTAGTATAGGAACTTGTACTTTCCAATTTCTCAATAAATGTATATATAGACTTTATTCCCCATTCTTTCCTACAGCCTTGGTCAATGTTTTTATGCAAGATAATGTCCTGGTACCGTCATCTTTTATATTGTAAATTATCGCTACATAAAATTATTTGTTTATATACTAAGAATAAATTTTCATACATGATCAAAACTGAGAATGAGAATATTTTTATACTAATATATCTTCTAGCATATGTTATTGACAGACAGCTGTTGCTCTGCATTGTCACAGGGTGGTATAGACCTTAAATAAGTCAAAAGACCAAAAGACTAAAATACTGAGACTGAGGCAAACCATCTCACAGTATTAATTCAGTGTTAACATCAGTATCAGATCCAGCTTCAATATGGTCAGCACAACTGCTCAACTGTAAGGTTACTACCATGTCACATTTCTACACACTGCCTAAGGACATGTTGATGTGTTGGCTACAACCCCAGAATCTTACCTTCACCTCAGCAAAACTGTCCTGAAGTATCACTGGGAGTTGTGCATCAATATGTCCTTCTCTCCCTAATGACCGGTCTTCTGGCCAGATCTTTACAGAGTGATTTTATTAAGCAATCATGGTGTGTTTTGCAAGCAGTATTGAACTTTCCCTGGCTGAAAGTGTTTGTTTTTTTTTCCTTTGTTAATTCCACAGAAATTATTTATATTATTGCAATCCTTGAGCAGGTGCTGTGGATGAAGTTAGCAAATAAAGTTCTTGAGTCATTAGTCAGCTAAATGCAGCATAACAATACAAGTAAATGTAGAAATATACTGTGCAGCTAACCAAGCATAAAATAATTTGGTTTGCATCTAAGAAACTATCCACCTGACAAAGTAGTCTGGCTGTATACCTGCAGTGGACTGTTGATGACTTATTCACATTGTGAATAGGCTTCCCTGAGCCCACTAGGAAAAGCTGTAATGCTCATTGCTATTCCAACCCAGAACAGATAATGGCTGAAAAACAGTCAATAATTATTAAAGTGCTGCACTTCAGGCTACTACGATGAAAACTGTGTGAAAACAAACAAACACATAGCTATTCGTTAAAAAGCATAACGAAAATAGCTGAATACTCCTAACCTCTTACATGTCATTCTGCTCTCTCCCCCTTAATTCTGATGTGTTGGAGACATAAGCACTGTAGAAGAGGAGCTGGATGAGACGCAAAATATATCCAGACAGATTTCAGACGAAAAAGAAAAAAACTAAAAAATGAGATGATGAAGACAGAAGAGTATTCTAAATCATGAGCTTAGACCAAATTTTTGTGCCAAGAAAAATTGGTTTAATCTAGCAATCTGATCAAGATTTTGATAGATATTTCAGAAATAAACAGATACTGAACAAGTATGTCTATACCTCAAACTCTACCTTTCTCTTGTTTGGTTTTTTTTTTTCTTTATTTTTTCTTTATTTTTTTTTCCTTTCTTTTCTTTCTGTATCTGACAGAGGGGGGAAAAAAGTGTATTCTTTGGTCATGAAAATAACCAAACTGGTAGAGTCAAAATATAGAAATATATACAAATACATTATAAGCAAACCCATGCTTAAGATGTGTATGTGACCCCATTGTTACCATGTCTTCAAGTCAGAATCCCATCTTCTGGATTCTATTCATCGGCATCTGAGCTGGGATAGACAACAAAGGATTTCAAACTGTGGAATTTGTGGAAACTGCTTTATAATGCTGGCATCCAACGCATTCCCTCAACCCACAAATCATTGTTGAAACTAACTTCTTGAAAAAGCAAATGAGCTTGGACTTGACTTCATTTCACTGCTGGATACTATCAAACTATAATGTTTTCACTATGCAAAATGTAAAACTATTTTTATTCTGCAGGGTCAATGAAGTTATAGCAATGACATGACATGACATGACTTAACAATAAAATTAGCTGAATATTTTTAGAGAAAAAAAAATCTTTAGCAGAAAATGTTGATTCATCAAAACCAAAATCTTAAGCAGCTGGGTAATACTCAATAGAAACCTCTCTGGTTTCCTCACAGATATTCATCTCAGCTTTCAGGTGAAAATGATTTTCTAGACTTGGAAGGCAATTTCGCAATGTGGACTTTAGGCACATACCTAAATGTTTTACTATTCTGAAAAACACAGAATGAGTCATTTCAATGTAGCAGAGGGGAAAAATCTTTACAAAATTCCCCCTACACTCCATCATAGTCTGGGATAAAAATAGTAAAAGAGGAAAAAATCAAACAGATTTCATTTTGACATTTCCAAAATGGACTGCTTCAAATCAATAGTTGTAAAAATCTCAGCATTTTCAACTTTTCAAGCTCATACTTTTTAACTTTTTGTTTTAAAATATTATTATTTTATTTTAAAATTCCTCCAGATAAAGAGGAAAAGAACTAAAAGCCTATACAATCGCAAACAAAAATGGTTTTTGCACATCAAAAAAAAATTACTCTAGTGATCTTTGCTGCCTCTGTGAAAACTTGACAAAATTCTCTTTTCAACCCAAGTCAAGTATTTTCATTTTTTCACAGTTTTTATAATTGAAAGAAAAAAAAAAAAAAAAAGACTTCCAGTACTTCCTTAGTATGTTGTGTATACATGGCAAGATTTGAGGGGTGTAGGAGTGGAGCTGCATAGGCAACCTCTGTGAAGAGAGGTCAGGGCTACCCCATGCCAGACACTACCATTTTGACCCAGAATCCTTCTGTTCCTATTTTCTTCCTGTGTCCTATTGAGGATAGGGAGTAAGTGAGCAGCTGAATGGGTGTTTATCTGGTAGCTAAATATATCTCATCACACTCAGGCCTATTTAAAAGTTTCATTACTCTTTCAGGAAGAAAAAAAAAAAACAAAAAGGAAGGGAAAACTGTCCTGTAAAATATGTGTTCACACACATTCACACGTACTCTTAGTCAGAACCAAGCTGTGTACTGTACTGTCCTTCCAGTCAATGCAATTAGTACAAAGGTCTAACCGTCCTTCTTTTCCCACCAGTACATGAATCCAACAGGCGCCACCAGGTATTCTTCCCTCTTTTTTCTCCATAGAGAAAGTCTTAAAAGCATGGGAGGATAACGACAATTAGGAGGACTCAGTGCTCAACCGGTATACTATCAGCATCCCTGGCTCTGAGCAAGAGGGTCAGAAAGGCAATAATGAACTACATATTCTCTGCCTTTCTTTCACATTCCTTTGATTAGAAAATATAGGCAGAAATTTCCATAATTATTTGATACATAAATAAATAGCTTATGCCCTCTGCTGTGAAAATCCAAGGTCTTTCTTTTGAGCTGGCTCACATCTCTTCTTTGTGGACCAGGTTCAGTGTTTGCACGCTGTAACATGGTATAAATTATGCAGGGATAATGATTCAAGAACTTGGGAAGGTCTTTAAAAAACTTACTGTCTGCAAGGCACACCTGTGCTTCTTTACTTATTAATATGCATTTCTTTGTTTCTACATTTATATTTAGAACACTGGAAAGGGCAGGTTGGGAGAGAATAGTTTTTGAAGATCCTACCAACAAAAGTTACAAAAATAAGTGGGGAAAGGGTTTAAAATAATCATAAAACAAAACCTTCAAACAAAGCAATGCAAACCCAGAATTGAAAGCGGAAGTCTCTACAGCTATATAGACTTTGGACTCTGCTAAACAGCTATGCACGCATCTTCCAGGGGAAGATGTGTTTGCAAAAGGGAATGATGAGATTTATGCATCGGAAATACTTTAAGCCTGACATGCATTTTAATGCATGTGGCAAAGGAATAGCGATTGTTGTAATCTGTAAGGAGAGATTCCTTCTCCTATACTTGAGTGGTTAGCAATAACCTGGCAAATAGTTTATAGATGTTACTGATACGGGAGGTTAAAGTTGTCTTGCCTTAAAGCTTAGAAGCTTTTGTTAGTTTTTGATAACAGTTAAGTGTGTTCACAGTGAGGAATTATGGAAATAAGGGGCAGGAAATGTTTAAAAAAGGGAATACATTTCCTTTTGTACATAAAAGCATCCATCCTGCCCAAAGAACTGCAGAGTGTTGCAAGAGCAAGGTAAAATGTGTTGAACAGAAGAGCCTGACTCTGCACTAATGAAACTGCTGGGCTGCTGAATTACTCCTGCCTAGGAATACTCTTTTGGGCACTGTAAAAATTATAAATGATAACCACAGCAGAAGCGATACATATAAGGGGAACTTTGAGCTATGTACCTCATTTGACATGCTGAGGATGGCATATTATCATGACTTGATAAACACCCTACTCACAACTCTGCTTAACTATTGTCCACATAAGGAAGCAGCAACCTGGGGAATCTGAGTGTGCAGGGTGCTCAGAATGGTACACAAGTCTTCACCTTGTCAACACGCATCACATTGAAATGGTATAGACCAATATGTTACACCTTGTGAAATGAAAGTAATTCCAGGAAAGAGTATAGTAATATTATGGTTTAGATTTCCTTGATTTCAATACAGTTCAATGCCAGACAGACAAGTATACTTATATATAANAATATACAAGTATATTAAAAAATACATACAAGGCAGAAACTCTACCATATTCACATCAGAAATTAGAAAATACAGGCTAAAAATGCCCGTTGAAGAATTATAGTCTATGCATTCAAAACCTAACACTAGAAATCCCTAAATTTACATTTTAAAGCCGCTTAAGAACCTTAACTGTTTACTTAAAACTGCCTAGATCTGGGGAGCACTGAACAGATAAGGCCTTGGTTTATATCTCAGCTCTCTCAGTATGTAACAACTAGATAGCTTACTCTCTTTACTGTCCATTTGAGACTGACTCATCTGACTTCTCAAATCATGCCTATTGGGTGGAACCTCATAGAAATTACCGATGGAAGATGTTATACTCACTTTTGCCCTCTCCACTTTTTACATAAGAATGTACTGGTTAGAGCATGAACCTATGCCCCTGAGTTTTCATGCTGCTGTAGGGAGCTGAACCCATATCACTACAAATATCTGTTAACCAATAGGCTATTTAGTATTCAAACCAGGTCTTCTCAAGTTCATCTGTTTAAAAATGTTTTGCTTATATAAAACATTTGCAATATTTATGTAATGAGGACTGGAATTTCGTTCTCTCTCACTCTGGCTTACTAATTACCACCAGCCTATGACTAAATTCAGCATTTCATACTGAAGAGACAGTTCTGCTTGCTCAGCATGTTTTAACACTTCAAGCCTATGGTCTTTATTAAGCATCCAAATATCTGGAAATCTGATCATAAATCACCTAAGATGGAATTTATGTAACCAAACATGGGCAGCTAAGCTATCTTTATTGTCAGAGTTAAATAAACACTTTTAATGGAAGAAGCCTCCCTTCAGATGGCCATCTACATTTGGTTAGAGGAATTTCACCTTAAAGAACCTCTCTCTCCCTCCTTGAACTGTAGAACATCTGGAGTGATCAGTTTAGCTGTAGGTGACTGGTCTGCATATGTCTAAAATTTGATGTGGCAAATTCCCCCACTTTCGGTATCCATATTTTTTCTGGATTTAATATTAACACTTATATGGAAAGATTTTCCCTGAATTATTAATTGAACAGCTATAAAAATTGTTTTCTGTAGTAGATTTTCCTTCCCAAGTGGATATAAGTTTCTTCGTTAATTTTGTGTTACAGAAGAAGGGAGAACAGCTGTTACCCTTTTCCTTATCATGATTAATATATTAGTGCCTGAAGTGTAAGGTTTCCCGCTGTAATAGGTTTATGTGCTCCTATTTTAGTACCAGGGCTGTATGTGAAGGTGGTGGCAGGGATGGTCTACGTGAAGAGAGGCCAGGAGATACCTCATGTCAGACACAACCTGTTCCAGAAGGCTCCAATGCACCCATCACAGGGTACAGCTGGCCCCCCCCCATCAAGATGGTGGCACCTCAGGGTAAACATGTTAAAAAAAGAGCAAAATGCTACACAGTAGTCTGAGGAGTGAGGAAAACATACTGAAAACATCCCTGCACACACCAAGGTGAATGAAGGAGAATGTGCTCCAGGCACCAGAACATAACTTCCTCTGCAGCCTGTGGAGAAGACCACGGTGGAGCAGACATGCATGCTGCAGCCCATGGAGGACAGCAAGCTCCTGATTCCCCTGCACTGCCCTGGGTAGGGAAGGAGGGGATAGAGGACCTGAGAATGAAGAAGTGAGGTTGAACTTGGGAAAAAGGGGTAAGTGGTTTTAGTTTTTTGTCCTTGCTCCTTACTATCCTACTCTATTTTTAATTATCTGCAAGTTAAATTAATTTTCACAAATTTGTGTCTGGTTTACTTGTGATGGTTGTTGCTCAGTGATCTTCCTATCTTGACCCACAAGAGTTTTCATCTTATTTTGTCCCTCTCAAGGGGGAAGTGAGAGAGCAGCTGGTTGGCAGTCTGGTAATCAGCTAAGGTCATCTCACCACACCCTCAAAAAATGCAGGAAGGAATATCTTCCTGTACTGTCCTAAACAAGGTAATGAAAGCATTTTGTTTGAAAGATGGAGTAGGGAGAGATACAGAGATGCATGGATATATCTACATTGTTTGTTAAGGACTTCTTCAAAACTCTTTGCTGTTAGGACAGAGTTATCTTTGCTGTTGTAGATTGTCAGATGTTTGCGGGGGTTGGGGGTGGGTGGGCGGAGATCAACCATGATCTACTGTTTAAGAGCAGTGTAGACTTAGCTAGAAAGACGTAAACCCTAATCATTAAGGTACTTAGAGCAGAGATGTGCCTTTTTTTTTTTTTTTCCAGAGGAACATTAATAGCTTTTCACTAACTGCAATACCATGACAATACCTTATAGGAATGATTGGATTCTGTGGTAAGCAATCCTCCAAATGTGCATTGACAGCACTGATGCATATTGACAAGGAATAATAAAAATAATAGTAAGGTAGCCATTAGAATGTGATATAATGCTTTTTTTTTTCTTCTGAGTGTATGTTCATTGCTGGTTTCCCCACTTCATGTTGATTTCTGAATTAAACAAAAATAAAAAAGAATTTGTAATTGAAGGTGGTTTCCCTTCTTTACCTTTCTTCTTTACTTGCTCGAGAGCTGAGCTAAGAGAAAAATCCTACCTAAAAGTGTTTGCTTCTTCACAGGACTGAACTCCCAAAGAATTGATAAATTAGCTATTTAAATACAATTTATAAGACTGCACACTTAAGTACAAAGCTTAATGACTTAACACAATTGTGAAAGAGAACTGGCTCAGTGTCAAAATACTTACAGCCAGATCTTCAGCTGGTGGAATCAACAGTGCTGTGTTGAGTTCAGTGGAGCAATGCCAATTTTCACCAGCTGAAGCTCTAGTTCTTTATATTTACCTACAGATTTACTTTAATATGGTTCCTTTGTTGTGCTCACTGGCATGCACACTCATGTCTACTGTGGGCACTCCTGCATAAAGGATGTGTTGATTCAATGAAATGTTTAAATGAACCACCTGCAGCCCTTTGCCAGTTAGCAATACAGGTGGAAGTGCAGAATCCCACATGGAAGGACGACCAGGTTTTCCATCCTGCAGCAAAACAGGTTCTGTGTACCTGTTAGCAACCTAATACGCAGGTTTCTGTGTAACCACTGTTGAGCTATTGCTCACACACTCGCTGCACAGTCACTGATTCCGATAATTCAAAATTGCAAACTGCTATGGGGGTACTTGGAGCAGATGAAGGGTGCAATATAAAACCAAATTCCCTTCTATTCAGTTTGTGGATCTATGAGTTATACTTGACAGAATGCTAGAAAATATTTTTGTATGTCTTCAGAGTAACTCCTGTGAGCAGTTTTTGTACTGTTTCAAAGTAATTTAGCTCTGGGGAGGGAACAGAAGCAATGATCATCCGTCCAGGATAAGAATTAATAGGGCCAGTATTGATCAGCCACAGCTCTTTACACAGAGCTCTGGCCAGAGTCAAATGTAGCATTTCTTCACATCTCCCTTTGATTTTTCTCTAGAGAATTTCATCTAAAGTTGTGTCAGTTGCAGGATGCTAGTTATCTAATTCTATCCATCACTAACAGAAAAAAGAGGGGGGAAAAAACCACAAAACAACCAACAACTGAAATCAGCTAGATAACTAAAATTACTCTGGGCAAAAAGAAAACATCTGTTTCCATGCAAAAGTCAAAAAGGGAAGCTCGGTTGCTCTCCAGTCATAAATAAACACATACTATTTCCTTGGCACCTTTTCTAAGAATGAAAGCATAAAGTACAAATTCCAAACTCATCCATTTACCGTTATTGTCACAGGAAATGTTTCATAATCACACCAATGTTACTGAACAAGCATTTACTTATTTATTTTTATTATATGAATAAGCGGGAAGTAGTTGTTACAAGGTACTCCTGATGTCCTGGAAATGATCTTGCATGTGCATCGTTGGAATTAATAGCCACTTAAAAGTGTATTCCCATTTCCCAGAAGTCAAATTGAGTTTTGATGATGGTTTCACTGGAGGCAGGTCCTGAATAAACCATAAGGGAACAGAATAAAATAATCAGCATATATGGGGTTACAATGTCACTCTGTCTAGCCCAGTATTTTCTTTTAAACAGTGAGAAATAAAAGATGCTCATAGAAGGCAAAAAAACAGGGTCTTTTTATAGTGAAATTACTCAAAAATCCTCTCATGGTGTCTAGCAACTAGAAAGGCAGGAACTCATTGTGTGAGCCAGAATTAATTTCATGGACATATTTTAAAGTAGAAACACAGACTAGACTGTGCAAAGGTCTGGGGATGCTAGTCATCTCTGATTTCAAATGAAGGTTCAGGCAATGAAAAAGATGTTGTGGCCTCATTTCAAATTTGTTTGATGTCTCCTGGAAGAACCACTGCTATTCAAAATGGTTTAATCTAGAGTTACCAGTAGACCAGGGCAGGAATAGTAATGCTGCTCCTTTGTCTGGATAAGAAGTCATTGATACAGTTTGTTTAGAGGAAAACTTCATAGCAGGTTTCTGTTTGGTTAGCACTATAATCAGTTGCATAGGAAGATAAGGGAAAACAGGCTCAAATCAGTTCAAGCTAAAGAATTTAATTATAAAATACAGGTGAAAAGATTAAAAAATATCTTGCTCATCCTTTTACTTGCTAGGAGTCAAGGAGGCAAGATTAATTCTCAAAAAAAATTTAAAAAAGGAGGTTGTCACACCAGATTCAAGGGGCTAACGCCACAGATGTGGCTCAGTGTGGAATGTTGTACTGTGAAACAGGCCAACAGCACCTGACCCCCAGTCTAGATACGTGCTGCCACTGGCAATCCTGCCTGCTGCAGAGCCTGGTCAATCATACTGCTGTTAGAGATGTAAGCTTTTTAGCCAGAATCCACTAGCAATTGAACCAAAAAAATCCACATGTACCCTTGAGAATCTGACTTTTGTCATTCAATGTAAACAATGTTGTCAGCCATCAGAGAGATATCAAGAGACGTAAGTTTGTGAATAACCTCACTTATGTAACTATTTACAGTCAGTGATGTCAATAACTCTATAAAGATAAATCCAAGAAACACTAGTTATTACCACAAGGTCAGGTAACAGGAGCTCAACAAGTAACTAAGAACGAATCAAAACTCTCTTTTTTACTATTGAAAAAACAAAGCAACAAACCAAAACTGCACTATTTGCGTAATAGTAAGAGCCTTGGTACAGAAAGAAGGTATTTTATACAAAACGTTGGTATGTATCATTGGTGTGATATATATGTTCATATATCTTGCAAATAAAGCAAGTAAATTCTATTTACCTACTTTTATTCAGGATTGTACTATTTGGATGACTTTAATAAGTTTGAGTTAGACATTAAGGCATTGTGATCCAAAACAGAGCATGTTAATACCTTTTAGTTCCATTTGATTTCAGGTGATCAGCTGAGATCAGCGTCCAGTCTCTCTGGACTTCCTAAAATCAAAGGATATACAATCCTATAAAATATTTCCTCGTGGGAATATAAGTAACATTAAGATATAGGAGCCTTCCTGCCTTCTTACAGACATGAGTTTATGTTGGCCTTAAAGCTGGGGGCAGTACCTTCATGTTAGACAAGGTATTGGAAGAGGTAGACAGATCCTTTAAAGGATCCGAGCACTGGATGTTATTTAAAACTTCGTGAATTGCATTTCTCACACGTCAGCAGATGCCCAAACATGCAGGAAAACTGCATACTGCTGGAGAGGGTTCAGGGTGAGGGTGCTACAGAAATTATTCTTTCAGAAATTGTCTAGTTATCAAAATCAAACAATTATAGGCTGAGAGAATCCTATACACACACACACACACACACACCGCTTTCTTCTGAGAAAGAAAGTGATTGTAATATCTTTATCTTCATTATGGCTTGTTTCTGATTGAGAATTTTCTTAGCTGAATTCCAAATGTCTAGTGAAATACACTCAGGCTTACTAATAACAGTCACCAAGGATACACAGAGATTTAATGCAGTGTTTGCAGAGCTGGGAGTAATGGCTGTCAGACTCAGCTAGTGGAGTTACAGTACTTCATTAGCTCATTTGGAAAAGCTGTGATTTTAGAGTAGAAGATATCTTAACTGTAAACACCTCCCAAATCTTTCTACTACCCCACTCCTTTTTTTTCTTTTTTTTTTTTAGGTATGATGAGACTTATTAAACAGACAAAGGTAAAACAGAGAACATTTTCAATCAAATGAGTATTTATTATGTGTAAAAGGAAAATTTACATCTTAAATCCCCTTGCAAGAATGTATCTGTAGATACAGGGAATCTGTTTCTGTACTTTACTGGTGCTTAACATTTATGGGAGCATTAAGAAAGATCAGTGTCATTCTTTGCATGGTAGTAGTAAGAAAAAGGAATAAAGGGAAAGCACCACATAAAGTACTGTGGCTTTCTTTCTACGAGATTTGTACATTCTTTTCCCCCTAGCTTGTAAAATCAGGTTTTGGGACATTTGTCTGCTTGCACTGTGTTAGTCATCTGGTGAAACCTGTGCGGTAACAGACAAAGGCTACAGAAATTTGTTGGAACGTACTAACACAGCACTATGTAACACAGATACCCCTTATAACAGGACAAGTATTTGCCACCTGGGCTTTCACAGTTACTAAGTAGAAAAGCCTATAGTGTGTTGTTTTACGCAGCTTTTCTTGGTATCATGGGGTCACAGAATTGTCAGAGTTGGAAGGGACCTCCATCAGAATCATAGAACTGTCTAGGTTGGAAGGGACCTTTAAGATCATCTAGTCACACCATCAACCTAATTCTGATAAAGAAACAACACTAAACCATGTCACTAAACCCTATGTCTACCCATCTTTTAAATACTTCCACAGAATCATGGAATTGTCAGAGTTGGAAGGGACCTCTAGAGATCATCTGGTCCAACTTCCCTGCCAGAGCAGGATTGCCTAGAACATATCACTCATGACTGCATCCAAACAGGTCTTGAAAATCTCCAGAGAAGGGGACACCACAACCTCCCTGGGCAGCCGGTTCCAGTGCTCTGTGACCCTCACCACAGAGAAATTTTTTCTCATATTTGAATTGACTTCCTGTGTTCCAGCTTGTGCCCATTACCCCTTGTCCCATCACTGGGAACCACTGAAAAGAGCCATCGTCCTTCAACACATCTTTCAGATACTTATAAGCATTAGTATGGTCTCCCCCCAGCCTTCTCTTCTCCAGGATAGAGTCCCAGCTCTCTCAGCCTTTCCTCATATGGGAGGTGCTCGAATCCCTTAATCATCTTTGTTGCCCTACGCTGAACTCTCTCCAGTAGATCTCAGTCTCTCTAGAACTGGGGAACCCAGAACTGGATGCAGTATGCCACTTGTGGCCTCACCAGTGCAGAGTAGAGGGGAAGAATGGCCTCTGTTAACCTACTGGCCACAATCCTCCCCATGCAGACCAGAACTCCATTGGCTTTCTTGGCAACAAGGGCACATTGCTGGCTCATGGATGTTTTCCTACCTACCAGAACCTCCGGATCGTTCTCCACAGAAGTGCTTTCCAGTAGGCCCACCCCTAATCTATATCAGTGCCTGGCATTTTTCCTTCCCAGGTGCAGGACCCTACCTTGCCCTTGTTGAACCTCATTAGACCCTTCTCTGCCCAGCTCTCCAGCCTGTTCAAGTCATGCTGGATGGTGGTACAGCCCTCTGGAGTATTTAGAGTATTTTGCTTTTCAAAGGAGACAGAAAAGTACAGAAACAAGTTAAAAATACCAGTCTTGATAATCGCAAGGATAGGACTGCATCATTTTTAACTTCTAGCTAACAACACAAAAAGGGTTTGTTTGTTTGATTATTTTTTTTATGTGTGTGTGGTGCAGCAGTACTGGGGTTTCATGCCTGTTGCCCCACCCTGCCCGTAAACTTTTATTCTGGGTTAGGGCCAGAAACAATCCCAACACCAGAGGCTGCTGAAGAATCAAAGCTCACTAGGATCACACTGGATGATAACACATAGAAAGAAAAATAAAGGGAATTTCAGGGTCTCAATATAGGTTTTCCTGCATAATGAAGATTAATGGGAAAGAGCTTTCCTGCCCTCTTCACAGGTCTCAATCTAAGTGTCCCCAGCCATACATAAGAATACAATGGACAGTATATTTTTGGCAGTGTAGCAGAGAAGCCAGGAATAATAAATTGGTTGCTTATAAAATTGGTGTTATATTCTTTCACTTACATTCACTAATTAACATTGGGTAAAACTCAAAAGATTTGCTTAGATATTTCCACCCATTCCCCAAACCCTGACCAGCCCCTTAGCATTGCCTCATCTGTTCTCGAGCCCTGAACACCACTTTTCTGCTTTTCAGTGTTTGACCTCCCCAAAAGACACTACAACCAGGGAGTTTATCACTTCTGTGCTTACTTTGATGGTGATACAGCTCCTAAAGCATAGAGTAGGTGGGACTTCAGGATCTTCAGGATAACTATGTACAAATATTCTCGCTGTTCTTCCTGTCACTGACTGCTGGTATCACTGTACTTTATTTACTGCACAGTAAAACTGGGAATCATGCAGATTAAAAACTATTGCTTTCAAGTCTCAATATCCCACTCATTTCCTGTCAGCCTGCTGATATAACTGATGCAGAAGGCACTTTTCATTAAGAGCTACAGTAAGAAAGTCTCTTAACACTGGATTTGACTTTTCATGCTAAACACTGGATTAGGTAACCTCCTTTACATGCCACCCAGCAGGGAAAATACACTGTGGTTGTGTCTTAGCAGATGTCTGGTGACAAATATCAGTCATCTCTGTGGCAATCATCTTGTGTCAGCCTTCTTGAGACCACAAAAGAGATTAGGATTTAGAATAAAACACTTTTTCAATCTACTTTGTAGACAGACTTCAACATTGGTCCTTCTAGACATTCCTTTATTCAGCTGTCAGTTGCTTTTAAGTCATTTTAAAAAGTAATGATAAGGATTTGTCTCTCCCCTCCCCTTCTTATGGTGACTTAAAGCAAAGCTTGAAAAGCCTTGCTTTGAGTAAACAGATCAGGTTTTAAAATGTCTAACTAGGACAGATATTTAAATTGTGATCCTGAAGAAGTTAGTTATACAAAGAATATAAAGAATGTCAGAGAAACCTTTACCAATGGCTTCTTGAGGACTTTTCAATCTAGGTCTCCCTTTCTGCTGAAGATAATTGAAAAGAGATTTCAGGACTTTACTCCTATCTTTTCATTAGACGGTACTAAATTTGACATCCCTAGCTTGAGGGCCTTTCTTCATTATTTATAGATCTGGTAGACTTGCAGATACTGGATGAACGGACTTCCATAAGCATAACTCTTTCATTTCCACCATCCCCTTTTCAAGCTACATTATAACATTTTATATTTCAGAAGGGACGCTTAAATGTAAAGTGCCTGAATCTCAACAGGGAAAAACAAAGGTAATGTTGTATTGGGTTCATAGGACTTATTATCAATGCCATGAATCTTGTGTTTATTCTATGTATAGTAAGCACAAAGAAAAGCACAGCATTACAAAACCTAAATAGTCATGTTTTACAACTTGGCATTCACCACTGTTAAAACCACCATGCAGGTGTGGAAGATGAGGTTGTTCTTATTCTCAAAGATTTTTTGCTTCATTCTTAACCAGTGCAAATTTAAATTCTTCTTTGGAATTTGTTGAATCTTTTCAACATTATTATATTTTCTTCTCATCAGCTACCTCTTCTGACGTACTGGTAAGACAAATGAACTTGCTTGATTTTAAATATTCTTCTTATTGTATAGGACACATCTGATTATGTGCTACCTGTCTCATTTAGCAAAGTAAAATTTAGAATTCATTATAATGCATTACAAATAATTAAAATATTACTAGGAAGCTTCAGTAACATGGCCTAGTTTATATAAATGCGAAAACCTAAAGTAATACTTGTGGTGCTCATGTAACATCACAGAATTATATTTCTTTTTTTTCTTTTCTTTTTCTTCCTCCCACCCCCCAAGTAATCCTCTTTATGGGCTTAAAGAAAAGAAGATAATATCAAGGTCTTTGGTGGCTCTAGGACACTGATTGCCAAAACTTAACCATTCTTCCAAATATCAGTAAACTAGGAGCAGCAGACTGCTGTGAGCTATTTTTCAGCCAAAAGGATTAGATTTGTCTCATAGACGGGTCTGACATCTAATATAGATTTCCAATGGGTTGAGTTTCGCCAGTCATAGTTGTGACTTTTTGAGAAGACTTGCAGCTTTCTGAGGATGGAGTGTGTCCCCTGCTGGGGAACTGAAGTGTGCACCTCAAGCCCTGGCACAGAAAATCTTCCATATTACCTGTTTTTAAGAAACCTTCAGTTGAGCTGTGGGTAGATACCCATGTGGTCAAATCTTCAGGGATAATTTCTGCTACAGCTACACAGCGCAGTGGCTTCTGGGTTCAAATAATGGGGCAGTTATGGTTATTTGGGGCTTGCAAATAAGTAGGAAGACAGAAAAGGAGAAAAAGAATATGAAGCATTACATCCTAGGCAGTAATGTGGTTTTAGCCTTTGTTCTGGGGGCACACTATGAAGACATTGTCTCAGAGACTCACGCTGCTGTTTGTATGCAGAAGCACAGAAAAAGGACTGTAAAATAATTAAGGGAAAGTAGCAAGCTGCACTTGTTAATGAAATTCAATTTTGATTTATTTTCATAAAAGTACCAGCATTATTTATGTAAACAATACAAACTGCATCTGCTATTTAGCTTTGTGTGAGATTTTCCATATCACTGAGGTTTAGGGAATATCACTTAGGGAGAAAAGCAATTTTAAGGTTATCATGTGAGTGACAAAGACATTAATCTGACAAGATAGGCTCAAGAGACTCAAAATGCAATTGTAGAATTCTTTTTGGCTCTCTCACCCATAATTTCACGGAGCTCAGTGTAATTAACACACTTCATGGGATTTAAGAAACATTTGTTACTTCTCCATCAGAATGCAAATTCGAGTATGATATGGATCTGTACAGGAGACAGCAACAACTGTTCCCTAGGTAATAACTTGTGCACTGTTTGCCACTGCAAG
>VXBJ01006343.1:188378-200502 GCA_013400055.1 Nycticryphes semicollaris
TTCCTAAAAAAAAAAAAAAAAAAAAAAAAAAAAAAAAAAGGATTCTTCATCTCATACAAATGCATAATAAACTTTGTCCTGTTGGATGTAATTATTTCTGCCTAGTTGGCATTATTCATTGTGTTAAGCTTGCATTTACCTTCTAATTGTGCTTACGTTGCCTACAGCAACTGAAGCTTTAAAATAGGTCTCATCAGGCAAGAAAACTAAAGCAAGTAATTGTTTCTAAAATATTTTCTGTTTAATGCTGGTTAAAACTTGGGGTTTTTTTCCTAGCTCAAACGCCTAAGAAGTAGTAGTAATTGGCTTATTACTATGTAATATTTGTAAGCANGGTTTTTCATATACTTGTTCAAGTCATGCTGAAGCATACAAGAACTGATTAGATATATATTTATATTTATATTTATATTTATATTTATATTTACGCATATATTTGGTTTTATATTGTTTACGTTTACGTTAATATTGAAATCTGTGTTAATATTTATATCTGTGCATCTACATACTGTCTGAAGTCCAACTCAAAAGCTTTGCTATAGAAAAGTATATGCCTCAAATAAAGAACTTCAGTCAGGTCTGTACATAGCTTAAACCAAGATAACACACTGATTTCTTCAGTACAATATTGATTTACACTTCCTGAACAGCTGACTCCTCATGTTGAAGAATAACCATTTTCTAACATTCTGGTGTCACAGAAGGAGAATACTGGAGAAGAGTGGCTCTTCCGAATTCATTCAGAGTGGCAAAAAGTGACAAAAGCTTGGCTACTTAAGGCAATAATAAAATGTTTAATATTATGTAAACTTAGAGCAAGAACAGGGTAGTGTGCTCCTCAAGGTACTTTTCCAGCTTTACACGTTTTAGGACTTGTATCTAGAGGTTGTACCTCAGTGTTTAACAGCCCTTCATAAGTTTTCATTTATTTATCCATTTTTTTAACTCACTTAAAATTTTAGCATCCAATCTTCTGACAATGAGTTCCAAAATGTAGTCACATGCTAAATGGAGAAAAATTAAAACTTATTGTTTTAAATCTATTACCTTATAATTTCATCTAACAGCTTTGATAATTATTTTATGTAAAAGAGTGTAATGTATTGTTTTTCTTCCCCAATATTTTTTTTGTTTTGATTGTCAGTGAACACTAACCTAACATTTACATAGGTGTATCCAGAATAGCTACAAATATCTTTTCTGAATTAACAATGTCTAGTTTAGAGCCTTTCCTTGATTATAAGAAGTGAGAATTTCTGTTTGTCTTTTTCCCATGTGCATAGCTTCATATGCCTTCCTTCTGCTTCTTTATCACTCAGTTCGTACTATCAGAAGATTTTGCAACCTTTCACAAAGAGTGTGACTTTCATTGGTAAAAGTGATCATTTACTCCCAATACTGTTTTCTGTCCTTTAGTTATTTATTAGTCTCCTGTCCTTCAGGTACCTATAAATCCACAGGGGGAGGTTCCTTTTTATAATCCATGAGAGTTTTGCTTATTAAGGGCAAGTATCTTCCCCACATCTCCCCTGCCAAATTTCTCTAAGAATCCTTTTTAAAAAAGGGTATAAAAATTACTAACACCTATTCTTCTCATACAGAAGTTGATGTATACCATAATATAAGATCTATGATCAAATGACAAAGTCATATTTGAGTTATTTAAAAACCCTTGTGTGTGTATCATCTTGTCTTAGCAATTTGTTACTATTAATTTATCTATTTGGTCTAAAGTAACTCCTATTGACACTTTAAGATAGTTCCTACTGTTCGTTCTTTCAAAGAAAACAGCCGCTGTGGAGACCTTCTTAAATTCTTCAGTGGTGAGTATCAATGTGAAGAACTCATTTACTTTTTTTACCAGTCTTATCTCCTTTGAGTTCTCCTATAACACCTCAGTCATCTATCAGCTCTGCAGACTCTGTGGCAGACATCATGCTTCTGATGGGTTAGAAAGAAGCTTTATTATGAGTTTTCATGCCTTTCACAAATTTGTCATCTAAACATTTTTTTGTGGTCTTAGTTTGATCCTACATGGAACTTTTCAAAGTTCATGGTATTCAGATCTTCCTTATATGGCTATAAATCCCTTTTTCTGAGAATAAGATTTTGATGTAAAGAGTTTCTTTATTCTTCTGTTTATCAATGACATAATTTTGTTAACCACTGTAAACCTCACAGAATTTTCATTAGACGTTCAATAATTTAAACCTTTAAGATTTTCCTTTAAATTTCTTGGATGCTTTTCTAGTCTTGTTCATTTTTATAGAGCTCCCCTCCCTCATTTATATGCCTACATGTGTGTATGTTTGTGTGTAAATTTTTATTTTATTTTATTTTATTCCTATAGGGAAGAGGAATTCAGATGTACTATAGTCAGGATTTCAGAATAGCTCTTTAAGTAGTAAAAATTTCAGTAAGTACTTATGCTCTGTTCAAAATTGTATAAAAAATAGCTGCTCCAAAAGGCAATCATTATAATATCTAAAATTAGTTTTTAGAATATGTCCCAAAATTACTTTTTACCAATCTTCATGGAAATAATTGAGTTGTTCATTATTACTGAGTTTTCTGCTATTGTAATCTCTCTCGTCTCCCTTAGCATGTCCCAGTCAATACAGCTATCCTATTCAGGTGATTAATAACACAACCATCTTACAATATTCTCTCTATTTAGACAAGAGATATTCAAGTCAGGGTGAATGTTTCTTGTTGATACAGTCAATTTTTTTTACCTATTTTGACTTTTGAGTTTAATGGGTTGACCCATTAAACAACCTTTGGCCTCAAGTCCGGATATGCATATAGCTTAAAGTTAGTCCTCTTTAGAGAAAAATGCATGTGTTTACAAGGTTTACAATTTGGCCAGTATTTCTTCTGGTCCCTGTGTTCTGGTCTTAAGATGCAATTTTTATTTTTGTGTGTGATTCTTCAGTTCAAACTACCTGAGAAAGATAGTGTGATGGCTACACTGTAATACATCAGAATAGGAGCTGGAAGACAACATAATGTGGGTGGATGCGCCAGGGTATGCCTGCAGAGTAAATGTATTCTCATACATTTGGATTTAATCTAAATCCAGATGCTACAATTCATTTAACTTCAGAAAATGGCTGGTTAGTTGACATTCTACATGAAAAGCACATAAACCCTTCAGTGAACTTCAGAACTCGGAGGCTGTATATAAAGCAGATACATCTCTGTACTTCTGTAACTTAAGGAATAGTAACACCACTTGCCGGTACAATCTGACCTATTGCCCCTATTGAACTTTTAACCTAATATTGCAGTTTTTCATATAGTATCTTCACTTCTATCAGGCTTTTTATATGCTTATTCTGAATTTAAGGTAAAACCAAACATATTTGATTAGGACATGACTGGTCATTTTTAAGGTGTACTGACTAAATATGACTTGCCTTAATTGGGGTTCTTCACTATTTTTTTCTATATCTTATGTATAAATAGTGTCCCCTCAAATACTGCCCCCCCCCAATCACCATAATTTATTGTAAAAAATTAAAATAATTTAATTCACTCTCAAGTAAATATTCGAGAACTAACTCCAAACTTATGAACTTTTCCCACATAGATATACCAGAAGCCATGATACAATTTGTGGCAAATGACCACATCTTGAACCCTGTGTTTTCAGGTGTTCTTGCAGCAGGTATAAATGTGCTCTTTGTTTGTCTTTTCTTTCAAGCGTAATTTGCTATATGAGTAATAGAATATACTTCACTATAAAGATGGTCTATGTGTCTAAAAATATGATTTTTCCAATGGGAAACTTCAGCTGCTCATTAACAGTTGGAGTTTCTCCCAGAGACATGAATAGCTGCTTCACTGACATGCAGAAGCAGCTAAAAGTGTTTCAGATAACATGTAGGTGTTAATTCTGACCTAGAAATCCTTAAATGATTCTGTGCCTTGTTACCTGAGAAACCAACTTTCTCCCGTTGTGTTTCCACCATTACAAACAGCTTAAGAGCTCTGCTTCACACATGCTAAGTTCACAGGGTGACAAGGCATTAGTGCCCAGTCTTCAGACCTACATACTAAAACATGCTTTCTAAGTATTTCACTAACACCTGTCAAAGTAATTTTTGTTTAGGAAAAGTGCTTTTGCTATACAGCATTCAATGAGAGTAGACAAAGTAGCAAGGATGTGGCAGCAGGTAACACATACTTGCACATGTTTCCTTTGGCTGTATGAATGTTAAGAGTGTTTACAGCATCTGCATCTGTCTCCATACGCTTTTCTTCAGTGGGCATTTTCTTTTTTTTTTTTTATGGGTGTTTTTTTTTTTTTTTTTTTTTTTTTTTTTACTTTCCAGAGCTTCATTCTATATCTGTAACCAATACTGAGTATGCACAAGTAATGAGTCTTTAATGGAATAAAATCACATGCACACAGAAGAAGCAGCCATCCTTACATTAGCTTGCTGGAGAAAAGATAAGATTTTCACTTAAATTAATACAACTAATTCTGTAGTGATGTACACAAAAGAGACAATACTGGAACATGAAGAATAACTGGCAGAAAAACCCAGAACTACTTCACTCACATCTGACTTCTGCACATCTCCTCATTTACTGACTTCGTAACAAAGACATTTCACTTCTAAGACTGTGAAAATGTTTCTACATGAGTTATCATTAGAAGATTACACTGTCATCTTGCTCTTACTAAAACTGTATGATTGAGAACAGAGAGGAACTTTCCTGCACTCATTTATATAGCTGGTAAAAGATGGTTCTGAAGACGTATTGCTGCAGAGCTAAATAATTTAAAATAAAATTAATGACTAAAGTGAATAAAGCTGGAAAAGTAAGCTGTAAATGTAGACTTACTAAATAACACACTTTAAAAAGTGAGACAATGTGTCACACAAAATTATATTAGGATGCACCTTGCTAGCAGTCTACTTTAACAGACAGTCTTAAAACAGACAAATTCTGGTTTTCTCCAAAACTAGAAGTTTTAGGAGGTTTTGCTTGTTTGTTTATAAATGAACTAACTCCAAATTAATTCTTAAGTATTAGCAATTCTGGTGTATAGTTATTTAGAATTTTAAGTTTTGTATCTGACAGAAATTTTTTCTTGTTAATGTAACTGCCTGTTGTCATACTTTACCTCTTCAAATGACCAGTGCTTTAATAAAATTTGATGGAGAGGAGCATCAAAATAAATCTAGTGCAACTTATAGTTTTACTTCAAAAACAGATTTTGGAACATGTTGGTGTAAATATCTATCTTCTGCAAGCCCCTAGAGCAGCCTGTGGTGAATATAAACTCCTTTTCTCATCCACCTGACAAAAGAACTTTCTGATTCATATAAAGGCTGCCCCAGCCATGCTAGACAACACCAGTGAAAAGGAAATAGCCAAAAGAGCTGTGAGTAAACAGTCATTGCTAATTTAACAGCACTTATCACTAACCTATCAAAACTATAAGTACACGTAGTTATTATCTACATGAATAGTTTTGTGCTTCTTTGCAGAATTTCAATTTTTCCATTCTTTCCAGTACTTTCTTCTTAATTTCTAATGTAGTATTTCCTTTATCCCTCTATTCTTTCCTTACTGTCTTCTATTCCTTTTTTGATCTTTTTTTCTTTTTTTTCTCGTCTTTCTTCATTACAAGGCTGCCTTTTCTGTCTTTCATAGACTGTTTAATCTTCTCTAATAACTCTTTCCTAGCTCAGAATCAAAGAATCATAGAATGGTTTAGGTTGGAAGGTACCTTAAAGATCATCAAGTTCCCACCTGCCATGGGCAGGGACACCTCCACTGGTCTAGATTGCTCAAGGCCCCATCCAGTTTTTTCTCTCTTTCTTCCCTATCCACCAACACTGGCTCTAAAAACATACACCTAGAAAGACTCTGTGAACTTTAAAGTGTCTACACCCTCCTTATCTGTTTTGCAAAAGTGGAAAAAGTTATGACTTGTTGCTCTGTCTTCCTCACAAAATGTTTGCAAAGATTTACACTGTCTATAAATGACAATGAAAGGTTTAAGCACCTATCTTGGATGTCTCAGGTAGCTGAAGATTAGTGAGCATTATCTGGCCTACATGTGACAATATTTTCACTGTAGCAGAAAAACCCACAAATCACTTGTTAATTCAGAAATTATTTATTCTTGACATCAATGGGGCTCTAATTCTCCATCCTGTAAAAGAACGATGATGATATTACTTTCTTAACCCAGCATGTCTGCTCAGACATCTGGTGCTTAGGTGGCAAATCATACTATCTCCTATTAGTATTTATTCAGGAAAGAAACCTTCTGAAATCACTACTGCTCCTCAGGGGGAAACTACTGCGTGGTGTTTTAAATTCCTGTGTATGTGTGCAGCCCTTTGAGTGTGTATGGAACTGATAAAAGTGTACTGTGGTTGGACTTCCACAAATTTAATGTTACTTGTTTTTTGCATCTCTGTGCTATATCCATAGGCTAAATCCTTTCTGATGACACTATTCCAGACTATGGAGATTGTGACACTAGCAAAGTTGCATGTATGTAATTGTATACCAAAAATGTAATTGTATGTTAACTGGAGTAAATTTGAAGAGCTGGAGAACCAAAGAACTAACTTGCATGTAATTGATAAATTTATATAATTGAAGCAAGTGATACATTTAATTATAAACATGATATTTGAAGCTTTGTATGTTCTATTTTGTCTAACATTTATTCTAATCTTTCCCCATTGATTTAGCCCATTACTTTTTATTTTATATTTATCAATTAATAAGAATAAATGTCCCTGTCACGGTAATATTTCTTTATATAGTTTTAGATAATAATTGGTTTTCCCTCTGATTTTTTTCCTTTTTTATTTTTCAGTGTAACCCAAATGCAAAACTTTTTCTGCATCTTAATAAATATGAAGAAGTTAATTGTCTAATAACTTTCTTATTATACATACAGTACTACATTACAATATTCATTTGTCTGCAATGTTATCAAAAAGTTTAGGGTTGTTTTTTTAACTTTTGTCTATGATTTTTCTTACCTAAACCAGTTTAAATTTTACATAACTAAAGATTAAAATTGACTAATTGTCAAAAAATCTGTGATTTTTTCGAACCCATCTCCATTTCTAGCAGCAGTAATTGTATACTATAAACTCATTAGTTCAGAAAAACAGTTGCCTCTGTACCATGCATTTTGCCCCAGAGGAGACAGAAATGCAAGAATGAAAGGAATAGATCCCAGTCTGATTGCATTCCATGTGCTACTTCACTGTGAAGCATACTGGTTCTCAAAAAGTTCTTTGGGTGGCCAATGCAACCCAGATTTTATATGTGAAATATTCTTGAGTAGTGTGGAAGATTCTCATGTGCTGAAATGAACCATCCAAACTGAAGTGAACCCACTCAGGGAAACTCATCTTTACTCCTTATGACGTTGCTGGAAATTCAGAGTGGATAAAGCTTTTGTAGCAATTTGTGCTGGTTTCTGTCTTGTTTTAAAAGGTTTGTGGCACTATTTATAAGTATCCAAGGAAATGTAACTTGTTCTTATGTTATAGCTTCTACTTTTTTTTATTAGTATGCTTTCTACTTTGTTTTCCTAGTACACAGTGAAAATATTAAGTAGAATTGGACTTCTGACCCAGAGCAGACCTCTGTAGGCCACACTTGATACTTCTTCCTAACCTGACACTGAACCATTCATAATTGCACTGTGGGTTTGGTTTTTATTGCTGTTATTGCTTTTTTTTTTTCTTCTCTTCAGCATTGTATTTATTTAACAGTGATTGCATTTAATAAAAATTTTTCTAGTTTCCTGATGAGAATGTCATGTGGAACTGTATCAAATTCTTTATTAAAATCAAGACGTAGTATGTCCACAGCATTTCCTTTATCCACTAAGCTTGTTATCCTACCAGTGAAAGAAATGAGGTTAGTTCAGCATGATTCGTTTTTGATGAGCCCATGTTGCCTACTATTTACAAGTTATTTTCCTCCAGGTGCTTACAAATTATCTGCTTTATTAATTGTTCTAGCATTTTATCAAGTATTGACTTTATTCTTATCAGTCAGTGAGGTTTTATCAAATAGCATGAAGATAACTGCCCATCTTGAACATATTGTAAATAGGAATTTGTAAAAATGCTCTGTTGTTTAATTATCTAGATTAAGAGGGTTTTCCTTACTTTTAAAGTTAAGGATGATTTTTGGCTAAAAGGATATTTTTTACAAATATGTAATAATATAATAAAATAATATCTGTCATATAACAGAACAGTAAGTTAAATCTTACTGTAATACCTTGACCCCACCACACACCATCTACATGAGGATCTGTCTGCATGTCAGCTACTATTTCATTGCCCTACCCTTTTCCTGAAGTTTTCTATGACACCTGAGCTATGACCCATGGAAATTGCTATCAGAGATCAGAGTATTCATCAGGGAAATCACTGATGTTTAAGGCCTACAGTAGATACCAACTGCAGCCAGAGATTAATTGTGCCCTAGAATGCTCTACATTGATTATGAGAGGCCCCAGCCTGACCTAGTCAGATATGAACATTTACCTTTGTTCTCTTTCTGAATTTCTAGTTGCTCTGCTCAAAAGTTGAATGAACTTTCACATGGAGAGATTTCTCCTGTGCAACTCAGACATGAGACAGAGAGTTAGCTTTGCAGCTGTGTTTTTCTCTTTCATTGATTCCAGAATATTGGGAACCCAGATGTGTAATGGATGCACCCCTTGTTGGCAGTCAGATGGAATGCTGTAGTTTCTATCAGTAATCAAAAATCCATTATTAAAGGGAACTGGGATTATTTCCTTAATTTCACTGTTATCAACGCCTTGATGAGAACTCTAGGTCCTGCTTTAAGTAACATTTAATTAGCGCTGTTGCAGAGAGGTAAAACATTTCTGAAGTAAATTAAATTGCATCTGTTCAAGCTACCAGTAATTTTGTCTTTGTCTAGATTTTCTTAGTATAATTAGTCAAAGCTGGTTTTAACTGTCAGAAATCAAGAAGTGCTTCTGTAGTACTTGTAAACTAAAATGAGTGATGTTTTCACTTCTCTCATATTTAGCAAGATTTGACAAACAAAACCTTGCTCTCTCCTTACCCAAAGAGTCCCTTGCAAGAACTGCATAATAGTTAAGTGCTAAAAGCAGAGATCTTCAATCTGTTGGCCTACAAAGGTTTTAGAAATAAAAAAAAAGAAGTATGATACCGTGCCCATTAGAAAAGCAAGGCATTGATTTAGTGTAGTAAAGAGAGATTCAGTATTTTCAAAGCAAGACCTGACAGGGTGAACAAAAATATAGAGCCTGAGGATGAAATATTTACAGAAAACCATATCTATTTCTACTTTTTCAGGCAAAAAAGGCACAATTTTTAAATTATTTTCTTCTTTTTATTTAATTTTATTTCTTTTTCCCCTGCCCCAAAACAAGCAGATGAGTAACTTCCATTGCCACAAAGAGGATATAAAATGCTACCAAGTGAATCTCTGCCCTATGCAGTCCTATTCTGTCCTTGATTTAAATTCTTTTGCTATAATTTTAATTTATATTTTTTTGTAAATAGTTTTGGGATCTTCGAATCTATTGTATGTATATGTGCTTACAGACACACATACAGTATATAAGCATGTGTGCTACTCCTCTGTATTTATATTTAATATCCAGAGAGACAAAAGAACATAGGATGTAAAACACAGGAAAACCTGTTTAACCAGCAAAATTCTGAAAGGACCATTGACATTCTACAAAACAAGTATCCCAATTCCTGTTTTCAGTAATGAAAATACAGTGTTATGAATTTAAATTGAGTTGTAAACTACTATGGTTACTATACCCCATTCACAGTATTTTAAATTTACAAAAAAAGAATCTTGTAGATTTTCTCAGAAATGAAAGAATTCTTTTTGCCATTGTTATAAGAGAGATTTAGGCAGGAGACTTGTTTTCTTGTATTGGCATACATTTTCAGCTTGCTCTAATGTTTGCAGCTCACCCAGGATATGCTCCATGAAATTCCCTGACACTGGGGCAACTGTGCCTATATTTATTTGGATTTTCTTTTTCTCTGTCATTTTTTTTTTTTTTTATGTATGAAGACCATTTAGGATTTTCTCCTTCAATATGAAAAGCTACTCAAATACAAGTTGTGAAAAGTGGTGTGTGAATGCAAACCTAGCATGAAAATTTTACCTCAGATTTTTTCCTCAGGAGAGGTGAAAGTAAACTCTTCCCAGGGCTGTCTTCTCCCTTGTTTTATTTTCTCCCTTTTGATTTGCTCATGAGGGCAAAAGAGAGGTAGGAAAAGGTCATGGCAGCTCTGTGTACATTCCCAATCTATCTGTTTCTCACATGCATCAAAGGCCAAACATGAATCCAGACACAAAGGTATCATAAAGCTACCTTCGCTTTCCTCAGTTATTTTATCAAGGCAAGCTCCATCCAAGATCTGAGCTTGGCTTGTGGAATAACTTTTTCTGTGTTATTTTTACTCTTGTAGCCAGCTTTCATTTGCTAGACTTCCTCTTCTTCCACTAGTAAGCATTGATATGATCCTTATAAAGATACTTCTAATCTGTTTCTTAAGAAACTTGATTCTGTTCTCTTCTGCATCACAGTTGGTAACTTCCATTGCCACAAAGAGGATATAAAATGCTACCAAGTGAAATTTAAGTTCCTGGCAAAAACATATCCATGACAGCTTTGCAGTCCTCCAAAGATGAAATGATTTTTTTGCAAGAGTGCTTCCTCACAAAAGAAAAAATAGTATAGCAAGAAACAAACTAAGGAAGAAGAAATAAAATATGAAACAAGAAGAATATATTAATCTAACATGCAGGAACTAAGGATGACTTAAATTTTATCTAAACTCTGCAAGGTTTCACTCCCTGTTATCTACTTTGGATTTACCATTAGAGATGTGATCTTTCTTCAGTCTGATGGGTAGTCTCATAACCTCAGCCAATTTACAACTTCTCGTGTTGATAGATGTCTAGATACTTAAAGTCAGCAAAGCATAAAATTTACCTATAGAAGTTGATGCATCATAAATCCTTTAATGTATATGTTTCTGTGTAACCATTTTGAGGCTATAAAAAAGAAAACATACTAGTATATCTCTTAGAATAGAAAAAAATTGCTGAGATAAAGAGATGTTTATTGCTGGATACAAAAGAGTTAAAACACTATTCTTTTTTGGGTCTAGAAACCTTAAAATACTCTGGAATGGAGAGAAAGGTGCACTCACATTATTCAGACAAAAAATTTAATCCGCTTCCATTGTGTAGTAAAGTGTTTAAACTTGAATTACTATTATATCAGTCTCTAAAATGGGAAGATTAATCTGACAAAATATAGACATATACAGTGAGATCACCTCATGAAGCCTTTACAATCAATGCAGAGAACTGACAATTTTTAAATCAATCAATAGAATCACAGAACAGCCCAAGTAGGAAGTGATCTCAAAAGATCATCTGGTGCAACTTTTGAAATGCAGTATCTTTCATCTTAAGCCAGATGCCTAAATTAAATCAGGTGAATTACACCCTAAAAATGCCTCTTGTTCTCCACTGCAGCGCTGGATACCAGCACAACTGGTACCTACAGACACTAAGAGCAGTAGTTTTAACACTTCCAAAAAAGACACTAACTGCAGAGGCTTATATTCTATTAATATTACATTAAATTTCCATAAATGACACTTCTCCCAACTTAACTGAAAAAGTAATTTGTTATTTTTCAATTTTTTTCATGTTTAGAAAAACTTGTTTAAAGCAACAGTAGGCAGCTGTGTTGGAAGTTCTTCTCAAACAAGGAAATCCCCATGGCAATTTTTGAAACATTAAAACTTCATTTTCCCTGTGAAAAGCCTATTTGAGTATTTTTTAATGCTATAATAAGTTTTCCCAACAGAAAATGAGGCTTTTAAGTCTTACTAAAACATTAATGGGGGCTTTCTACTCAGAGATATGGAGTCTAAACTTTAGATGGAAGAGTTTGATTCTCCATGGCCTTGTATGTTAAGCCTCACTTACGGTTCCAGTGAAGTACTTTTACAGTTTTTAGATAGTGCAATTCTGTTTCATATATTCTTCAAGGCCACTTCTCACAGCCATGAAAAAA
>VXBJ01006343.1:200557-249858 GCA_013400055.1 Nycticryphes semicollaris
TAGTTGAGACCCAAGCATTTTGCTGTAATCACATTATTGTGTAAGTCAGTATAAAATATTACCAAGGACAAGTGTACCATTTTATAGTGTCTTTGAACTTCTTTGAAAACTACAGAAGATGCAGAGAGGTCCTAAGTCAGTAAATTTGAATCTTGCTTTACTTCTGTCGCTGATCTCAGCCTGGTCCAAACCACAAGCGGAAGTACTCTCCACAAGCAGAAGTACTCTTTTCTTGCATAGGCGTAAACAAGAGGAAATTCACACCTTTTAATATCAACTAGAAAAGCACCAGATCTGTGAAGGTATTAACTACTGCAGATGCACAGACAGACTTCTGATTATGTCAGATTAATTAAATAATTGTGCCAGGAAAATGAAAAAGATTATTTCATCAGTCACCCCATTCTCATTGCTGTCCTATACCAGAATCGGAGTAGGAGGAAGTTGTGTTTTCAACTGTGTGTATAGTTACAGGACCCTACACTTGTCCTTGTTTAATTTCATGAGGTTCCTCCCCACCTATATCTCTAGCTTGTCCAGGTCTCAGTGAAAGGCAGCATAGCCTTCAGGTATCAGCCACTTCTTCCAGTTTTTCATCAACAGCAAACTTGATGAGGGTACAATTTATTCTCTCATCCAGGCCATTGATGAAAATGTTGAACAAGACCAGACCCAGTACTGACCCCTGGGGAACATTGCC
The DNA here is from genome assembly GCA_013400055.1 of Nycticryphes semicollaris. Classification (NCBI taxonomy): domain Eukaryota; kingdom Metazoa; phylum Chordata; class Aves; order Charadriiformes; family Rostratulidae; genus Nycticryphes; species Nycticryphes semicollaris. The sequence continues at coordinate 201,258 of VXBJ01006343.1, forward strand.
AGTTACTGGCCTCCAACTAGATTTTGCACTGCTGGTCACAACTCTCTGAGATCTGCCATTCAGCCAGTTCTCAACCCATCTCAGTGACCTCTCATCTAACCCACACTTCCTTAGCTTACCTATGAGGACGTTATGGGAGACTGTGTCAAAAGCCTTGCTGAAGTCAAGGTAGACAACATCTACTGCCCTCCCCTCATCCACCCAGCCAGTCATGCCATCATAGAAGGTTATCAGATTGTTCAAGTGTGATTTCCCTTTGGTGAATTCATGCTGAGCACTTATGATGATGTGGTATGCTTTCTCTTGAATTCAAATCCTAATCAGTGACAATGTCTAATATTGATGCACCCACTGGCTCTATTTTGACACTTGCATACTCAAAGCGAAATTAAGTGTAGATGGCATGCTAAGTAGCACATATCGTGTCCCTGGAAGATATGGCTTCACTTGCAGTGTTCCAAAGGGTCCTTACTGCAGCACTAAGATTGCAAAGGGAACACAGTAAATCGCTTAGGAACTCAAATGTTCACAGTGGTGGTGTATGGGATCAGCAACAAGTGTTACTCAATGTATAATCCCAACACTGGACAGGAAAGACTTGACATTGGAAAAGACTTGAACTTGTTAAATGTCCTTTTTTGTTCTGAATTATTTATGTAGCTAGCACTACTATAACCAGCTAGGTTTTCTAGATAGAATTGAGAAGGTATAACCTTAGTGTCCATTTAAATAGTTATTTTTCTAGTGTACCATCTAGGATTCAGGACACTGAGTTTTGAAACATACTAACATTGCCTGCAAATTACATTTATCACATTGCACAACCAGAATGACAGGCTAGCATCATTAAAAGGCAAAAGAAAACCAGCAAGGATATAGCTTGCCACTAGGTCAAGTAGCTCGTCTTTTTTTTTTTTTTTGAACACTTCCCATCTAAGTAATTTATCTTTCTGACCCAAAGATGTGAAGCTCCTTACAAAGACCAAGAAAGGCCATTAGGGAGTAAGCAACTGATCAGTAAAATGAAATAAAACCCATTTTAAAAAAGGACTTTTGTGTTGCTTTGCAAACTACTTTAGAGCCCATTTTTCTCTCACTGTATAAACAAGAGAATTCACATTGACTTTGGAAAGCATAACTTTGTCTGACCTCCTTTTTTTCTTTTTTTTTTTTTTTTTTTTTAAGAATAAAATAATTAATTTCTTTGCATATTAGTTGTTTTCCAGTGGGATAAGATGGCACTACAGGAACTCTTCTTCCATGAGACTGGAGATGAATATACATATCTGTATGCCTAATGGTTAACTCTATGAAAATGTATTTGATTCTTCTCTCTTTTACACCAAATGGTAGGAATACAAAATATTGTTGAAATAAACCGCACACTGCCAACATAAAGCTGACACAGTAGAGAATCATAATCTCTCAGACTTTGATAGCCATTTGCTCTACTAAAGAACTGTAAACTGCTGCAATTATGATTTATGAGCCTTTTCCACCTTGTTTTGTACTGGTGCAAATGGCAAAAGAAAGTGAAGGGCAAAGCAGAATAAGGACATGGTCTAGTGATCAGCTCTTTTGTGTTCATTCCCCTGGCTCCCTTAGTATCCTAATCTGGACTCTGTTTTTTCACTTTTTCTCTTACTCTGGTGAGCCAAATTTAGACACAATATTCCAGATATGATCTCCAAAGGGTTGAGAAGAGAAGAATAGACAATTACTTTATCTTCTGTACTGCACTAACAAGGGTGTAGTTAGCCTTTATTACTACAAGAACACGTTGCTGGTTGCTGTCCACTGGATATTTTTCAGTTTGTTGTACATCAGGTCCCGAGACTCCTATCTTTTACTCCAAATATCCTTTCTAGTTAATTAACTCCACCTTGTTCAGTTGCAAGGTGCTGTTCCATCATAAATGCAGACATTTGTATGTACTTTTGTAGAACTTCATGAGGAACAGGACATTTCTACAGCTGGTTAGGATCCCTTTGAATATTGGACCCTGACCAACTGACTGCTCTCTGCTCCCTCCAGTTTGGAGTTTTTAGATAATTCACTGAGATGTCTGGTTTTCTGCGGCAGAGGTACTCCATGAAGATAGTAGTCAGTACCAGGCCCACAACTGACCCCAGAGAAGAGCACTCACAACTGGCTGCATGATAGACTTGCAACAGTTGACTACTACACTTTGAGAACAGTTAGTTTTTTACCTACTTTGGGTGCAGGTCCATATTGCCTCATCTTGGCTAGTAAAATGCAATAACAAGATGCAAAATGTCTCACTAAAGCCAAGGTAAACAACAATTCTCTCATTGTCCAACCATTTCATCAGCATTCAGACTGGTCATGAATAAGTTTTCCTTTGATGTGCTGGATTTTCCAAGACATCTTTTTTGCACTTCATGTGCCTGGAATCGCTTCCAGAAGGATTTGATCTTTGAATAAATTAGACTGGCCAGCCTGTACTTTCTAAATCCGTCTAGTGCCCTTTTTGAAGATGATGTTGATGTGCATTTTTGCAGGCATCAAGGCCTCTCCTCAGTTACCCTGATTATGTCTGTCAGCTTCCTCAGCATCCTTGTATATATCCCATCCATCCCCATGGATTTGTGCATACCCAGTTTGCTTAATAATCCATCACCTGATACTATTCTTCTATTGATACCACTAATTCTCTTCCTTAAACTGCCCAGTTGAGCACTGGAACCCAGGAGGCCTGAGAGCAGACATTGTTAGCAAAAACTGAGGCAAAGAAAATTTCTCAACTTTTTCAATGACCCTCATTATTAAGTTGTCCCTCCATCAGAGGGCCCACAGCAAACCTGGTCTTCCTTTTCCTGATTGAGTACTTACGTAAGTCCTTGTTGTCCTTCACAGACTTTTCCAGCTTCAGCTACAGTTGAAATTTGGCTTTTCCTACTGCCTGCATGAGCAGTGCTTCCATATTCCTCTGAGGTATCCTGTCCCTGCTTTCATCTTTGATAAACTTCCTTTCTTTTGTCTGAACATAGCCTGGAATCCCTTGTTCAGCAAAGCTGGCCTTTTGTTGTACCTGCTTAATTTCATATACCTTGAGATGAACCATTCTTGTGCTCTGAGGAGATTATCTATTCCAAAGACCCTTACAGTTCTGAAAATGAGAATTTGAACTTCTGGAAGAGCCATTCAGAAAGGACAACTTACAGAATTGGAGACAGTTGATATTAATTATCATTACACTATCACACTGAGGGTTACAAGCTACTCTCATTTAAAAGCTAAAGCAGGAAAAAAGCCCAAAACAGAGTATTCATAAAGCATGGGAGACAAAATTGAGTATAACTTAGTTTGTGACTTAAATCAGGAGAGAATTCCTAGTCAGGATGTTTCGGGGTTCTTTCTGGTTTGGAATAATTCCATGTAGGAAAACCTAAATCTTGTTTTATTCATAACTCTTGAGCCATTTAAAGTATCAGTGAACTAAATGAATGTTAGTGATCCTGATCTCCAAGTCTTTTCTCTAACAAACTTTTCTTTTTGTTGAACCTTATCTCTGATTCTCTCTCTTAATGTACCACCATTGATATCAGCCTCGTTGCTTCACATGCCAATTTCAGCAGAATGCCTGTAGACCTATTTCAGTGAAGTATAGAAATCCCCTTTTTTTTTCTCCAGCGCTGTAAGGTATTAACTCAGTAAGGGAACAATTGCTGTATTTATATTATTATTATTATTATTATTTCAAAGTTCTAGCTCTAGATGAGTAACCAAGTTACCTCATTGTGATGTCCTGCCCATTCTGTGGCCTTTGCCACTCACCTTGTTTGTTATTCAGGAAGTCCCTGTGCAAACTCCTCAGTTCGGGGATCACTGCTATTAATTTTTATGGTGCTTTCCACAAAAAAAAAAACCCAAAAACCAGCAACAACAAAAACCACAACTGACCAAACAAGTAAACAACAATAAAAAAAAAACCCAACCAACCAAACAAACAAAAAAAAAACCAAACCAAAAAAGCCCCAAAACCAGAGGGATTATTTCAAAGGAAAAGCTGTGGCAGAACAAGCATATTGACAAATATTCCTTATGGGACAGTTACACTGATATTCACTACAGGTGATATTCTCACACTTCACTTTGATATTTTCTTGCCTGAAAAGCAGGCATATGACCCAAACAGGATGACTCTGTGTGACACTGCCTTATAGACAATTTGTCTTTTCATAAAAATACCCAAACTAATGAAAACTGACTGGCTTGGTAAGTTGGGCTTGAGAAAAAAAAGCTTCTCCCACTCCCCAGTGTCAAGGACAGAGGCAGGAATTAAGAGAAAAAAAACCTTTGGAAAAGTTGATCTATTAGATTTATTGTTTTTTCAGTTTTTTTTTTTTTTTTTAAAAAAAAGGAATTTCAAAGTAAGGAATCTGTGTAAAAATTACACGATGCATGCATCCCACAGTGGCATGCTAAGAAAGAATGCCTTAATGTACTCTGTACCAGCTAGATGCAGCAAAAGTACCGGTACGTATTACTGATCACAGCAAGGCCAGTGTGGGTATTGTTACCATGATCATTGCGGTGTCCTTCAGTATTTAGTCACCTACAGGTGATCACCTGTGTACAGCTAAATGACAGCCTAGTGTATTTGTTCAGAAAATATAAAAAGAAATGTGTTTGGATACTGAGATCCAACTCTCAAAATAGCATCAGTAATGCAGCTGATTAGTAACTTTGCTCTTAGATATAGCATGCAATTTAAAAAAAAAACAACCCACACAAAATTTCTCCTTTGCCGAGTAAGGCAGGAACTGTAACAGATGGAATACAATGTGTAAGAAATTCTGCATAACCTCTTAGATAGGTTAACAAAACCTGAAGACTTCAATATGGGCTACAGGAAAAGCACTGATATAGTTTATGTGAAAGCTGAGGTTGCATTCTGGGCTTTTTCAGTACCCAACATCAGAGAGGAATACCTTGTAGTATTCCTTTTCCTTGTAGCTAATAGTTTAAAGAATGTATTGTAGGAACAAGACATGCTGCAACACTGCAATCACCACTTGCAGAGAATAAGAAAATGGTAAAATCATTGAAGAGGGAGAGAAAGAACATAGTATAGTGAGCTCTTCATTAGAAAACCTTGAAAAAAGCACTAAGATTTAAAGAGCTTTGCTAAGATTTAAAGAGCATTGCTTCTATTATATATTGCTCAGTGCATTAAAAATAAATGAAAAATATTAACTACTCAAGACATTTCCTATATTTGACTGCTTTTTATCAGCCTTGTCTTATTGCATCTCATTTATGGCTTCTTTTTTTATCTTAAAATAACTCAGTGGGAATATCTTGCACAAAATGTTCTTGTAGGATTCCTCTTTTTTCTTTTTATTTTCCTAGAGTTTTTTTTTTATTTGATATTTTACTTTTTGTTTGTTCCTTAGGTTGATAACACATCAACAATTATTGATACATTTACTTTTTAAACAAGAAATACATTGACTCGTAAATCTTTTGGGAAGATTTAGGTAACAACACAGGGCAACATACCTGTTTTCCAGTGGTTTCTAGGACACAAACACTTATGACAAATGAGTGTAGTTTTAATAACAGACCTTTTTTTTTTTTCCCAAAACTATAGAGAATCCAAAGTGTATGAAGAAAAAGTCGCATTTAAAAGTCACAGTTCCATTTAAAGTATGGCAACAATTCTAGAACATAATAGAGCTATTTTGCAGTGCACCTTGTCTTGAAGACCAATTCCCTTAAGAGCTTGTAGCCAGAGAACAAATTTTGCCTTCAGACACCCACATGTTTTTCCCACTGAGTTAAGTGAAAAAATCATGTGTAATTTTGAGGGCTCTCTTGGCCCAAATAAATTAATTTTTACAATTTCCTTTTGATAATGTTTCAACATGGACCCCAAATGGAATACTTTGGAGGGTTTTGAATATTGAAGTCTTCCAGGTTACCTGTTGTTACTTTTTGAAAGACTTCAGAGCTTATTCCTAAATCTGCTCATCAAAAAGAGAAATGCTGATGACCAGACTAGGTAAGATTAGGGAAATGACCTTAAAAATTAACTGTATCTAATTGCTATATCTATTATTGTAGTATGATGGAAAATAAAATCTTATATATTTGTGTGGTCATGTCATTTATGTTGTCTTTTCTCTTCCTTTTTTCCACTTTACTAAAACATTCTGAAAAGAATTATCATGACAGGAGCCTCAAAGTTACATTACAATCTCCCTGAGAGCAAATTTACCCTGAATATAATGGACAAGTATCGGTTTACATGAGTGATAGAATCTACAGAATCTGGGTTTTTTTTTATATAAAAAAAATGCTTCAGCATACTGATATAAGTGAAGCTGTTATTTATAACAAGACAAGACATTTAACAAAGGAGAGATAACAATAGGATTTTAATTGGTCTAACTAAACAAAAAAAAAGAAAATATCAAGAGCCTTTTACGTTTCCCTATACTTAGTTTCTGTAATTTTCAAGTGTATGGATAAATTCTTCTATTTCAGTTAACACCATTGATAAGGGGATTTCAGCTTTGGAGATTTTTTTTTTCCCTTCCTTTTGTTCTGCTGGTTGCTGTTGGTGCACAATATTCCTTTTGAACCTTATAATTTTACTCCATTTTTTCTCAAAGTAAGTTGATTTTAAGGCATGACATGTTCTACTGCAGTACTTGCTCATACTTCTGGCATGACATTGTATGATTAGCTGATGGCTGATCTATTTGGTGGTTTGACCTGTTTCTGATCACCTCTATGTGTCTTTGCAATAACTCGACTTGATGATTTCTGCTTATCATTCATTTCTCCTGTTAAACATGGCATGGTATTTCTGTATAGTAACTGCTATAAATTTGATGCAATGATATTTATTCTTTCTTACCTGTTCTTACCCACATTTCCTTATATTTCCCTCACAACGGTTGTATTGTACATCATTATTAATTTTTCACTTTCTTCCAATCTAGTATTGTTATTTGGCAGCATGGCTGGGCTTATAATGAAATCGGCTCCACAAGCTGGTTACAACCTAACTGACTATTTCTCTGAAAGCATAGCTGAAAATATGTTTGTTGAAATGTTGGAAATGTTCTGTAGTGGGTTTGTATGTGCTGAAGTCATGCTGCAGATGCCCTCTTCACTGGAAGCTTTTATAATCCTAAAATGTACTTCTGATTTTCAAATTAGTTTCTTTTAATGTTTATGAATGTTTTGAAAATGCAAACAAACAAACAAACAAAAAACCACAAAGAAACAGTTGAATCTCAGGGAGAGAAAAAGTCTTAGAATGTTTTTATGGGCTGTTTGAATACTTCAGAGCTTTATTCTCTATTCTTCTCTTCTCTATTCTCTTCCCATTAACAGTTCTATGAACAGATTGAATTCTTACGTCCATTGCTTCCAAGCATAGGTACAATTTTCCTGTATGGAAAGTCAACATCATTATTGGTATGGGTCCCTTGGTCTAGTTTTGTCCAGTGTTTTTTTGTGTCTTCTGGGTTGGGGAGGATCTCGCCAGTTTGACTACTTCCACCATGTTTCATCTACCAACTGCCGTGCTACAAAATGAAAAGCATCCATGCTTGTAAAAATAAGCTGTTTCCTTATTAAGGGATGTTGTGTATTGTAGTCTTCTATGACAGCCTAGACTATTCTATCAACTATTTTAGAGTTCCCATGAGCTGGACACTTGGATATTTGAGAAGTGTCAATGTATAAAAAGTTCCAGCCAAGAGCCCTTATGAAGTATTATTACTTTAATAAATAGATACAGATGTTTCTCTGTCCCTGCTCAAGTTCTGATTTTTGTACCCCTTTCCAAAAAATATTCTATGTGCTTGCTGAGAAATTGGTTTATAAACGCTTCTAGAGACAGATAATTTCTTGCTTTTTTTTTTCCCTTTTCTGCACCTGCATCTGACTATCTTAGTTTGAGTATTTTTTCTTTTGTTTCTCTTATAAGGGAAGAAATGAATTAATTTTTTTCCAGTGTCTTCTATTTTTTCCACACTCTAATCTTGAAATCAGAATTTTTAATGTTAATTGGACTGGAACACATACCTCCACTGTGGATGACCCTATCTCAGAATGTGTTTCAGTTCATATATGCTGAAATATAAACAGAAAAAAACATCACCAGAGGTGGGGAAGTTAAAGAAATAATAATTCAGGAAAATTACAGTGTTATCTTGAACTGGAATTATAATATTACTATTTAGTGAATACAGCTCATACATGTATTGTATGGATTAATTTGAATTCTCTTTCCTCAGCTCTGATTTGTAATGCAGAAAGTGCTTTGGAAAAAAACACCCAACCCCTCAACAAAAAAACAAAATACCCACAAACCATGTTCTTAACTTTCAACAAGTTAAAGCTATAAGAATTGTCTTTGTGAAGACAAACAGTATATTTTCCCTTCAGTAGATAAGGTTAAGAGATATGAATTTAAAAAAAAAAAATTAAAGCAATATAGATCATCAATTTCACTTTTGAGCAAACTTCTTTTTTGTTTCATGCAGCAAACACTGAATAGCTTTCAAAATGACCTATTTTCAAATCTCTATTTTTCTGCTCCAAACAGATGCAGGAATTCTATGAAGTAGGATGTCCTTTAAATTTCACCAGCAGTGTGAGAAGCCTCATTTTTTCTGTTCTGCAGGAGGAAAATAGGATAATTATCTTTCTTTACCTTGTTATTCTTTGTCATAATTAAGAACTAGAACTAATAATCCATCTTTAGAGATGTTAGCTGTTCCTTAAAATGAAAGGTAAAAAAAAAATGAAATTAACATGTGGGCATTAAGTATACAATGAGTAATACATATTTTTGTGTCTCCCTTTGCAGCTTCATCGTAAAAGGTTTCTAACGATTAGTGGTGGATTAGCTATGCTGAAAGTTAGAACATTTTTCAGCTGAAAAAACCAAATATTCATACAAAGAGTGGATTATCCCCCCAGTCTAGACGGGAGAATCTGGTTGATGATGGTTTTCCTTAGAGGTCTAAGCATGTTGCATGAGGAAATTAACATTGTGATGCTGTAAATTAAAAAAAAAAATAATAAAAATCAATAGAAGTTTTTAACCATGAAGATGTTTCTACACTTTATCCCAGAAATACTAAGGAAAATATCAGTAATTTAGTGTCAAGGAAGTCAAGAGTGTAAAAATTAACTATAGAAACCTCCTCTTTTTTTTTTTTAATTCTTATTTAAATGAGGAGTTTTTATTTTCTAACCCTGTGCGATAAAATTGATAAAATCTGAGCATATTGTACTCCATTGTGTAGTAGTAAGTAACCAAACAGAACTGCTCATCCCCTATCCTTTAGAAATTAAATCAAGTGTAACCTGTTCCAGGATGTCACTGAATTTGCCAAGATTCCTACTGATTTCCACAAGGATAAGAAAAAACCCTTACTCAGTTCACAACAACCAGAAGCTCACTGTCATACTCTTACTCCAAGTTCAAGTGTAGAGCTAACTAACAAAATTTTATCTCATTATGACTTGCCACATTCCTATCACTACTGAGAACGAGTGCTGTACCAATAACTAGTTGTTTGACCTTCTTTTCAGAAGGCAAATGTTCTTTTGAATTTCACATCTACAGGTTTAAGCTTTACACATATAAAAGAGATTTACCTGTAGCACCGTGAAAAGCAGTCCTCTGCATCCTAGTCATAAGTCAGTGTTCTAACAGTCCTTCATTCCACAGTCTCTGAGAGGCCAGAATGAAAGATCTAGCAGCCAGAGGGGCAACGTAAAGATTGGCCAAGGAGCTCAATACTGACATAAGGATAAAAAAGCATCTGATTAGCGCATCGCTCTAAGTAATAATGTAAGCCTTTTTTAGGCTGCCTACAAATGATACAGCTTTGCTTTTCAAATGGGACAGAGGATTATAAAAATTCTTTAGTCATAGAGCTGTATTTTAGTTTAAATATATCTCAGTTGTAAGCACAGTCAAAATCCCTATGCAAGACCTTGATAGTCATTGACCTTTTAAAAGCAGTTTATGTAAGCAAAAGCTTCCAAAACTTAAAAAAAATCTGCAATATTGCCACTTTTACTGCAATGCCCTGAAGGACCGGAAAGAACCCCATTTTAACTGGTTATTTACTAGAAACATGTCTGATCTAAGGAGAAAGAAAAGAAAACATCTTAAATAGATCTGTAAAGAACACTTCCCCTCCATGAATTTACAGTCATTCTTGTGATAAGAGTATTTATGCATTTGAGAAGAGGCCAGTGTATGTAATAAGTAAAAAACAAAACAAAAAAACCCTACAACTGATTATATTAAAAAAATAATGTGAAGTGTTCATTGTCTTTCCTTTGAGTAGTGAGATTTGGTGAGATACTAGGTTAAAGAAACCAATGAGCCTTGATGAGTGATTCTAGCTGTTTCTATTTTAAGAACTCGATCCACAGGCAGTAGCAGGTTAAATAGATAACTAGCTGTCAAGAGCAGGCTCTTGACATGGATTTAAGATGCAACCAAATCACATTCTGCACACCAGTTTCCAGGAAGAGGAAACCAGGTGACTGAAAGGCAGAAGGCAGCTGCACAATTCTCTGAACCAGGACTGCAGGATACACAACTTAGTAACTCTGTATTGTAGTCAGGACATAACCCCTAATACGTCATGGGACTATTCAGACATCTTTAAAAAATAGAGATTTTTAGTGCATCTGATTAATAATTTTACTTATGACATGCCAAAAATGGGCAAAAGCCAACGTCTATCTTTTTTCAGAAAGAGAAGATAACCCAAACTGCCAAAGTTAGCTATGGGAAGATCTGAAAAACAGACTACTTGATGAAGGAAAATTCATATCATCTTGTTTAGGTACCTACACATAATAGAGAATGAATATTTATGATGAATTTCAGCAATCTAATTTCAACCATAGTTTAAATAAGAAAAAATCTTCCCTGCAAAATTCATCCTGAACTAAAAAAAATTCTTGAGCAAAAAATTTTTTCCTAATAAACCTCAAACTCTACAGTACGTTCTGTCCCTTTAGACTGAAAATATTTCAATTACTATATTCATTAGTTATTATGATATAATAATTTTTCCTTCTATAAAGTTTTCTACTGTAAAATGTTTCTTGACTTTTGTACATGTACTCTAGACTTTGTTTATCATTTCACCCAGACACTGGTACTGTCTCAGAAATCAAGAGAAAGAAACAAAACAAAATTTAAAAAAAAAGAAATCAAACGAAATAAAGAGTAAAAATATAAAGATGCAAAGCCAGCAAACACATAAAATTGTAGCTTTCTAACTTTAAAGGCACGAAAAAGAAAGGCTGAAAGAATTATAATAAGGCTGAAAGTTAAAAAGAGCAAAGATGTGGGAGTGGAATCTCAAAATGAGACAAAAGAAAGAAAAAGAAAGGCCAAACAAAAAAAGTAAATTACCATAATGAAAACTAAAAGCCTCCCTTCATCTGTCTTAAAAATAGATACTAATGTTTTGCAGATTAACTTTGCTTTTGTAATTATGGATTTATGGAGAAATGAATGTTGGTGAACTAAACTACTCACTTAGGGAGTGTATCTAAATCCACGGTATAGCAGAAACAGCTGTTGCCCATTATGCGTTGCTTTTTGATGATAAGTGGTAAGAAAGGTTGGGAAAAGGTGACCATTCAGCACTTTTTATTATGAGGTAATGGCTCAAATGATGTTATCAAAATAATTAAAAACACCATCAATCCTATTCTCTGTGAAGACACTTAATGTTCTTTCCATTTCTCCCTGCTGTCCTAAAATGTATTCACATAGAAAGTAATATTGGAGGGTAGGCTAAAAATGGAGTAAATCAGAATTAAATAAGATTTAGTGCATTACGTACAAGATCTTAGTCCAAACTGGGTTATTCAGTGTTCCTACACTACATATTTAAATTGAAACTATTATTTTGTTCTCATAAAAGGAACAGTAAACTTTCCTCTCTGTAATGTCTTTGACTGGAGAGCTTTTTCTGTATGTTATTCATGAAAGACTTATGAGTTTTCACATGAATGTCTTCAATTTTGTTTGTCATTTTAGTCATCCCATATGCAAGGATAACCTAATATTTCACCCTAATAACATTTTTGAGGTGTGTTACCTTTGTCTAGCAGCCTAACAAGTCTCACAAAGCTGCTCACTCATTCTCCCAGATGCACACCCCAACAAACTCCCCCATGCAGGACCAGGAGAGAAAAAAAAGGAACAGGAATGACAAAGCTACATAAAGGTCTACATAACGATCTACATAAAGGTATACGTAAGGTCTACATAAAAATAGGGAGATTAATTACCAGTTACTACCATGGGCAAAAAAAGACTCAACCTGGGAAAAATTAATTTAATTTATTGCCAAGTAGAATAAATATTTTTGGGTAGTGGGAAACAAAAAAGATTCACACCAAATCAACACTGTTCCTCCCCTTTTCCCAGACTCAACTTTCAACTCCTCTGTCTCTTCCTCCCTCAAGTAGTGTAAGGGGAGGGGAATGGGAGTTGCAGTCAGTCCATAAGAGTTCCTCTCTTCTCCTCCTTCTTCCACACAATTTTCCTCTCTTCCAGCATGGGTTCTTCAGGAAAATTTTCTCTGCTATAAGGTCTGCAGGGATTATCTCATTCCTCCATGAAGCACTTCCTCCTCCTCCTCCTCCTCTTCCTTCTCTGACTATGACATTCTCTCTGCTGTTTCTTGCTCTTTGCTGCACCCACCCACCCCTTCCTCCTTCTCTGGCTGTCCAACATTTTCTGACTTTTCTTAAAGACACTTTTGTTGAGGCATCACCATCTTGGATGATGGGTTCAGCTGTACCCTCTGGTGGGTCCTTTGAGCTGTCTGGAACTGCCCAAATCCAGCACAGCCTCTCCTCATAGATGCCATCCCTGCAGTCCCCTCACTGTCAATACACGAAGACCTGTACCCAGTAAAGCTGGTACTAGGCCCCACTAGTTTGGGATAGTGGAAACCTTAAAAAGGAAAGCACGCACACAAAGAGCTGATTTACTAAAGTTTTTCAGTACCACAGCCATTGATCAAATGATTTGAAGAATGGTATGGAGCTCTATCCAGAATTAAAACGTAGTCTGGGTTTAACAAAGGGTCAGTTGTTTGTGTTAAGTTAACAGAACTAGTTGAAGAAAAACTTTTTTTTTTTTTTTTTTAATTTTCTCTGCATAACTAGCTGACTTTCTTCATTCAACGTGTATTTTTCTATTTTGGAATCAGCCATTTTCAAGGACCCCAATGATTTATGACAGCTTTCAAGAAAAACCTAGAAATATCAAAATATATTTGTTGTACAGCTATGTCCCCAAGTTTGATATTTTGCACATAACACATACAGATGCTGAACTCATGAGAGGAATGGGAGAATCAGATCTTTCCAAATCTGACAGGATGTTCAGTTCCCGACAGAACTGAAACTAGCCAGGGACATCAAAGACAATAAGAAAAAATTCTATAGATATGTCAGGGACAAAGGCAAGACTAGGGAATCTGTGGGCCCTCTCCAGAAGGAAACAGGAGGCCTGGCCACCCAGGATGTTGACAAGGCTGAGCTACTGAACAAATTTTTTGCCTCAGTCTTCACCAGCAAGGGCTCAAACTGCACTGCCCAAGTCATGGAAAGTGAAACCAGGGGCTCTGAGAACGAACTGCCCACAGTAGGAGAAGATCAGGTTCAAGACCACCTAAGGAACCTAAAGGTGCATATGTTCATGGGACCTCACAAAATCCATCCATGGGTCCTGAGGGAGCTGGTGGATGAGGTTGCTAAGCAACTTTCCATCATATTTGAGAACTCTGACCATCTGGAGAAGTTCCCGCTGACTGGAAAAAGGGGAAAATTACCCCAATATTCAAAAAAGGAAAAAAAGAAAACCCAGGGAGCTATAGGCCAGTCAGTGTCACCTCTGTGCCTGGCAAGATCATGGAGCAGATCCTCCTGGAATGTCTGCTAAGGCACATGGAAAACGAGGAGGTGATTGGAGACAGCCAACATGGCTTCACCAAGGGCAAATTGTGCCTGACAAATTTGGTGGCCTTTCACAATACTGTCACAGACTTGGTGGACAAGGTCAGAGTAACAGACATCATCTACTTGGACTTATGCACAGTGTTTAATGCTGTCGCGCACAACATGCTGGTCTCAAAACTGGAAAGTCATAAATTTGATGGGTGGACCACTCACTGGATAAGGAACTGGCTGGATGGTCACACTCAAAGGGTTGTGGTCAACAGCTCAATGTCCAAGTGGCAGTTGGTAATGAGTGGCATTCCTCAGGGGTCAGTACTGGCGCCAGTGTTGGAGACATGGACAGTGGGATAGAGTGCACCCTCAGCAGGTTTGCCGATGACACCAAGCTCGGTGGTGCAGTGGACACTCTGGAGGGAAGGGATGCCATCCAGAAGGACCTGGACAGGCTTGAGAGGTAAGCTACTACAAATCATGTGAAGTTCAACCAAGCCAAGTGCAGGGTCCTGTACCTGGGATGTGGCATTCCCAAACACAAATACAAGTTGGGTGGAGAATGGCTGGAGATGAGCCCTGAGGAGGACTTGGGAGTGATGGTAGATCAACATGAGCTGTCAGTGTGCACTGGTAGCCCAGAAAGCCAACTGCATCCTGGGCTGCATCAAAAGAAACATGGCCAGCAGGTCGTGGGAAGTGATTCTACCCCTCTACTCTGCACTTGTGAGACCCTACCTGGAGTACTGTGTCCAGCACTGGAGTCCTCAACGTAGAAAGGACATGGAGCTGTTGGAATTGGTCCAGTGGAGGGCCACGAAGATGATCAGAGGGATGGAGCACCTCCCTTATGAAGACCGGCTGAGGGAACTGGGCTTGTTCAGCCTGGAGAAAAGAAGGCTCTGGGGAGAGCTTAGAGCAGCCTTCCAATATCTGACGGAAGCCTACAGGAAAGTTGGAGATGGACTCTTTGTCAGGAAGTGCAGTGACAGGATAAGGGGTAATGGCTTTAAATCGGAAAAGGGGAGATTTAGATTAGATACTAGAAAGAAATTCTTTGCAGTGATGGTGATGAGGCACTGGAACAGGTTGCCCAGGGAAGTTGTGGATGGTCCATCCCTGGAAGTGTTTAAGGCCAGGCTGGATGGGGCTTTGAGCTACCTGGTCTAGTGGGAGGTGTCCCTGCCCATGGCAGGGGGGTTGGAACTTGATGATGTTTAAGATTCCTTCCAACTCTAACCATTCTATGATTCTGGAAAACAAGTGAGGCATCTTGTAGCAATAATTCCCTTCACATTCCTTTCTGCAGGTGGCTCATTAGCAAAGAGGCAATAAGACCAGGGAGGATATTTCCTGTTTCTTAATTTTGCTTCAGAATAAGGTAAATAAGCATCTCATGGGATTCACGAATACTTCAGAAAAGAATATACTTTTTGCACCTAAAAGCAGACTGGTATTCTCATTTCATCAGAAGGCTTTAATTGGAACACACCATAAAATTCACAGCGTAAAATAGAAGACAGAAAAATGTCCACTCCTGGGCCAGAAAGCTTCAAAATCTTAAATATATGAGATATTAGACCTGAGGTTTTGGAGAAGATAAAAAAAAAAAAAATTGTTTGGTTGTTTTTTTTGTTTGTTTGTTTGTTTGTTTTTATTCAAGATTTTGGACAGTCAATTAACTTCATAAATATTTTTTTAATGAATAGTAAAAACATTGTTACTTGCTTGGGCAGATGGAAGAGAGAAAAATAAGGCATATGTTCATTCAACTATCAAACCTTAAAAATCCTTTAAAACAGAAATTCCTGTTTGTTTCAGCTCTTTTCTCTGATGGGTGGTTAGTATAAATGTCCCTCATCTCTATTGAACAGATCCTAGGTTTAGGGCAAAAATCAAAAACAAGACAAAAAACCTAAACACTCCAACAAATTCACTAGTTAAGCAAATAAATATTCAATATGAAATAAGAAAATTGCATAAACTATTGTCAAAATAATTGGGTGGAAATACAGCTTTGTGTACATTGGCTAAAATGAAGATTTAAAAATGCTGACCAGGCAGTGTCCCAGTTCCCTAAACTCCAAGATGACCCAAACAACCTGGATACAGCAGTACAGGAGAAGTGGAATATTTACCTCTCAGAACTGATTGTCACTGGCATATGTGGGCTAATTTACCAATTAGAATCAACAAAGATGTTTAGGTGATCGATACGAATAGGGAGGCAAATAATTGGATTATACTGGATCTCCTTCCGCAGGTCCTCAAAGATTTCTATGGTTATTGAACATACAACGAATACAGACAAGTTTTTTTAGACCAATTGGATTGCATTCTCTGCTTATCAGGATGCCAGAGTTATAAACCTCAGGTATTAGTGAAGTGATTCCTGAAATCAATAGATTATATTCCAGGCAGCACCGCAATGCAAACTGGCAAATCTTGACTCACTTGTCACATTAAAATGTATGCATGATAAATCAATAAATATAAATGTGCTAAGTGAGAAATAGTTGTTCTAGATCCATTTTACAACTTATAACAGTATTAGATTGCTTATTCCCCATAGGAAAGGAATTCTATTATCTTGCTCTAGCCTAAAAGAAGACTGGTAGAGTTTTCAAGTAAACAATTTGGATGGGAAATTACTATTTTTGATATACTAAATTTATAGCTTAAAAATCTCTGCAGCAATGAACAAACTAGTCTTCCCTAACACAAAAAAAAAAAGTAATCATGAAAAATTAGACTATGAAAGTGTAGCTAGATCAAAATGCTATACACCTGAACAACCAACTACTATTTGAAAGGTCACTATGAAAGCATTAGCATTTAATCAAAAGTAAGAAGCTTTATTTCTAATCAAGTTAATTTTAACTAGGGAAAATAAATGTTCTTCCCCAAAAACTTACTATAGATAAGATGGAAAGCCCGATATATGTATATCCAAGAATTTACTATTAGTAGATATGAGGTCTTAACCTTGCAACCCAAAATAGAAATGGTAGTTATTAGTCCAATTACAATAGATGCTAACAATTCTAGAACAAAATATCTAGTCAATTCCTCCAGAATGGTCCACTGAAAGTTTTATACATTATTTTTTCGTTGCCTACCTGCCTTCTCCAGAACCCTTCGGAGTGTTTCTCTGGATCGGCAGTGTTAGGTTTTGTTAATTAAATGTAAAGGAGCATTGAGAGGTCACCACCCCAGTGACCAGGATGCATTAACACTGATAGTTGGTGACCCTTCTTTGGGTCTTGGGGCTGCTTAGGGTTACTTTTATGTGTTTCCTTAATGCTAGTATTCTTTTCATTGGCTCATAGATGAAGTCTGAAAATTACACAATAATTTATAAAAATAAATGCTCTACTGCTGTACTCAAAAAGGATGTGGGTAAAGTTAATGATAAAGCACTAAAATAAAGTAACTGCTTGTTGTATAGTGACTGTGACTGCCTGGCTTTATCAGATCTCTACAATATGTGGCATTTAAAGAGTTAAGCAAAAATATGTTAGCCAATAGTCAAGTTGTCACTTGACCATTAGACAGTGGTTATAAGAGCTGAAAACAGCTTAGGTCAACATAAGTCCAGATAACTGCTGAGACTCTGCAGTGTCAGGTCAATACAGCTTTTGTGACCTTTTATTCGTAATTGCACAAGTTATATTTACTGGGCTACAGGTATATTCACAAAAGAAAAAAAAAAAAGAGAGAGAATGCTAGCCTTTCTATTGAAATAATTGCTATGCAGCCAAAAAAAATGATTTACTCAAGAAAGTTTCTGTGTTTTCCATACATACATAAATCTTTTGTCTCACTACCAGTTCACAAAAATCAAATATTCAGTTATCACTGTAATTCATGTAACACTGGATAGAGCTCCATCTCATTCAAAATTATTTACCTTCCTCTATTCCCACTCTTAGTTTCAACAATGCAAGAAGCAGGGAAAGTTTTGAATGTTCAGTCAAAATATGCAAGGAAACAAAATAATATCAACAGGATACAATCTGGTATCCATGGATTCATGGCTGGTGTGGACAAAAAGGGAAATTTGATTGAGCCCTAGATTCTGCAGATGCTCAGTAAGCAAAACCCAAAATATTACTCAGTTTCAAGTAAACTATACAGAATGATTTATTTGTGCAGTGTTCATATTCCAGGATGACACCTATAAAAAAATCTCAGAACAGAAAAAATATATTGAAATTATAGGGAATATTTCCCCATAGAGATCATGGAATCACAGAATCTCTGGACGCCATTTGGTCCAACCTCCCAGATCAAGCAGGGCCACCTAGAGCCTGTTGCTCAGGACCACATCCATACTATTTTTAAAGATCTCAAAGAATGGCGATTAAACTACTGCTGTGGGTTTTGAATGTCCAGAAGCGAAGACTACACCACCTCTCTGGGCAGCTTTTTCCAGTACTCTGTCACCCTCAAAGTGACTTTTCATTTTAGTGTCATTCTCCTACAGCCTTTTCCCTCACCAGCAGGATTGAGAGCACCACCTGAGCCCACATGCCCTTGACTACCACCCTCAGAGTTCTGCAATCATGTTTGATACTGTCAAAGTGTCCCTTGGCAATATCATTTGTGCTCACATGGAATAAGCAGAGTGTGTAGCAGTTGGAGGGCCAGGTGAGTTTTGGCAATCCCTCCACTATATCCTGGGTCCTGGTCCCTAGCAGGCAGCAAACCTCTCAAAATAATTGGTAGGGTTGGCAGATGAGTGCCTCTCACCATTTATTCCTGGTAACCATGGACAGTTTGGGGTTAGGTGGAGCAAGATCTTTTCTTTGTAGGTACACCTGGGTCCTCTTCAACTTGAGGATGGTGAACTTAATTTTGCAGTTGTAAGCAGTTAAGTGGGGCACCAGCCTTCTTCTTTGTGCTACAACTCACTAAGTTCCAGCCTTCCCCTTCTCCAGAGATTTCACTTACCTTGATAGTGGAGGTAAACACTGCTTGCTTCTCTACAACAGGTTGGCATGGAGGCTGTTTAAGCTGCTGAGTCTCAGAGAAGATCCTGACAGTCTCCCATGTAGATGGCTGTTTGTTTTCTCTGACACGTTTTCAGGTATAACAGATGGAAGCATCTGTACCTTGGAAAACAGGCAACATTCGTCTATACATACAATTTTGAGAAATTCAGTGGGAAAAGGCTAAAGTTATTGTTTTGCAAACACATGGTATGAGGAGGGTAGACTGCAGTCTTATTTGGGTACAGTGCTTCTCAGGAGAAATATCCCCCCACATATTGATTTGGAAACTAGGTACGAACAACTATATAAACAGGCATTAAAAAAAAAAAAATCTGCTACTATCACAATTTCAGCTGAAGTAAAGACAGCTTAGATTAAGCCTGTAAGATAGCAGACAGCCTCATTTCTATAGCAGCCAAATTTTATGAAGCCCTAAGCCAATTATTTAATTAGCTAATTTGCTCAGTCACAAATAATTTGCACATAGCTCTAAATGTCAGATTAGAAAACACTGGGGAGAGTTAGTCCTAGTGGAAAGTACATTATTTAGACTAGAATTCCCTTGCAAGTTTTTTTTTTTTTTTTTTTTTTTTTTTTTTTTTTTTTTTTTTTTCCCCCAGGAAGTCTCAACAGGTTTGAGGGATGAATATCAGTTTCTATTGGTGATTGTGTTGAGGGGTGAGAAAGAGGAGAAAACAGTAGTATGAAACTTAATAGATGATAGCTGATGAGCTTGGTTGCCTAAATAACTCTTATAGAGATATTACATCTCTCTAATATCTCATTTTAACTCTGAATAATTTCTAGGCATATGCACGTACATGAGACAAATAGATTTGTCCACCTTCCCACTGATTTTAAGAGAGGGAATTTTAAGCCTTTGGAAGAAAAGAATGTTTACATTTTCCTATAGCCCATATTCTATCAGTTTATTCTGTTGCAGTCCCCAGACGTTTCGTTTTCTAGAATTCACATGCCTTCTGGTTGTTAAACCTTTCTGTCTGCATAGTGCCATTTTTTAAATAACTCTGCCTCTGTCTAGCTTCATCTCTATACTTTCTATGGTTCTTCCTGCTTTCCAGGATGGGAAGAAAACAGAAGAAAAAAATTTTAAAACTCTTACCCTGGCTTTTTCCCCCCTTAGTGATGTACTGTAACAGCAAGAGAACTGGCAAATTCATTTACTGGTTTCTTCAGCAGCCCTTTTGCTTACCTGCTGAGTGAGAACAGTCATTCTGAATAACTGTTCTAAGACTCCCCCTATCCCTAAAATCAAGTAATTTGCAAGAGATTCCTAAGTGAAGGCAATACGATGTCATGGGGAAGTATGTGAGAAAAGCTTTAGAAGAGTTCCAGTGGGTTAGCGGTATGTTTTTCTCCTCACTAATTGCCATTCCTAAAATATTTCCAAATTTTCTTTGCAGCAGCTCCTGTCCCCCATCTGAACGTTCTTTCCTTTGTGTGTCTCTAGTTAGTTCTCTTCTTTTCCTTCTAATTCCTATTATGTTTATTTTTTCCCTTAGCAGCTGTGATGCTCTTCTCTTCACACAAATACTTTCAGTCTCTATCAAGACTAGAGTTTCTGAGTTTTCAGGAAAAATAAAAAGTCAAAACAAACAAACAAACAAAAAAAACCCAAACCAACTTTCTACTCACAATTAGGAAGATAAAGATAAATCAAAGTTGTCAGCATTCAGCATTTCTTAAATCTCAAATTTTCAAGCCACCACCATGTTTTCTGGATTGTCTGAAAACCTGATTCCTGAATACTGAGTGATTGCATAGAGATAACTGGAATGTTTTGTTCCTGATGTTTTTTTCTTTGCTCTGTGTGACCTGTCAGTTTAACAGGTAGAATCAATGAAGTATGATTTGAAGCCTTCAGCCATGAAGGATTTCATGTACTAGGGAATGTTGTGTTGAAAGTTACATATAAGCAATCTGTGCTCACTTCAGTTTTGCATTTGAAATGGTCTGTATAAACTCAGCACTGTGGAGAAAGCAAGAAAGGTTTTTCTGCTGCTATTTTCTGTATGTTCAAAACAATGCCAATAATCCAGCTACATGGACACATACACATAAACTTGACTACCCCAGCTAGTATGTGTCATGTAATGATTTATTTTGTAATTTCCTCTCTCTCTTGCACAAGCACACACACTCACACATCCACACACATAGATATTATTTTTCAGCCGTTATCTCAGAAATATTTGGATTGTGCTTCACAAATACACAAAACAAGCTGCAAAGCTACTGTTATTAACTCTGTTCTCTGCCTTACTATGTTTTTCTCTTCTAGAGACAAAACGATAATTAAAACATCTCTGTTATATTGTTAAAAAAACTGATTAAAGAACGGTAAAAATAATTTCAACAAATAAAAATTTGTCATAAAAAAACACTCAAGACTAAACAAGCAGATGCCCAGCAATCCCTAATCTCTCAAGTTTTACGCATAATTCAACCCTTATATAAATGCTAAAGGTAATATTGGCTCTGAGAACATAGATGTTTATCCCCAGGCCATCAGCAATAAAGCTGGCTTCATGTAGCATGATAAGTAAATGCAGATACATATTAAAGTTATTATTGGTTTACTACCTTATTTCCTTCACGTTGTAGGCAAAAGCTTCCATCTGTTGTTGTACAATATTAAGCTCCCCTGTTTAATCTCCTTATTGTTTAATTTTCTCTTTTTGTTGTTGTTGTTTTTCAAAGACCAGTTTTCATTTTTTAATCATTTATTGTAACACTATTTTTTCAACACTGTCTACATTGGTTATTTGCAGTCCCGTCATTTAAGAGTGTCTGAACCCAGCTGAAATATGGCAGGAAAAAAATTAATCATAAATAAAACAAACTACAATATTTTCTCTGATTACTGCATAAGTGTTCTGTAGTTGAAGAAAGGCAAGACACTGACCCCGGGGAGACATTGGCAATGTGTATACAAATGTTTCATATGAAATAGAGATTTATCCTGATATATTGCTTTATCTTGATGCCATGCAAATGGTCTATATTTTAATTAATCATCTGAAAGTTGAAATAAAATATTTTATTTTATGTGAGGGTTTGGATAATAGAAATTATTTAATTTGTCTGCTGCCTTATGTGATAGGTATTGATGATCTTTTGGTTTTGTTTCGTTTTAGTCCTGGACACTGTTATAAAATCAAAATGGTTTAACTTCTTACCACACAAAAGTGACCTACCATTTGTACTCTTAACATCTGGCACATTTTGTAAAATATTTTTTTTACTATTTTATCACCTTAATTGAAAGAACAACACTACTATCAGCTGCATTCCAAGTTTAAAAATTTTCATTTAAAATGACAGGTAGTCTTGAATGATCTTCCAATTCAGATTTGATTAGGAAGTCCATGTGACACGAATCTCTTACGGGACACAGTGAAAACTGTCCTTTTTCCTACTATGAGAGAACTGCCTGGTGACTCAAGTACTCTTCTCATAACGGTTCTGGAAGATGGCTGAATTATAATTATGACACTGGCAAGAGTACACCAATATTGGTGGTTTTTCTTTTAACTGTGACATTGAAGTGTTTTAATAGCTCTAATTAGTGCTGATGGCAAATTGCATTGTGATATTTTGGAGTTTCCCTCTGTATTTCATTTTTGCAGGAATTTGTGATTCTTTGTTTCTCCTTTCCTTGATATAACAGATAAATCTTTAAGCTTTTTTCTAATGGAAAAAAAAAATAAAAAAGAACAACTATGAATACTTTTTAAAGTTCTATAACCTTAATTAAGGAGAATCATAAAGTATGTGGACAAGTACATAAACCCACTATTGCCTTCATTAAGGAGATTCATAAAACAGGGAGAGAAATATATAATCAAACTCGGTTTCTCTTATTTGCCAGTGTAAACATAGAGGATTTCTACTAAAATGAGATACTCAGACTTTACTATAGCTGACCAGAATTTGGTGTAAAAATCATGTTTATCATACATATTTGTAAGCTCCAATAAGAGAACTTTTGTTGAAAGAATAAAAACTCTCTACATAGATTGCATTTTTCATAACATATTCTAATTTAGTATAAGATAATCAGTAAGTAAAGACACAATTGGTACTAGGTTCCTTCAAGGATTATTCTTTAGTAATTTATGTACTAGGGATGTTTGTTTAAGCAGATGGAGTCTCATCATTTCAGTTGTCATAAATAAAATTGCGTATTAGAACTTACAAAACTCAAGTGCTGAATCAGAGGAATACTGTTATTTTAGTGCTTGTGATATATTGAAATAAATGTTCCTGTCAGAATACCGGGGGAGAAGTTGTTTATATGCCTTAACAGAACATATATCACTAAACAGTGAATTTTCTGAAATGTGCATGGCAGAATTTCATAACTTCTTGCTATATTATGAAATCACAGGCTACAGTCTTAGGGAAATGCAAAGTCAAATGACTTTTGGGGAATAAAAAAGGAAGGGGACTGCCCACACAAAATTGCTGAGCTTCAGTTTGGATTCTCATCCTACGCTGTGCAGTCACAGTAGAGCATCATAATTGCCACCTCAGGCATCAAAATTTATCAATTTATTAAATTAGAAAAAACCAGTTTGTCTAGCAGAGCAGCAGTGCGGCTGCATGAGTACAGCGAGGTTAGCTAAAGGCCAAAGGACAGAGCCTGAGGCTGGCCCCACAGTTAACATACAAATGTGATAGCTCGCCCTACTGCCATAGACCAATCCCTCTCAACAGAGGTGTTTTCCTGAAACCTGGTAAATATTCGCACAGGAGATATGGGTGAATTGCCTAGGGAATCTATTTGAATTTCATATCCATACAGACATTTTGAAAGGTGTAATCAAAAGGAAATTGTCCTTCTGCAGGGGGTAGTGAATATCAAAATAAAGGGGTAATAATAAATTGAGTCTCAGAAGCACAAAGAAGCTGTCAGTCCTCTCTCATGCAGAAAGGATGGGAAGTTTAGAGACATGTAAGCACATTAAGGTCAACCTTTTACTCTACCTTAAACTGAATTGGACAAGTTTACTTCGCAGTAAAAGGAGAATGCCTTGTGTTAAGGGTATTCTCATCTTACTCATGCTAGTTTCCCCAAGGCTATAATAAAAAAAATTTTTGTTTGTTTGCTTGACTTCTTCTCAGGAGTGAAGACAACCCTTTAGAAGACAGGATGATGAGGAAATGTGTATGAAAACAGCAATTTGACAGCCTTGTATTTTGTAAGGTGTTTTAATTAACTTCATAGAATGGGATTCATCTCACATACCTTCAGATATCTAAAAAGTAATTATCTATTTCTATGCTAGTCATCTCGTTTCCCTTTCTCGGGAGAAAAATAGGTGCCTGCATTCCCTACTAAAGCAAGTATCTAAAATCACACTTGACAATTTCAGTATCCCTCCACTGACTATATATAAGGGCCCTCTGATTACCATCTTAGATTTATATGACTTAATGATGCCTAAGATTAAAACAAATGAATGGCATCCATTCTTCCTTTGCACCAGTTTTTTTTCCACAAAACCAAAGCAACCCTGAAATATAGTAACACCCTATCTGACTCTTCTATTAAATAGTACTACTTTGTAATTATACATATTGTACAATAGATTAGTGTATTACCGGTTTGCAGAGAATGGTTCTGTGAAGTGAATCCTTTCTTTTTTTTGTAAATACACAGATGTTTGTGACAAGAATTTTTCAAAATTCTCATGGAAGTATAAAAGTATGCTTTTTCAGTTTGATACCACTTCTTCTGGACAATTGTGTACTGTTCACTGTAAAGTAACATCCAGAGAATGGTATTAAAAGTGTGTCATTATCATGACCTAATGGACTGAAGACCTTGTTTCTCCCAAATCATAATTGTATTGACATCAATGGGATTATTGCTATTGACTTGCACACGATTAGAATTTGGAATAATGATTTACCAGACTACGTCAGATCTGAGCAGAGTGTTCTGAATTAGAGTTGGCACCAATCGACTCCTCAGATGGACAGTCAAGGCTTACCTTGGTTGTATAAGCTGCATCAGGATGAAATTTTTGTCACAGTGAGACTAATAAATATTCATGCTGATGTTCCTTTTTATTTCAGTGAAATTAGTGGGGTCCAGCATACATGATATTGAGTGACTGAGATTTAGCATGATATACACACACTGCAGATGGAAAAGTTTGGTGAAGATTTATTAGACTCATGTATTGCTGAGGAGAACTCTCTTTCTGAAGAGGTTTTCAAGTTGCATAAAATTGACCACGCCTTTCATTTGATTCAGAGTAGAGCTGTCTTCTGAACAGAGATGATCAGACAGAGTACAAATAAAGAATATGCTAAAATCTAGGTGATGATTGATGTTATCATCAATTCCACTCCCACTAATTAAATGGGACTAAGATTTGACCTAAAGTCAAAAAGTGATCAATCATGGGAAAGCAAGAAAAAGAGTTGGAGAAGATTTTATCCAAAACAGTCTCCCCATAAGGAGACAGAATCTTGATGAACAAGAAAGTAAAATAAGAGCTTTTATAAGTAAAATAAAATAAGTATCTGAAATCCATTAGCAAAGGGTTTTCAGTTTCAAATGTGATTACCTACAGCTTGATGTGGCTTGAGTTAGCTAATGATAGGCACCTGAATTTGGATGTAGTTTGTATTGAGTAGTCAAAAGGAAATCTTGAAAATTCATATACACAATATAAGAGAGATAAAACTGCACGCTGACTTTTCCCATCCATGTATAACTATTGAGGATTTCATTAATAATGATTGTGCACGGTTTTAAGTTCAGAACAAACTATTTTGCGTAGGTAGATATGTGTAACCTACTTCAGAAAGTTATTAAACTAAGCTATTTTCAAGATAATGAAATCAAGTGAAAATAGATGTTTTTAAACTCCTACTTAATAGAAAAAGAAGGTACATAATGATCAGTACCTAGAGGCACAGCTATTAAAATGTATCAGAGGTTATGAAATGAAGACAAAGCTAACAGATGCATGAAGAAGATTCTAAATCTGAATCATAAAAACATGAAGAGCAAAGGAGAGATAATGAATTATCAACCAATAATGCCTGACAATTTGATAATAAAAATGTTTAATAAAGCCAGTAGAGCTTTAAGAGATGGAATCTAGAATAAAAAAAAAAAAAAATATTTTATCTCATCAGGTCATCAGGTCAGTTTTAGCAGATATATATTGGCTGCAAGTATTCTGGAAATAATCCTTCATTCTTAAAACATACAGAACAGCATGGTTGCCCTTGGCTGGAATTCAGGAAAAAAAAAAAAACAACAAACCCCAAAAAACCCAACCAAAAACCAAACCAAACCAAAACCAAAACAAATTGAACCAAAACAAAAGAACCCAAACCCCATAAGGATAACTTTTACAGATCTTAACATTGCAGTGAAATGAAGATTTAGTTCCATTATTTTATTTGCTGGCATCTTCTGCAGAGATATCACTGCAGAGGTGATAGGTGGTAACTAACCTGTTATCTGGAGTGCAGCTTCTATTGTTGTAGCTTTTCCTCTCAGAATATGCAAAAAGAGAAGGCCAAACCTTGTGAACCTGATACTAGCAGTAGCAGCAGTAGCCATATGTGGAGAGGAGTATGAGGCTTGTGTTGTTCCCGGGGGATGGCTGAGGGGGTTTCTAGGCTCCTGGCACCCTTGGGCTGTGTGTGTGGAGAGACTATCCAGGTCTCAGAAGAGGTGCAGGCAAGAGCTGGGCAGTGCTAGCTGTTCCCCAGTTCAAATCATGGTACACCACATCTAACCAGCCTCAACAGAGCACTGTAAAAGGGTGTCCTGGTTGAGGACAACAGGGTGCACAAATGGGGAGCAGCATTGGCTTGGAGCACTGTCAGCTTGTGACAGTGTGTTGGAAGGGCACATGGGAAAGACGGTGTACTTTGCCAGTTGTAAGGCTCCTGGATGCTCTGCTCACTTACAGTCTTAGGCTGCAGCCCTGATGATCACCCAATTTAGCTGCTGTCTATGCTAACATACCAGAAGTTTGAGGTCTCTAGTGATTGTGAATGGCGTATTAGGCAGTGGTTTGATGTTGTTGGATGCGTGGTGGTAGACATCAGGTGAAGGCTGCATTCTGGAGGAGATAGGAACCTAGCTATCTAGCCAGGCGAGTCTGGGATGAGTAGAGGTCACCATCCAATGAGAGCTTCATATCATGAAGCCTACTGTCCAGGTGGAGGGCTGCAAAAACTGCACCCTGATCTCTAGCATGGGGGAGGGTGGAAGCTCTACCTGCACAAGGTGTGTTCTGGTGGAGTCACTCAGGCAAAGGGTGGAGGAACTGCAGAAGGAAATTAGCAGACTGCGCTGTATTAGAGAGAGTGAACAAGAAATAATTTAAGACCTTGCAAGAAGAAATAGCAGTGACCTCCAAGGACTACCAAACAAAGAGTTTCAACAACAGACAGCACCATGGAGAAGGAAGCACCACAAACTCTAGTGACCTTTGGGAAGAGGATACCACTTCATTCCCCTTCTTTGTATGTACTAACCAACATCAGATGTGAAACCTTGGCAGCAGACAAAACCTGCACGGTTCACTGGGGGAAACCACACCAACAGCACATACTGAAAGTGCAAAATGAAGCAGAGAGTGCTAGTAGTGTGTGACTCTCTGTAGAGACGGACTAAGGAGCTATGTCAGCTGGCCTGATGTACTTTCAAGGGAAGTTTGCTGCTTGCCAGGAGCCAAGATCTTGGAAGTCACAGAGAGACTGCTACAATTGATCAAAAATACAGATTGCTAACCATTACTTCTTACATCCCTAGGTATGTGATAGAGTCCCCATCACTGGAAGGTTTCATGGTGCAATTAGACAAGATGCTAGATAATGTTATCTAGGTGCCTTTTCCCATTAAAAGTTGGACCAGATGATTTTTTGATGTCCCTTCCAACCTGAGCTGTTCCATGATTCTGCTCTATAATCCAAAAATTTCCATTCAGGATATAGTATTACCACATTTTATCCATATAAACTGTGTAGAGATCAATCTGATGTCCAAAAATTAGTAGTCATTTTTCACTTGCTCTTTGCACAAACATCTGAGCCTGTGAAACAGAGAATTATGCCTGTGGATTACACAGGATCTGATTTCTGTAAGCGCTCTACTGCACATTGCATTTGCTTTTTCATTAACAGTGATTTTCTACTTTATACGTTTAATTTAAACCAGTCTTAGTTGTTGCTGTTATCAAGTACAAAAACCTGTAGAGTGTCCTATTTAGGGCAGAGTTCTGTCCTTATCATGGAACCTGTCTAGTGTACCTATTCCAATCCTATTAGGTTTAAAATCTTACTAGGGGCTGAACGTTTGCCATTGTTCTAAGTTAACCCCAATAGTGAGCTCAGCTTATACAACTGGTCATTCGCTCGCTCCTCCCTTTTCCCTCCTCCCACAGTTGGATTGGAGAGAGAATTGAAAAGACAGATTAATAGGTAAATTAAAAGATGTGTGCACAAGCAAAGCAAAACAAGGAATTTGTTCAATGCTTACCATTGACAGGCAGGTGTTCATCCATCTCCAGGAAAGAAGGAACTTTTCATGCGTAACACTTACCTGGGAAAACAAACATCAAAACAACAAATGTTACCCTTTCCTCCTTCTTCCCCCACCTTTTGCTGCTGAGCACAGCATCATATGGTCTGTGATATCCATTTGGTTAGCTGAGGCCAGCTGTCTTACCTGTGTCCCCTCCCAACTTCTTGTGCACACCCAGCCTACTTGTTGGCAGGGAAGAGTGAGAAACCAAAAAAGCCCTGATGCTGGGTAAGCACTGCTGAACAATAACTAAAACTTCAGTGTGCTATCAATACTATTTTCATTACAAATTCAAAATATAACACCATACAGGCTACTATGAAGAAAATT
Source organism: Nycticryphes semicollaris (assembly GCA_013400055.1). NCBI lineage: Eukaryota > Metazoa > Chordata > Aves > Charadriiformes > Rostratulidae > Nycticryphes > Nycticryphes semicollaris. Next base: position 230,163 of record VXBJ01006343.1, read on the forward strand.
AGCTCTATCCCAGACAAAACCAGTACAGCAGTGAATGACTGTAAAGCTTGTGATGTAAAAAGGCCTGAGTTCCTAATACCAGCTAAGTTCTGCTTGCTAAAAGTAAATCAGAGCAGTCTTAAAGGTATGCTTACACAGCAGGCAAAACCAAGTAAGAACATAGAATTAGTTGTTTATTCTACTGAACAGGTCCTAAATAAATACTAGTTGCACTGAACAGAAAAACTTGGACTGCTGTGCATTTTGTTCACAAAACAAGTTTAACTCATCAAACTGCAGAAGCCAAAGATAATAAGTAAATATGTAATAAGCAACAAGTAAATAAATCCTATATTGAGACTTGAGATAATAAATAGGATGCAGGAAGCCAAGGAATTTGTTACTTTTGTCTGCTTGAAGAACAATTCTGCGGTTACCTGTCTGGGTATGAGATAAATCTCATTTGACTTGTTTGGACTTGCATGAAAAAGCTTACCGACGTGGTTGTAGGATGTCTGTCTATAGCTGTATTGTTTCCTAATATTTGATTTATTACCTTTTCAAGCAAGTTTAACTTTGAAGATGCTGTCATGGAAAACATAAAGCGTACATTATTCAGAAACAGAAAGATCGTATGGTATGCCTCCATGTTTTTACCAACGTTAAAGAACTAAAATTTACCTAAATTATAATTAACTGTATTCATACCTGGTGTAATTCCTTTGCTTCTTTTCTTTCACTAGCTTTGTATATTGAACAGCTTTGACTTAAGAGTTTCAGAGATATTTTAAAATCATAGTTTTCTGAAGACACTTCATATTTTAGAAAGTAACTGGCACTTCAGCAGCAGTCTCAGCAAAGAAAAAAAAAAGAGATGAAAGAGCAGAGAAATTTTCAGAAAAATGAAAATGATTCATTTTCATTTCAAGAAGTAGCAACCTGAAGTCAAGACTAAGGAACACTGGCAAGAAGTCTGTAGATCTACTGGTTGTTCTGAATCTATTCTGCAGATTTAAGAGATTACTGTTTCCAGAATTGTCATGGTGGTAGACTGTATAACCAATAAATTAATACTTTCCTCTAAGCTTCAAACTTCCATATGAAATACAGTCTAGGTTGTTGTGGTAAAAATATTTTATCAGCATGCTGTATTATTAACTGAGAGGGAAACCATAAAAAAATTACAGTCTTCTGGGTAATCTTTGATAACATAACTATACTTGATACTTTGATAACATAACATCATCATGTCCTCTCCGCATGCCCACTGGAAATAATTCTAAAAAATATCTTTGGGAGTTAAGGGGGTTAGCTGTAAAGTAGCAATTGTTACTTAGTCTTCTCTATAAAACTCTGCATTTATTTATTTCAAGACAAAGCATTTGAATTCTAAGAGAGCCATAATATTTAAAAGATTTATTTAGAACATAATTTGAAACCTATTGTCAAAAACTAAAACCACCAACTATTACCTAAAAAGTGGAAATGCACATTTCCCAGCAGCATGAAACTTTTTTTTTACATCCTTGATGAAAAACAGATAACCTTAAATTAATCATTTATCACTAGTTTAAACTGAAATTCTGTAGAGTCAATATTCTGTATTTAAAGAAATGAACAACGTACTTTGGGGAGGGTGTTTAAAACACAAAAAATATTGTCAGCTTTCGGAAACTATTAAGATGTTGGAATATCATAGCTAACCCTAAGGAAAACAGTCTAGAAGGCATGAGGCAAAAAGGTTGCACAGTGTACACTTAAAAAAAAAAACAACTGTGGAAGCATTCTGTACGCATTATGAATAGCATGGTTCAGCTGTATTATGTTCCTATGATAACTTGTTATGATATATACATCTACATATCATGCAGAGTGGGACCAGATGTAGCTCTTAAAGTCTGAGAGTCCCTTTGAGAGACAGAAGAAGGAAGCACAGGCCTTGAGCAAAGTGCCTAGAGGCATTGTACCTTTGAAAGCAATTTCTTTAACATTCAGCAGAATTATTGCTGTGGAGTTTCAGGTCAACATATTACCATAAGATGCCAGATCAGGGAAAATCTCTTATACAAAAGTCTGTCTACAGCTTTCCTGCACTTTTGTTATTATGGAATGTAAGCAAAAAATAAAAAAAATGAATTGATAGAAAATGAAAATAAATATGTGGTTAATATCCAAGACTGAACCATCATGTATTGGACATAAAGTACTTTCTTCACTCATTGGAATATGTTTTGACTTTCAGGCTTCAGTGCAATTAATTTGGGGCTTACATGAACAACTACTGTAATTTACAATGTTAACATAACTAAGAAAATCCTGTTTGTTGCTATCTATGCCCTTGGCAAACATTTAAACAAACACAAAAATACATTTTCATGACAGTTGTGACAAAACTAACAGAAAAGTTGCTATTCCTCTTGCCAACCTCTCCAAAAGCCAAGCAAATAAACAACTCATATTTTAGCTGTTTATTTTTTACCTCAATTTCTCATACCATTTAAAAAGTTTACTGACTTTAAACATCCCACTGTTATTTATTATTGTATAATGTATGCCCCAGTCCACATAGAATACGACACGTAACACAAATTTCTATCATTTTTAAAGTGGGCATTCTCCTGAAAATGTTGATACAAATATATTTGATGATGATGGTGGGGACGACAGTGACAAAGACACCAGGTCCTATAATTCCAATACTTCCTAACTTTTTCTGGCGGAGACTGTAAAAGGATTGTTATGGAAACCTGTGTAGTCTGAGACAGTTCTTTCCTTCCTTTCAAGATGATTAGATGTGAAAAGTTTTCATTGCAGTGAATCCATTGAAGAAGGGATGTTGCTTTAGAAACACTGTAGTATTACCTAAAATAAGTGTACAGACAAAATAGCATGCTTAGAAGTAAACTGATATGACTAAAAATAGAAAACCACATCTTATGATTGTGTTGTGAAGTCCTCACAACATAAAAAAAGTATTTTAGACCCAAAATCCAGAGCAGTACAGAAAAACACTTGGAATATTTGGACAGTATTAAATATCCAACTGTAAAGGAGACACTGTTAATATTTGATGACACTAACTGTAACAGTAATGCTGTCCTTTTGACTTACACAACAATGTGATATCATCTTTATAATGACAACTGGAAAAAAGGAAAGGAAATCAAGCATTTCTGCAGCACAGTTCATACTGAGTTCACTAGGAGAGACCACATCCTTCTGAAAATATGGTGCTGAAACAGTCTTGTGGAAATCCCAGATACTTTGACTAGATATGAAAAACCTTCAATATGAGAAAGCTTAGAATATGTACATTGATGACTGGCCCCTAGCCATGCTATTTATGAAGCTTGTAATGAGATTACTGAAAGATTATATTGTTACCAGCATTTCATCTAACCTAAGTAAGTCTCAGATTCTTTGATTTTAAATTAATTTTCATTGTTTTCAAGAGAAGTGGGCAAGGCTGGTTTCATTTATGTTTTTTATTTTGGCATATGAGGTACCGTGGAACAACCATAACATTTCTCATCTAGACTTTACACAAATAAGTGAACATCTAACATGTCTGTTCATGGTAAAAGGAAACTGCTGTATACAATTTCCTATACAGATGTCAGTATTATGATAGTCAAAGGACTAGAAAGAATTGCAATGAGATGTAAGTCGGAATAAAACTCAGTAGAAAAACATACCAAAACATTGCAAATATAAGCTTTTGAAATCTGAAGTCTGCGTCAGTATTTACTATGACTGTAAAGTGAAGCCTCCCATTCATCTACCCCTTTCAATTAATCTTGGTTTTATTGGTTATCTTTGAGCCTAGTAACTTTTAAACTCATCTTCAATAAACTTCTAGAGTAGGCTAGGTTAAGACTTCATGTTTTAAGCAGTTCTATCCTTCTTTCCTCATGTGCTATGTAAAGAAGAAACGGGAAATAAAACTGTGATGACAATTTTTTTTTTCATTAACTTTATTTGTGGGTCCCTTTACTTGCATAGATGACAAATACCTTCTTTACTTTGACTTGCACTTCACTTAGCCACCAGTTAAAGCAACACAGTGCTTATTAAAGGTTGCACGAGGTATTCCAAATGCTTCACAGTAAACTATTCACTTTATCTAGAGTGAAACACTGTAAAATCTTGCCAAAGTAGCCAAAAATCTGAACTGTTTTGGTTTAGTAACTGTAACATACTTCAAGCAAATGCAAATAAAATTAACTCTCTTTTTCATAATTATAAGGCAACAGGAGAAAGAATCCTATAGCCCTCAGGTGAAAATCTATTCCATCTTGATTAATAGCAAAAAAGGTTTTTCTGTCCTGCTCTCATCTCTCATCTCTCTACCACCACAAGTTTAAAATAGCTGTAATTGATTGTTTATTTGTTAGACAAATGATGAGTTTTCCACTTTTGTCTTAGGTCATTTATTTTCATGGATACATACATAGAACCTATAGGTAAAGTTTTCACAATATTATCTTGTTTAACATACTGTATATCACAAACTGATGTGTTCCCTAACCTGTTTTTCCCATAATTTCTATTTTAGTAAAGCTTTATTTTCCAAATGACTGTGCAGTTGCAGTATGATGACACAGCAAAAATATTTGCGCATTCTTGTGATAATTTAGTACAATAGTTTTGTTAAGAAAACACAATATACTCTGGATGTCTGGTTTCACACAGAAGACCTGTGTTTCTTTCATGACTCTATCCTAGACTGATGCTGCTGCATAGTAACTTGGTAACATAAGGAAGGCCAAACAGGTGAAGGAGCATTTTGACAGCTGCTCCTTTTCTCTTCATGAAGGTATATAAACACTATAATCAAACTACCTCTCCATTTTATTTTTGATAAACTAAAAAATTAAATTCTTTTCAAAGTAAATATTTTTCTTCTGCTCTCCAGGTATAATTTTTACAGCCTTTTAAAGTTTTGAATGGTTCTTTCAAGCAGAGCCTTGGCAAAACTTTACTCATTAAGATTATACATGCCAAGCAACACTGAAGGAGATACATTTCTGTCTTACTCCTGCTTACAGAAATCTTTCCTCCATTGAAAGTGCATTTGAGTTGTCTTTGTGTTAAAATTCCTTAGTCCTTTGCAAAGTAAAAACTTCCAGTGGGAATGCATTCCTATTTCCTAAATAAATACATTTGGCATATTAAGTTGACTATTGAAAATGAAGTATTCTTGGGCATATACATACATTTAGTGGACCAAGATTAACAAATTCTTGCAATAACTCTGTATAGCTGCCTTATGCTCAACATGACTTACTATTCCAGTCATTTGTGCCTGGGGTAGGTTAACTTCTACTGGACACCAGGTATCATTCTATCACTCTCCCTCTTCAACTGAACAGAGGGAGAAAAAATACAACCAAAGGGTCATCTAGAGATAAGGACAGGGAGCGATCACTCACCAATTACCAACACAGGCAAAACAGACTTGACTTGGGGAAATTAATTTAATTTAATACTAATCAAATCATGGGAGGATAATGAGAAATAAAAACTAAATTTTAAAACACCTTCTCCCCATCCTTCCCTTCTTCCCAGGATCAACTTCTCTCCCAAATTTTCTACTTTCTCCCCTCAAGAGGCAGAGGGAGATGGGAAATGGGGATTGTGGTGGTTTCATCTTACATTGTCTTTGCCATTCTTTACTCTTCACATTCTTGTGCTGTTGCAGCGTGGGGCCCTCCATGGGCTGCAAGTAGATATTTGCTGTCATTAATCTACGTGGGCTGCAGGAGAACAACCTGACTTACCATGATCTTCAGCATGGGCTGCAGGGGAATGAAGGCTCTGGCACCTGGAGCACCTTCTCCCCTTTCTTCTTCACTGGCTTTGGTGTCTGCAGAGTTGTTTCTCTTATATTATCATTCCCCTCTGCCAGCTACTGTTGCGCAGTGTTGGGTTTTTCCCCCCTTCTTAAATATGTTATCCAGAGACATTACTGCCATCATTGATGGGCTTGGCCTTGGACAGTGGAGGGTCCATCTTGGGACAAGATGCCATTGGCTCTATCAGACATACGGGAAGCTTCTAGCAGCTTCTCACAGAAGCCATCCTTGTAGCCCCCCCCACTATCACAACCTTACTACACAAATGAAATACAGTGTTATTCACACATTTTAGAATTAATGATATAATTATTTTTAATTAAAATTAAAAAAACCCAAAAAACTATGAGCTTCAAAATCTTGCAACATCCCCCTTCAGTGATGATATCCCACTGCCAACCACTTTTAGCGCAGTTCTTATTCTGTTGAGCTTGAACTTTACACACTGCCTGGTGGCCTCTTCTAGCTGTGACTTTCTGAAAATTGTGGTTTTCTTCCTTTCTTTACGAAGGGCTTTGAGGAACAAAACACCCTCTCCTCAACACATTCGTAACACATACTGTTTTGAATAAAGAAAAACTGTAGTGAAACCACACACCCCACTGTCCTCGGTCAGACATATACTGGGGTCTGAAAGAGTTCTTTATCCCTCTGCATAAAAGTGGTTAGATCTGTTCCTGGTGTGTTATGTTTTCTTCCACATTTATGTGGAGACATAAGATGGAGACCTATCTCAACTGTTCTGGGGTGCTGAAAGGGATGCCTAATCTTAACCAAGGTCACTGAGCTCAATTTAAGAGTACTGGAAGAGATATAAGACCCTAGGGAAGGATTAATTAAATGATCTAATCATCTTTTCTGACCTCAAATTCTATGACATTTTTCACGCACCTGGTTTTGACTAGCATCTGGGAAAAAGAAGGCAATTCATCTTTCTGCTTAGAAAAGGAAGCATGACAACCCTCCTTTTGTTTTTTATTTGGAGTCATCTAAATTTTCAATTTGTTTCCTCATCGTGCTATATTCTCACGTCTACACTGTTCCTGCTTGGTTTTGGCAGTCAATTTGGGGCTGCATTTTCTTGAGAGTATATAAAACTAACATTGTTATGTGGCTCTTCTGACAGGCGAAGCACTCATACAAAGCAAGATGAATGGGATGTCAGTTTTCCCTATCATGGGATCTCCATTTAGTGACCCAGATGAGGACTGAGAGAACTTGTCACAGAGGCGAGACAGACCAGATATGGCTTTAAATGGGACTCCAAATCTCATATAGTTTTGAAGCTACTGCTAGAACACTGAATTTGTCATAAAAGACTTGTCAGTTCAGAGTTCATTAAGGTAAAAGATGAGAGTGTTTTGTCTGGACGCTCTTGAGCCCTCCTATGGTAGGAGCATGGACTAGTTACATCCCTTGAAAGGGAAAAAAAATGTGCTTTTGCAGTGTTTTCTTCTAGCGTTTCTTTAGATTGAATCTCTGTGGAATAGCTCCTCCTGGTATATAAGTATTTCTTTTCCTTGTTTGTCTTTTTCAGCTTCTTTGTTAAACTTGGAGGTGTGTTTGCGATGTCAATTCAAAGTCCCTTGAGACTTGGCTGAGACTTGAGGTGAGGTGTTAAACTTCACAAGGCTGAATTGGAATGGTTAAGGTGAGAGACAGGGTTTTAATCACTTGCACTGTGGCTGCCACACTAGAAACTTTGTGACCTGAGCTGAGTTTTCTTTTACTCAGAGTCCAAAATCAATAGAAGTATTCATGACTGGAGAAATGACTTGTGTTTAACTTCAGCCCCAAAGCTGGGAAGTATCAAAAAGTGTATTTCTTAAATGTGCAGTTTACAAACTCTGACTCTGGAACTCTGAATTTCACTATTTTGAATTCCACTTCTGTAAATAATTCACAAAGATTTGACCATGTACTAAGTTTACCGATGTACCTTGACATTTTTGGCAGCTAGTAAGAAATGTCACTATTATTTATTTTTATTATTTTATTATTATTATTACTACTATTTAAAAGATCCTAGGATATGAGTAGATGACCTATAGTCTTCCAAAGATTTTCTTTTAGCACACTGGGCAACTTCTTGGGTGGTCATATATACACAGTAATAATTTTTTTTTTTCTATATAGCATATGTATATCTTGGTGCAGCACAGTAAAATATTCAGTATGGTGTACAAATAAACCCTTTGGATTGTGCTACATATGATTCTGTTGCAAAGACCCCAAGTGTATGTGACAGTGAGACTTGGGAGTTACTCAGCATCTGTGTACATGAGTTTCAATAGTTTTGAAGCAGAAGGAAAATAACTATGACTAAAAATAACACCATACACTTCGTGACAAGGATCCTAGTCCTGCAACTGTTATCTCATCTTATGATTTAAAAGAGATTATGAACTCTAGTAAGATTGTCCGATCCTTTGGGTTTGTTCATGCATTTCTTTTAACGAGCTAAGTGTGTCGTAGATATACATATCAGTAAAGAAAAAAGAAAACCACTTTTCTTTTAGCATTTTCATGGCCTAATAATGTGAATTAAAAGATATAAGCCATTCATTATAAAGCAAATCTTTGGAACTCACTGCTTTAGAAACCAGATTCAGTGGAAGTAAAGGACAAAGTAGACACAGATACAATATTTTGCAGATCTGGTGTCAGAATATAATTACCAACAGAAAATTAATCCATGTCCAGCATTAATTCTTCAAGTAGCTATCATGCAACAGCTGATGATTTGCATTTGATCCAGTATAACTGGATTAAAGGGCAAGTGAAAAGCACTCCACTTATGTATGAACCATCAGCTGCACAAATATAAGACAGGAAACAACTGGCCAAATGGGGATGATCTGGGAATTATAGCGGATTGTTAACTGAGCATGAGTCAACTGTGTCATGTTGTTACAAAGAAAGCAAATATCAGACTGTTATGTATAAGCAGAGCATCCTCTGCAAAACACATTCAGTAATCCTGCTTGCTCAGCACTCCTCAAGCCTTAGCTGAAATGCCATGGCCAGCAAAGTGCTGAGACAGTTAGAGGTGGCCCAACTGGAGAAGCAATTGTAGGAACTGAGCTGTAGCTCAGATACACACAAAGCAATTTGTAACAGTAAGGACAGTGAAGCATTAGGTTAGATTTCTTAAGGATCTTGTAAATACCCTGTCTTTGGAAGCATTTAAGATCAGACTGAGGAAGTATCAATCAGGAAAGACATACTGATAGCTCATCCTGCTTTGGACTGAGGAATAAGCTGGGTGACCTCTTAAGGTTTCTTCTAGCAACATTTGCTATCACTAAGAACTGCCTTAATGTCCCCTTTTCCTAAGACAAGTAAAAAAAATGGGTGTATGATACCTCATTAGATTTGTAGTTAGACAAAAAAAAAATTATTCTTTCTTCAAAAGAGCCTTAGTAAGATTCTTGAATGAAAAAGCTTTTATTTCATTCAGAATGAAAGCAAGCTTTGTTCTTCCTTTGATCTGAAAAGAAGATGCTTTCCAAAATAGGGTTTATCATAAAGCAAACTGAATTTTTCTCAAGTTGATTTAGTTTATTTTAGGTTTTGTTTGTATGTTTGTTTCTATTTAATGTAAATTATTTTATCTCTAAAGAACAGATATCTACTCATAAGTGTTTACCATGCCTTTTAGTGAACACAAAAAAAAGTTCACTAGTTCACTTTCACAAAGTTTGCAAACATTTCTTTTGATTAGTCACAAAAACTATGTAAGTACAATCTCGTAGGAAGATTTAGTGTGACTGATGGAAGTGTTTATCTACTTCATGCAATCTAGCAATCAATGGAAGTAGGACAAAGATCAAGGTGGGCTTTCCGACCAGCTTTCCCTTATAATTTGTCAGCCAGGCTTTGTTTCTATAGTAGCTGGAACTCTAAGGTAAAGGCTTTTTGTTTTTTGTTTTCAGAATGTCCAATGGGAATTTGTTTTGTGCAGACATCATCACTGACTCTTTAACTTTTTTTGTTATTGTGAAGTTCCTGCAAGGGATTTCATTTTCCAAATCATGTCCTTCATTGAATCTTTATTGAACTTATGTCTATGGAGAGGAAAAAATATGATTTTTTTTTTTATTGAGTACTGGAAAAATACTGTAAAAGTAAATTTTAAATGATCAATTCTAACATGAAAGTCAATGGAGAAAGAATCTCAAGATACCATTTCCCTACAGCCCCTTTTCAGGCCTGCTGGATAGCTTAGAAAGGTGTAAACATTAGTCAGAGAGAATCAAGACTTTAAATCAAAACTGTATGCATTTCTAAAAGATATATTGTCCCTCAAGCAGAAGATATGAATTTGATGCCTGAATTACTGGTACAGATTTTATGGCCTTTTATACAGGTGGTTGGAATAGATAATCATAATGGTTCTTTCTATCCATATAGTATATGAATTTGAATTCAGCATGAGTGCATTGAGAGGTAAAGTAAAACTTAGTAAAAGCAAATAATCTAAAAAACAATAACTGCAATAATGAAAAAAAAAAAAAAAACAAACCCAAAGAAATGTCCCCACATTTTTTGCTCTCTTTTGAGAGGGTAAAAAAACCCAAACAACCAAACAAACAAAATAACATGTTGATTTCTATTTTCCTTGTTCTCAATTCCTATTTAAGAAATAAAGATCTATGACTTTGAGAAGTGGCCTGACAAGTTCCTGTTTTCCTGCCCACCACTGTGGCAATTGTCACATTGACCAGCTCAGTAGGATTTCTGAGGTAAAATAATCATGCTTTCTCACTGAATGATACGGACTCAGTAATAAGAAAACAAGTAAATTTTATGGTGGTGCATGAATCAAGAAAAATTTAGTAGCATTTCCCCCACCACATTTGTTCTACGGTGCTAATGGTCACAGTAAAAATATGCTGTTGTCATTAAAGTAGCAGATATAAGTGGAGAGCACACAGGGAGCAGAAACACAGAATAAGAAGTGGCCATTAAAGTCACAATTAGAAATATAACCTTACCTTTTAACAACAGAGGTGTTAACAACACAGCAGACTGCCCTCTCAACTCACCACATTGCTGCTTAAAGAGTTCATTTAAAATAGTCCTCAGTTGGCATGCTTGGAAATGTCAACCTTTAGAAACATGAAAACATAGCATATAGAACCGGAAAAGCATTTAATGGCTATCGCTGTATTACTGGATCTGGGAGTGCTTTTAACTTAATGGTTGCAGATACATTGCAGCTTTTTACTTCCCTTTCAGAAATAGCCCTTCTGTCCTAGTTTTCATGTAAAGAAAACTTTTATGCCAGACAAGGTGTGTAGCTTAGACCTTAGAATCTTTATTGAAGCACCTCCCAGCAGCCCATGCTTCATTTAACTCTAATTCTTGCTATTGCAAGCAACTGTTTTTCATCACAAATTTAGGGAGCAACAACTTAAAAATATCACTCACCCATGTTCTCATGACACACATTTGCAATCATGAAACATTCAGATGTTAAGAACTTTCTTGTAATTTATGAACAAAAATTATTAATTGACAATGCATATCCTTTTATTCTGGTGAAATCTATTATTTAGCTCAGATAGACCTTTCCACTTCCATTTTACTAGGCTGAAGTCTTCTCCAACATATCCAAACCCTATATCATATCAGTAATCAGTCTGAACTCATATTTCTTGAACGTGATCAGAAATGTGTATAGTATTCCAGACAGACATCACTACAACCCTGTAAAATACATTAAAGCATTACTCTCTCTGCTACAAACCTCCTTTTTGATAGTTGCAAGGATTGTATTTATTTTTGAGGGAGATATAACAGATGATGTTGAATAATATTTTCTCCTATTTCCACTTTCAACTTGCTCAAAAAACACTTAACAAGGTGAATGACCATGTTGAGAGTTTATGGGTAAGAATCAAGGGGAAGGTCAATAAGGCAGGCATCATGGTGGGAGTTTGTTACAGACGCCCCAACCAGGATGTAGAGGTTGATGAAATATTCTGTCAACAGCTGGCAGAGGTCTCACGATCGCTCATCTTTGTTCTCATGGGAGACTTCAACTTTCCAAATGTCTGCTGGAAATACAACACAGCAGAGAGGGAACAGTCCCAGAGGTTCTTGGAGTGTGTGGGAGACAACTTCCTAACACAGCTGGTGAGAGAGCCAACCAGGGAAAGAGTCCTACTTGACCTGATATTTGTTAACAAAGAAGGTCTTGTGGGAGATGCAAAGGTTGGAGGTCGTCTTGTGACCATGAATCATAGAGTTTTCAATTCTTGGAGAAGCAAAGAGGGGAGCCAGCAGAACTGCCACCTTGGACTTCCAAAGGGCAGATTTTGGTCTGTTTAGGAGCATAGTTGACTGTCTCTCGGGAGACCGTCCTGAAGGGCATAGGTGCCCAGGAAGGTTCATCATATGTCAAGGAGAAACTCCTGAGAGCACAGGAGAAGGTTCTGTAAAACGAGTCGATGGGAAAGAAGACCAACCTGGCTACATAGAGAGCTTTGAGTGGACCTCAGGAACAAAAGAAAGTTTATGACCTCTGGAAAAGCGTGTTGGTAACTTATGAGGAATACCAAGATGTAGTGAAGGGCCAAAGCACAAGCAGAGCTGAACTTGGCCACTACTGTTAAAGATAATAAGAAGTTCTTTCAGTATATCAATAAAAAAAGGAAGACTAGCGAAAAATGTAGGTCCACTGACAAATGAGGTGGGCACCTTAGTGGTGGAAGACACAGAGAAGGCAGAACTACTGAATGCCTTCTTTGCTTCAGTCTTCACTGCTAAAACTGTCCCCCAAGAATCCCAGACCCTGGAGACAAGGGAGAAGATCTGGAGAGAGGAAGATTTTCCTTCTGCAGAGGAAGACTGGGTTAGAGACCACTTGGCCAAACTAGACATCCATAAGCCCAAAGGCCCTGAAGGGATGCACCTGTGAGTGCTGGCAGAGCTGGCAGAAGATATTGCTGGGCCGCTCTCCATCATCTTTGAAAGGTCCTGGAGAACAGGAGAGGTGCCTGAGGACTGGAGGAAGGCAAATACCACTCCAGTCTACAAAAAGGGTAAGAAGGAGGACCCAGGGAGCTACAGGCCAATTAGTCTCACCTCTGTCCCTGGGAAGGGAGCAACTTGATTTAGATGTCATCTCCAAACACCATAAAGGACAGGAAATCATTGGAAGTGGTCAACACAGATTTACCACAGATTTATCTATGCTTGACCATATGATGTTATAACTGGATGGCTGGGGGAGAGCAGCAGATGACATCTACCTTAACTTCAGCAAGGCTTTTGACACTGTCTCCCATAACATCCTCCTTAGGAAACCGAGGAAGTGTGGGCTAGATGAAGGGTCAATGAGGTGGATTGAGAACTGGCTGTGTGACAGGACTCAGAGGGTTGTAGTTAATGGAGCAGGATCAAGTTGGAAGCCTGTAACAGGTGGTGTGCCCCAAGGGTAAATGCTCAGTCCAGTCTTGTTCAACATATTCATCAATGACCTGGACAAGGGTATCGAGTGTATCCTCCGCAAGTTCACTGACAATACCAAACTGGGAGGGCTGGCTGACACCCCAGAGGGCTGTGCCACCATCCAGCGTGATCTGGACAGGCTGGAGAGCTGGGCAGAGAAGGATCTCATGAGTTTCAACCAGGACAAGTGTAGGGTTCTGCACCTGGGGAGGAAGAATGCCAGGTACTGATACAGATTAGGGATAGATCTGAGGAGAAGGATCTGGAGATTCTGGTAGATAGAAATCTATCCATGAGCCAGCAATGTGCCCTTGTTGCCAAGAGGGACAATGGAATCCTGGGCTGCACAAGGAAGAATGTGGCCAGGAGGTCGAGGGAGGTCATTCTCCACCCTACTCTGCACTGGTGAGGTCACAACAGGCATACCGGTCTGGGCTCCCCAGTTCAAGATAGACAGGGAACTACTGGAGAGAGTCCATTGTAGGGCAACAAAGATGATTAAAGGATTGGAACATCTCCCTGATGAGAAAAGGCTGAGAGAGCTAGGACTCTTTAGCCTGGAGAAGAGAAGGCTGAGGGGAGACCTTACTAACACTTATAAGCATCTGAAAGGTGTGTTGAAGGACCATGGAGCCGGCCGCTTTTCAGTGGTTCCCAGTGACAGGACAAGGGGCAATGGGCACAAGCTGGAACACAGGAAGTTCAATTCAAATATGAGAAAAAATTTCTTTATGGTGAGTGTGACAGAGCACTGGAACAGGCTGCCCACGGAGATTGTGGTGTCCCTTTCTCTGGAGAATTTCAAGACCTGTTTGGATGCAGTCCTGAGTGAAGTGCTCTAGGCAATCCTGCTTTAGCAGAGGAATTGGACTAGATGATCTCTAGAGGTCCCTTCCAACTCTGACAATTATGTGATTTCATGAATTAAAAAATAATGTTCTGATGACAAAAAATGACAGGAATGTTTCTAGTTCTTTGACATTTTTGAGGGAAGATACTATATATGGCTGAAACTCAAAATACGATATTTTGAATTTCAGCTATTGCACCTGTTACATTATGTATATTTATTACACTTAATATTTAACAGTATATTGCAGTGGCCTAATGTCATCTGAACAAAACATTTTAAAAGGTTACATCCATGTTTCCAAAACAAAACATTTAAGACCTTTGACTTCATAAATGCTTTGCAACATTCACTATTATTGTTATGGGAAATTACAGTTATTCAAAATGTAGGAATTTCTGATTGGATAATAATTTCTGTTTTCTTACCAACTCTACTACAAAGTTTATCTACCTTGATAAACATTTTATGGTTTGGTAAATTGCTTATCACCAGAGTATCTAAGCACTTTCTAAGTATAATAGATATAAACTATACAAATATGGTAATATTCTATAATTTAATAAGTTCGAAGAAAGATAGCCATTGGTCTTAAGTCACAACTCAGTGTGTTTCAAAGCGTGGGATTCTGTACAGAAGCAATTAATGTATAGCTTAAATCAAGTGCTACAATTTCTATAAAGCTTGATTATTAGTGACTAAGTAAGCTGCTGCTACCTAACTCAGTAACTCTTAACCACTTTCTTGGTAATGTGTACCCGTGTTGTTCCTCTGAGAGATGTAGTTCAGGACTGAAACCCAGGAAAGGATCCTGGAATCACCTTTCATCTGATTTTCACAAGATTTCACAAGTATAGGACAGAAATAATAATGGCAAGGTATCTTGTTATATAAGCATTTTCAAGCACATTTTAGATATAATTTTTGGCACAATTACCAAGGTAGAAAACTTCACTCCCAAAAGCAATAGAAAGTCGCTCCAGTCCCAGAAAGCAACTTCTCTTCAAAAGCAACAGAGCAATTGTGACTCCACTAGGCAAGAAAATTCACACAGACAGATGTTGGGATATAGTGCAAGCCTTAGTCCTCATGAATTAACAATGGACCTCAAAGGTAGAACTTTGTAAGTATGAAAAGGAGCCCATATGCCAAAACAGCATGGAAGTGCTAAATAGAAGGGAGCTGTGTAAATGTGACTCAGTGGCTCTGCCACACAGAAGAACTGAACTGAACAGAGAAATTAATATTTTATATTCCCATGTAATGTTGCTTTCCTTGGGTTTTAAGGAGGGCAAAACATATTGGTCCCAAGAGCTTTGGAAGTTATACCTTGGTGTATCCCCTTCCAAAGGCCAACAGATCTCAAACTGGCTTATAGCTTAAAAGTGTGCTCAAGAAATGAGGTGTGCAAAGAAAAAGGAAGTTGATTCCTGATAAAGCTGCTTCTTCACAAAATTCCCTTCCAAAGATTAGAGGCCTTCATGAATTTTTTGTTATTTTCAGCAAGGTTCAGAATGGATGTCAAACAAATCAAAACGATAAGGAGAAAAGCTTCATAATGCTGTTTCTGTGTTGTGTTTTTTGCAAAGTGATATCCATGACATATGACATTTTGTGTCATTGCACGGTTGCATGAAGGCAAGCCAAATCCAAAACAGAGGCTTCATGAAGCATTGATCAATCACCCAAGACATTTGGGTTTGGTATTCACACAAATCTGGACACAAAGTATGGCTAAAATAGCATAAGAAATTATTTTCTTACATTATTTCTGTGCCCTGTGCTTTTCATGCATGATAACATTTGGATTTTTTCCAAACCATTTACCCAGACCTACTTCTTTCTAACTGTGTACTTTTAGTACCCCTGAAATGAGTTTTTCTTGTAATCTCATGGAGAAACTGAAACTGTTGTGGAAAAGCGGACAACACTGTTAGCAAGCAATTGGTTACTGCAGATGGAAGACACCACTGTGTAAAAATACGCACAATTACGCCATTGATTAAAAATAAATTGTACTCTCCAAATAAATTTACATTAATATTATGCAGGCACAACACGCAGAAATATTTCTAGAATACTTCACTTTACATCTCATTGACAAAACAGATTGTTTTACTATTCAGTATGTTTTCAACAGCAAAATTTATTTTCCTTGGTTTATGTGTTTTTTAAGTCCTTCTCCTTTTTCCTGCCCATTCCAAATAGATGAACGTTTCTCTCTATGATAATATAATAATTTATTTTCAGCATTAAAATCATTGAATTTGGACCCATGAATGTCTTTTGTAAAGCTGAGAAAACACAGACTAGAATCTGTAATACACCATATGAAGTATTATACAGTACTGTTTCTTCAGTGTTGCTTTTGAGAAGTTTTCTTTTCCTTTGATGGGAGGACTGCTGTGAGGTCCCCCTACAGCTGTCTCTTCTCCAGACTGCCCAAGCGCCAGTTCCTTGCCCTCTCCTCACAGGGCAAGGACTCCAGCATGTACCATTGTGGCCACCCCTTGCTAGGGTTTATTAACATCTTTCCCTTCATACACTCAGAAAAAAAAAAATCATATTTTCTACACAAGCCACATTGCCATAGATCAAACATTTCATTTTTTGTGTAACAATTCCTTTCTTCAAGGTTGGCAGTGAGGTTTACTTTATGAATAAGAGCACATACAGACAGATAAATGCTTCAGAAAATGATTGCTTAGAGAAGTAGGCATTCCCAGCAGGCATAACAAAATCTCCACAGAGGAATCTCAGCGTGCTCCAGGAAATCAGTTGTATTGCCCCTGTAATGTCTCTCTTGGTCTATCAACCATGGAAACGGAGGTCCACCAGATCATAGTCCCCTCTATCTGATATAGTTGAGCTAGTGCAATTAAAAACTGATGCAAGAGTAATTCCATCTATGGGTAAAACTCCTTAATTTGCCAGCTGCAAAAGTGAACTCATTTTCCATCAACCTATGCATATATATTTTCACTGGAATTTGAGGATGATCAAATGCAAGTTATAATGCACAGAATAAGAATCTAATTTTAAAAATTAGAATTTTAACTTAAAGGCAACTGAGATGGCTAAATTCACAAACAAGACAAGTTGGGCTAATAATGTAGTCAATAGACTGGGACAAAAGCCTTCTGATGTTCATTTAGTCTATTTCTGAAAAATAAACTGGTGGGAGTTTTTCCCTATTTTTCACCCTATGTCTTTTTATCAACTTTTCAAAGCTTACTTTTTTTGGTATGGAAATTCTTCTTACAGCTGGAATCCAAAAGAATATATAGGAGAATAATCCCAGAAGCGTACTATTGAAAAATAACTTTAACAAAAGTCTCTATATAACACCTGGCCTAAGTAAATATTATAAATATGTGAAATATGAAGTATGTGGAATAAAATACTTTCCTGATCTAAAATTCAGAATTACATACTATCATTACTCTTAGTAATTACAATGAAAAATACGATTATGTATTGTAGTTTGCATTAGAAGTAATCTCATTCCCCAAATTAATGCTTAATGAATAATTAATTTAAAAACAAGAAAATGCAGAAACAAAAAAAAAAAATACAGTAGACTATTATTTATGCAACAAAATCCAAGAAGAGAGAAATACCAATGAAATCTGCAGTGGCTGGATACATCAAAAGAAAAGAATAATAGGATAAAAAGAAATGCATCTCAAACATTAGTGGATAAAAGCAATGATTTTTCTGAGGTGTTGGGATTGGGTTTAGGTGTTGTAAAGTCTTCATTGGTAACAATGTGGTCATAAGCACACAGCTTCTCCTTGCTCTCTGTGCCATCCCTCAATTTATTTTCCTCAGGCTTTTTATATTCAACCCCTTCCTGCCCATCTTGAGAGAAAAAAACTTTAAACTAGCCCCAGCAGTCACAGATTTTCTGAGTAGGATTTCTTCTCCACCTTACAAGGCTATAATTGTTGTGTCCCAGAATACTTTACTCTTGTCCATCATAATGAAAGATGAGCTGCCACTGGATACTGCTCATCTAGTAACAAGCAGGAACAAAGTATCCTGGGTTGTATAAGCACCAGGGCAGCCATCTTCAGATACAAACTGAGGAGTTTGCTAATGAAGATGACGCATTTAAGAGACAGATCATGAAGAATGTGAATAACTAAATCCATAGAGAAAGCAGCTAGAATCTGTGGTCAGGTGAAACAGAAATGTGCGTGAGAGGAAAAGGAAAAAGAAAAAAAGAAAATATATTTATTTCTATAGTGTGGTTACTTAAGTACTTTGCATCCATGTTGAGGACCACAATATTTTTAACCAGTCAAACAGATTTTTAAATGAGAGAAAGAGGCAATGAAGTGGAAAAGACAAATCAGATTCAGAATATGAATTAGTGTGTTGAGCAAGGTGTGAATGGCATCAGTTGTACTCTAGAGGCGACTTTCATTGCTGACTTTACATAGAGCCTACAATTAGCTCAGGGAAGCACCTAACTTAAAATAGCTATGGTTATTCAGATTACTCCTTCCAGTTAATTTTGTTAAAATGTTCATCAATACAGATGTCACAGTGGACAAATCAAATTCTGAATAATGGACAACTATATTAAAGCTGCAATTCAACTTCATCATATATAGACCAACAGAGGAAGAATTCTTCTCTTTAGAACATCATTTTAACTTTCTTTAGTTCTGTCTTTTAATTGCTCTTCAGCCAAATACTCATTTCAGATAAGCACTATGATTTCTGAGAAACACTGGGGTTTAATCTTTTATATAATATAGGTACTGAGTCACCTGCGTAACACTGGCACTTCAACTCATGTTAGTCATTACCTCGCTTGACAACTCTACAGAGCAGTTGCATAGAGACAGATTTTTAGGGGACTTTGAAGCTTTGGACTTGGAAATGAAAAGGGGAAAAGCTGAGATTGCTCCTTAACTCCAAATTTGTTAACACAAGAAAAAAAAAAGAAAAACATTTCAGCCATAACTTATGAGTGTTTTCTATGACCCAAAGACTATCTCAAATTCTAGGTGCCAGTTAATAATTGCCAGCACTGCTTTTTTTTCTAGTGTTTTATATTATGGACAGAAAGTTGAAATTGAAAAGGAGTCACTAAAACTAAATTAAAAAAAAAATTGTTGTCTTTAAACTGAGTGGTTTATAAATATTCAGATTTAATTTAGTAGATATATTAGGAAATCATGTAAACAAAGTATAACATTTTTTTCAAAATAGGATGTGGAAAAATCAAAATTATTTGTCAAAAAAAAATTTTTAAAAGGCAATAGGTGATTAGTGACAGTAAGGAGACAGTCTGTCTTGTTTTGTGCTAAAAAGTTTGGAATATTCAGGGTTGAAGCCACATAATCACAGAATCACAGAATCACAGAATCTTAGTGGTTGGAAGGGACCTTTGAGATCATCGAGTCCAACCACATGAAAAAAAAAAACAAAAACAAAAAAAAAAAAAACAACCAAAACCGGGATTGTGCATAAGCTTGTGAATATAAATGCAGAAGGACCTTGGCATACTAGATTTGTCCTGGCATATCATGAGCCTAGATGG
>VXBJ01006343.1:252978-291381 GCA_013400055.1 Nycticryphes semicollaris
CCCCCCAAAAAAAAAAAAATATCCCAACTCAACAAACGCACAAATAGTAATCCAACCACTTCCAACTGTTGAACTGTTGTTGAAGTATTGGTTCAAGAAAATAATTGTCTGTTTCAAGGAGATGTTAAGCAAGAAGACAGGACTGCACACAGATAAAATGGTACCTCTAGTATTACAAAAACATAGAATACTGTATCTTGGTAGATCACAAACAGAAAAAAAAGCTACAGTAACACAGGCACACACAAACAACAAAACAAAACAAAACAAAAAAAACCAAAAAACTAAAAACCAAACCAAGCCGAAAATAACCCCACAAGACACTATCAAAGAAGAAGCACTGTGACCTGTTTATACTACCAGGTACTAGTGGTAAATACAAGATACTGACAGGCATTGACACCATATGGAAAGACACATGTATAGCAACAATTTATATATATAGAAGTAATGTTTTCTATTATAAATGTGATATTTAAAAATTTTAATAAAATGTGATTTGGAAATATTCAACATCCAAAAGTTATAGAGAATAATCAGTGAGATTTTGGAAGGAAATAATTAAAGAGGTAGTTGCTGCATGAGGTTTTCTTTCAAGTGGTATTCTAGTTTATTGAAAGGCGAGTGAAATCAAAAGTTGTTTCACAAAAAATATTTGAACTCTTAAATATTCAGTCCATCATAACTGAGCATGGGTAACTAATATTTGCTGCCTAGGGCTACTGACCCTTGAGCTTGTATTTCCTAATCCTGTCCTCAGAAAGTTCTTACAGCTACGGACACAGGAACTAACCTCTGACAGGCAGCCATTTTTAGACATGAAAAGTTTGGGTGCTGGGCTTATTAAGCATTATTGTTACCAAAATGAACCTTTGAGAAATTTTACTGAATGAGACAGTATTTCAGGAGAATAAAATGAATGAGACAGCATTTCAGAATTTTAGCTGAATGGGTCTGCAAATATGTCCTTCCTCATTTTCACGCAGCAGGATAAACAGAAACTGTAGATCAGTACCAGCTGCACATTCAGTCAGACTAGCAACAGCTTTAAAAGCACAGAAAGCACAAATGTATTTTGTATGCAGGTTGTATATTTGCTACGGTAGAGCTGTAAGAAAAACCCTGCAGCTTTAATTTGGAGATACGTACGTTTTCATATGTAGGTCTGCAGAGCTCATTTTTTAGTACAGCTTTTCAGAAGCCCAAGCTTTGAATTTGTTATTTGAAATCTGAAGATAAAACAGCAAGGAAAAACAGAAAGATAGGGACTGAGATAACAAGATTAGGATTTTAAGATAGTACTCAAACCTGTCAAGGACAAAAATACAGCAGATTACTTGTCTAGACAATGACTTTATAATGTAAGAAATAAACTTTGTGGAGCAGTGAACATACCAGTCACAGCGACAATAACTATAATTAAAACTAAAAAAGACTGTATTCGTAAGACCTATTTTCATAGTATGGATGTGACCAATGGAGGGATTTTTTGCAAATTGTTAATTTTTTCCCCTACCTCACTTTGGGATCCAGAGTCTGTGACAGCTCTCTTCTTGTCTGTTGTCCTGTACTTTCCGAGTGCTCTATCTACTTCCAGAAGTTTCCACTACTGCATCCTAAACAAACCCTTCAAAAAGACCCGTTTTCTTTCAAAGTCACATATCTCACCTTAGGCAGCTCACTAATCTCTCAAAACCTGAATGGCTAAACTTGACTCATAATCTTCCACTTCTGAACTGTCTAAAACTTTGCTTTAAAGTTTTCATGCTACCACCTTTGGTCATCCAGAACCAGAAGTCTCCTTTGAGACTCTTCCTCCCTTTCTCTTACAACTTCCATATCATAACCCCACAAACCCTTTCATGACTTGCTCCACATTTCAAAAATTTCCTTCTTATATCTACCCACTCATGTTTGCAGTTTTCTTCTGAAATATGTCAGTCTAAATAATACCTCTATATCAAGCTTAAGAAAACACATTTTCGCTGTTCCTCTGACATTTATAAGTGCATTTTATATTTTTATATTTATGCATTTCTATATATAAAGCACATATAATGTATACGTGGATATATATGGATATAAATAAAAATTACAAACAATATCAAAGAAAGAGTTGACAATTTCTTCCACATGTAAATATCATGTGTAAGTCAGTTAAAAGGGCTATGAAAGTTTATATTGGTTGTAAATTTGACCAGACATCTGTCCCTTTTACCTGATTAATCAACTTAATCTAAAATCTTATATTTTTCTTTATTCCTACACTATCATTTAAGTTTCTTTCACTCTATCAAATAACGACTTCTAAGATAGAGACTAGGCTTTTTCCACACACCATCTAGAAAATGTGCAGCTCTTAGAGCCTTAAAGATATAGTTGATCTTGAAGTCTCTATTTATTGGAAATTCTCTGTAATAAAAAGAAAGAAAGTGGTATAACAGAAAAGAGTAACACATCTACTCTCAAGCTAGCTCTTAAGGCAAAATGCAATGAAGATCATGGAAAATCTGTGGAGCTGAGATGATTCACTGTGAATTGTTTGTTCACTTCTAATCTCCAGTTGTTAACCTTCTCCACAACAACGAGAAATATTTTTTTTTCTTATAGGTTATTTTCTAACCTGTCTACAGGCTCTTATATCAAAGCAGTTGTGTAAACTCCAACTTCATGGGTTTTATTTTCATCAACATTCAGCTGCTTTCAGTTTTCTTCAAAAAAAAAAATCACCTCCCGTAACCAAATGCTGAAGAGATTTCAGGTGAATAAGCTAAATGAGACAGCAATTGTATATTTAAATCCAATTCATTTGTGAGCATGAGATACAACTTTAGTAGCATTCAGAGGTAAACAGATATTAAATATCACCAAACAGTATAATTATACATTAAAAAAAAAAATCCCCTCAAATGGCTAAAATCCTCTCTTCCTTTTAAAAGACATGAAATTAATAATAACAGCTGATTTGGATACAGCCCTGTTGATATTTGTATGATGTCGCTTTATTGTGAATGGGGTCTGGCTTCCTGCCAGATCCTGATGTGGCCGCAATCTGTTTCAAGTACCAGCTAGTACTGAACCGGTCAATCAAAATATGTTTCCTCTACTGTCACTGTGGTATCTTATGAAATACCAGAATGAGACCCCGTGCTTGCATCTGGTCTAGAGTGAGATGCAGTGCATTACCTAGGTGCGGAGCCACATCCTTTCGAGTGCAGTGCCCATGGGAATGCTAACATCAGGACTGTTCTTTGGAGGTTAACTTTCCACTGGGTAATTTGGAATCTTATCAAAAGCCTATTGAAGTCAAAGGAAATATTCCCATTGATCTCAAAGGGCTTTGATCAGGCCCATGGTGAGCATGTACTTTAGCAGTCTTTTAGTGCTCCTGCAACATGCACAGCCAAATGAATACACTAAATCTTTTGAGTAAAAATATCATGAAAGTCAGTACAGTCCAGCTGGTTGGAGTAAAAAATCAGAAAGGGTCTTAGCAAGTGGGATTTGGTGCCTCAAAGCTTTTTTAGCTGACAAAGTTCAACCTTTAGTCAATCAGGAATATTCACAATTTCCTTTATGCAGTTGTTGCTGGTGTCTTGACTACCAGTTCCAGTGTTTCTGCTGGCGAGGTCTTCAGGGCACATGAGTTATTGCTGTGGCATAATGCTGTGATACAGAGCCATTTTCTGATGCAAAGGTGTGTGTTACTAGCTTGGACCTAAAACACGCTGATATTTTCTACCAAGCACAAAAATGCATTTTAATGTGTGTTCATGCCATGTCTAATCCTCCCCCATGCTTTTCTGCAAAAGATCAGTGCACTTCACATGGGTAAATCAGGAGTGAAAATTATTTTCCATTGGAGAATCTTTATGCGAGGGCCTTCCCACTGTCACTGTTTTAACCGCTGTCATTTAACTAAAGAGTGATTTAAATGTTGTCCTCTCTCCTTTGAGGTTTTAATGTAGTTCTAATTATTTGATTATTGAGAAGAATGGGCATAGGCACTCCTTTCCTGGCAATGCCTCACAGAGGACATATTATTCATCCCCCAGACATCCCAAGGGAGTTTTCCTCCCAGCAGAATGCTGTTTACTGAGGGAATCCTTGCTCTCTCAAAAGTATTTCAGGGAATGTCTATCTCAGATTGCTGATCTCTGTGAATCTCTTTTCAAAGATGAAATTGCATGTGTGGGAAGTTATGAATTTGGCAGTAAGGTGCAAGGAAAATTCTGCAGCAGATGTCAGCATTGTGGGTTTACGTTGTGTTTACCTTTGGGCTTGCCTCAGCCCCTGGAGTTTTAAAACTACACTCTCCCCAAGAGAGTGGTAGATTGCTTAGCATTGGGCACTTTTAAGATTCAGATAGACAGGTGCTACATCATCTAAACTAGACTGTGCTTTTGCAAAGAAAGGTTGGACCAGATGATTCTTAAGGTCCCTTCCAATTTGGTATTCTGTGATTCCATGATATAATTATGATTCTTTCAGAAAACTCCCTTAGATTAAATTCAAGGGCTACAAAAGTTAGAGTACGTGGCCCATTGCAGACCCAGAAGAGACATTTGGTCTCCCAACCAGTGTGTTTAACATTGCTTTTATAGGTAAAATTATTTCAGAATGGTACTGATACCAGACTTCACTAGAAACAGAAGTGGGAATTCATGCCTCTAGCTGGTGTAGACTTTAATCTTTTTTTAATGAAGTGACCTAGTAAGGAAAATCTAAATGAATTCCAGGAATTTACTGGTAAAATACAATAGCACTGGCTTCCCTACTGAAGCACTTTGCAAGGCAATGCCCAAAGATGCAGCAATTAGTGATATTACCAGGATATCTGAAGTAGAAAAAACCTCATATTCTTTATATGTATGCATCTGAGAGAGATTTTTTATTTTCTTTTCAAGACTGTATGTCTATAACTATCTGTTGACTTCATACATAAAAACCACAAAATATTGCCTACCTTCCAGAACAAAAATCAGTGGTGTACACGACTCTGAAAATCAACTCAGTACCGCATTATGTCTGAATACTAATAATGTGCATAACTCACTGTTACAGAGTTGTCACAAAAATAGAGAAAACTGTGGGGCAAAGTAACCTACGGACTTTTGTCTTGTTATCACAAGCAAAGCCTTAATTTCTACAACATTTCACTGCTCACATAATGTAATTAGTCATGCACACAAGCCCCTATGATTTTTGAACTTTTTTTGCTAGTCCTGTTTCCAAGCAAATGAAGAAGAAACATTTCAAAGCCATCAAAGTAACTTAGGGGTCTGTAAGTGACACGTCAAGAGTGGTTCACGAATATTGGGTTTTTAAGGACCCTAAAGTGATAGACAAGCATCACAGGGATCTTTTAGAAGTGCTCAGACCCTATCAAGAAACCTAGGATTATGAGGGTAATTTTGGCTACTACATAGTATTTGAAAATGTGTCTAGAGGTCCTAATTCACTCTGGTGAATTTTAAAGACTACCTGTAGTCTTTTTCCTTTAAAATTAAAGTTGAGTCTGTGTGTGGTGAACTTTGAAGATCTTGCTGCTTGGGAAATAACTCTCACTTCAAAGATTTGTATTTGGTGAAAATTTTGACAAGGGCTGTGCTTAGGAGGAAGAAAGCTTTGAAGAGGGCCATACCTACAGAAAAAAAAAAAAAAAAAGTTAAAAGAAGGCTGTGATTTGGAGAACAAGCTTTAAAACAATCTGTTATGGAGGAAAAGAATTTTAATTGGTTCTTCTGTCTCAGACCACAGTTTATTTTTCCATGTTTTTATGACCAGGTATTTTGACTCCAGCTTTGTTCATATTTTGGCTGGTTTCCTGTAGAATATTTGGAAATCTGTGTTAGAAGATGGACATAAGACGGTGGAGCACTACCTACTGGTCCTTCACCGTGGAAACAGAGGGATATATAGCTGTGTCAATGTTGCCATGGTGAATAAGGTGGGAGTAGTTTATGTCTGGAGAACAAGACCAGGTATATTCTAGACTGGAAATGCTATGCCCACTTCTTACTTGAATGAACACACTTGTATTATACAGGAAAATATTTGCCCTTGTAGCAGTAGTAACACATTTGTACACCACTTGTGAACGTGAACCACTATATGCACCACTGAAAAACCTGCAGATGAAATTTCTGAGTATTCCAGTTCCATAGATAGTTTTTGCACCTGCTGGGTTTGGGGCTGAGTGAGCTTGGATTTTTTTGTTTTTCTATAATTGGGGGAAGGGGCTTTATTGATGCTGTGACAATAGAAGGTGATAAATTATTTGCCAGAATGACTAGCTGCACTCAATCTGATGTAGGAGTTTACTATCCATTTTACTATCAACATTTCATCCACAATTCTTGTATTGAATTTGTAGTAACAAATTGAGTATGTTCACTTCTGATGATCAAGAACAGAACTTTCGTGCCTCTGCTTCTGTAAAAGAGGGTCATGAACAGTCAGACATGCTTCCATAAAAATCCCTTTGTTCCAGCACAGAAAACTTTATTCCATAAAGATGGTCTTAGGGCACTCTGCTACAGCTGATCAGACATAGCAGTATATTCATTAGTCATGGAGTCTAACCCACAGTCACAAAACAAAATAGAAATCATCTTATCCCCTAAGTGGTCAAACTCTATTTAATGTTAGACTGTGTTATCTATCTATCTATCTGGAATTGTGTCATTCTTTACTGCTACGGCTCAGTGACTTTGCGAGAGGAGAATATGTGTCTTTAAAAAATCTGGTAATGGATCATGCATTGGAGCACATGGACATCCTAGGGGAGGAAGAATTTGTATGTATGGTTGTTCTTTTCTCAAGAAAAAAGTGTTACATCTCATCTAGAAGATTGTCAGCTAATTTTGCTGCCATCTACATCAACAGTCATTTTAGGCTACATCTATTCTTTCCTCAGATTAGTACATTCAACATCAATGAATACTAAGAACACAATGACGTACCACAGTGAAATCCAGGGCTGAAGTGGCAGCAGGGTATTTTTCCAAGAAAGCAATCAACAGAAGACAGAGCTGCTCAGTGATACTAAGGTTAAGTCACTGACTGAAATTCCTGAAGTATGTATATAGGTGCCTAACCTTAAAATGCCATTTCATATTGTGTGTTTTACAAATGCACATTTAATAAAACATCACTTTAAAATACTGCAGTTTCAAGTTCTGAAAAAATATTCTTTTTCATAAACACTGCTGTCTAAAAAATACAGAAATTCTCCAACATTTTAAATCTGATGAAAAGTATGACTTATCTGCGCAGTAGTTCTATGTACCATTGCACTGCATACGTCCATTGAATTATAAAAATGATGTCTTTTAAAGCTGAGTATTAAGACCATACAATTTAATAATCTCTTGAACTAACATAATTTAGTCTGGGAGTTCAGTTTGGTTTTTGGGCTGAGAAATATAGGTTTCTGAAAATCAACAGGCCTACAAATGCATATCAGGGTTCTTGCATGTTTTTCTTTTTTGTCAGCACAGATGGTGCAGTTCACCTCATTAGAACTTTGATTTAAATCTCTGAAAGTGATACAGTCAATATTGAATTCAGGCATTCATTTGCGTCATACAGAAATGAGACTGTTTTTAATGAGAGGTATAAAGTTTCTTCTAAAATAAAAAGTGAAAATGAGAAACTGACAGTCGCAAGCAGAATTATCATCGGTAGCAACTGAATTATCTATTCCTATATGCCAGATATGTTTCTTTACCTTCTGCTTTCTGTCCATAGATTCATATAGCAAATGGTGAGGTTTCTTGTTAAATTGTTTCAAAATAGCATTAAAAACAAAACTTGAGAGTTTTTGTTTGGGAAAAAAAAAAAGATATATTCTACAGTCCTCAAAGCTAAACACTTTACAAAGTCAGTCTTTACTGAGGGAAGACTACAGTGCTAATACAAGACAATGTGAGCAGATATGTAAAAAACTCTATATTATGTTGACCTACTACATTCCTCTTTGGCTACCACCTTGAGGCACAGTCATACTTGCCTTTTTCTTGATTTTACTGTGAACTTAATGAGCCATTTCTTCTCCTCTTCTTCTTAATTCTATTCCAGCAGTGATCTCTTAGCTGTATTTCCATATAACTGTTTGTATAGACACGCTGTGAAGAAGTTTAAAAACTTTGTCCTCAGAGAAATGCTATTAAATATTGCTGCATTTGTGTTTTATTTTTATATTTTTAATCCAGACTTCTGAGCATTTCTCAGGCCAGTCCTACAGCCATTTTTTGCCAGCTCAACTAGTAGAATAGTATACTACATACAACAAAGGATAAGCTATGGAGAAATGTTGGGAAAGAAAAACATCTTAAACCAGCTTTGCTTCTAGGCTGTCTGGAGTTGAAAACCCTGGTGCTGATTTTCATCTCAGATTGGTACAGGTCATTAAACTATTTTTTCACATTATTTTACCAAGATTTTACATATCCACAGAGCATAGAAAAGTTTTTGAAAGCTTATTAATGGTTCCCAATCGGTTCTGGGGAAAAAAATACTAATATGGGGAATTAAGGTCTTTTATTAAACATTAAAATAGAATTATTTCAACTACAAGCCTATGCCAAGGTTAAAAATAGAAACCTGAAACAAAAAGGGAACCATTATGATTTTTTCTAAAATAAAAACTGAATGAAGACAGAATTTCTTGCAAATAATAGGGAATAAATTAAACATTTCTGAACATTGTGGAAAAGTTTTAAAAAGTTATTACACATGCAGCTTTCTTCCTTCTGTTGCTGTTTTATCTGTTCACATATAGCCTTCAGCAACATAAGAGCTGTACCTAAATATGTTAACACATGTCTATAGAGGTTCATATATAGAAGTCTCTATAAAATGACAATAAGAAGTGATGTTATGTCACTTGGATTGCCCAGTGTTCAGAGATTTGGTATCTGAATCCTTTCAAACCACTTCAGAATGCTATTGAACACACATACATTTTTGAGTATCCTGCATTTCAGCCTTTGGGTTAATAGCAGATTTTTCTGCCCAGTTCCTCCAAAAGTCTGTAGTCCACATCCAAAATCATAGAGGTTTGGAGACTGACACTGATAATATCTTTTCCATGGCTTTCTGTAAGTTTGTCATTCTGTAGGATACTATCTTTCCCCATAAGCCACGCTTAGTCCAATATCTACGTACACTACGGTATCTATAGAGACTTTCACATCAATAAGTTAAGCTCCTGCTTTCCATCTGAGAAAAAAATTCCACTTTAAAGCACAGCTGTAAATCCGTTATTTTAAATTGCATAAGGTGTGGAGCTGACAAGCATGGCCCTCCTTGGCTAGCGTGTAGTATATCGACATGGAGTACTCTGGAGAGATAGAAGTCCTACTCTTGAGAGACCCCAGCCACGCTCTCTGTAGCACACAACAAGCACTGGGGTTCAGTTGACCAAGATTTCAGTGTGTTCTGACACACTTTGTCATCTGTGTGTGCAAAAGCACTTTGTTGACTTAGCCAGGGACCACTGAGTTGTCTGAATTTATTTGCTTATATTCCTCCCTCAGTAAGCCTATTTTTCCTAGACGTTCAGGGGGCAGAGAATGAATGCAGTGCTAAATGCACTGCCTACAATGAAAACTTTGTATTTGACATCAGAAACTATGGCTCAGTATATCCAGTTGTGCCAGGGGAGGTTCAGACTAGATATTAGGAAAAAAATTTATGCTGAAAAGCTTATTAAACATTGGAATGGGCTAGCCAAGGAAGTGGTTGAGGTGCCACCCCTGGAGGTATTTAAAAGATGGGTAGACATAGCACATAGTGACATGGTTTAGTGATGTTTTTTATCAGAGTTACGTTGATGGTTGGACTAGATGATCTCAAAGGTCCCTTCCAACCTAGAAAATTCTATGATTCTATGATTTACCAGCAGCTAAAATGCACCACTTACCTCCTTTTCTACATAAAAATGTTGTATTCTACAATGTAAAATGTGGATGTTATGAGAATGAGTAAATAATGTAGACGTATTAAGGTGATAGGAGGATGAAAGATAGCATTTTAATAATATCTTAACCTATATCTTTTTCCTTTTTTTTTAAATGTATTTTTTTTACAATTTATTGTTTTGTTTCACTTTGTCAAACATTTAAATAGAAGAGGGATGTGTTTTAATGGCCTAATTGACTACATTAAATTCTACTTGATTCCTGGTATTTGTTTATATACTAACATTAAATATACTCTCTAATCGTTTGGAGATTTGTACATGTGTACTTGCCAAGACATTGACCCAGTAGTCCAAATATTGACTGCAGAAATAGTGACATTATATGTTGCATTACCAATTGAAGTGCTCTACACTCACAATTTAGACCTCAGCTACAAGAATGCAAAATACAAGACACAACATGACACATCTCTAAATATACAAACATATCATCCTTTAAAATATTCACTGAAGACTATTATAAAAAAATAATAGAAATTACTAAGGAAATAGGTGTTAAGTTTTCAAGATAAATTATTTATTAAATTTTGATGGAAGCCCTGGAAAGGACAGTTTGCTGAGCTTGACTACAATTCAAAGAAAATTGTAAATACAATTTTCCTATCTTATTATTTCAGCCATCTCCCTCCTCAGCTTTGCATTTTTTCCTTGGTGATCCTTTATGACATCAAATTAAGTTGTTTCAATTTTACAAGATTTCCATAACCTTCTCCATTTTCTGTAATGTTCTTACTCCCATCTTTTATCTCAAGTTCGCTCCCCAATTCATTGAATTTTTGAGTAACCACCTTTTTTCTAGTTCTGAGACATGCCTATCACTGAGAAGAGTTTCCTGTAATAACTTTTTTTTTTTTTTCTGCATAATGTCTCCAAAAGACATGGAAAATTAGAAGTATGTTGTCGTCATAATATACTGTCTATCATTCTGACTAACTTTGTCTCATTGCCTCCCTGTCTGTCTCTGCTTACTTGTTATCCCATCTCTTTGGAGCATGGATTATTGTTTGGTTTTTAATGTTTGTTTGTATACCACCTTTTCAAGTGGGGTTCTGTTTCAAAACTAGGCTTCCTAGGCACTGTAGTACCCAAGAGTAACTTGTAATGGGTCAGGAAAAAAAAAAGAATAATCCTATGCCAAAAGCCTGCAATCTAAGCCTAAATTGAAAGACAACAGATGGCTATTGACTGACAGATGGTGTTGAGCAAAAAATAGTACAAACAATTACCAATAATGTAAATAATACAAACAAAAGGAATACACATATAAATAATACTCACATATATTGATATATGTAAGTAATAATGCTAAATAAGGAAAAGTATACATAGTTGGAAGAAGAGCATTTTCAAATTGAAAACTAGGCCACAAAGATATGATTTTTACACTTCTCAGGTAGTTTTAGATTTTAAAAATTTAGATGCTTTGCCTAGGTTAGAATCTACTTTTCCTCAGTAAATAATACATTTTGAGGAATGTACCCATACTGACTAAATTTGGGTCTTCATCTTAGGTGTCTAAGTTACAAAATCAATCTTTCTAAACTTCTTTATTATAGAAAGGATGTGAAGCACTTCCAGAGGGCAATTTCAACAATATTAGGATGGGATATGCCCATCATGATGGGAATCTGTATAGAAGATTCAGATAAATCTTCTAACTTGAAAATTAGATGAGGAAAATGAAGAAGTGCACAAATTGGAGCAGACATAAAACCTGTGAAAACTGAACTTAGAATTCTCAAGTCCCAGATAATCGCTGTAGTTCTGACACTCGCTTACAAAGAAGCAGCAATCAAGTAATAATATGGCAGATTTTGTTGGTCCTACAGAACTGGACTTCAAAGACCTTGTTTTAGTTTTAAACAGACTTGAAATAGACTTGAAATAGGGCAAACCAGCAGGGTCTGCAGATGGAAGGTATGGTCACTGAGACAGGACACAAAGGTAACTGGAAATATTTTTGACTTTTAACTATGTCCTTAATACACAGAACATACTAAAATTGCTGAAATAGCAGACACATGCAAGCAGTAAAAAAGATAAGATTCTTGAAAATGCACATCATTGCTCACATTGTCAACAGAAAACAATAATTATTTATGAATAATTCTCCTTTAAATGCAGGATTTTGTTGCAGAAGTACACGGTGAGATACACAGCCCCTGCATGTCCCCAGTAGCCTGATGACCATGTCTTGATTCTAATTTTTTCATGGTCAGACCAGACAAAAGTGTCAGTCTGAATTTCTCACATTATTTTAGCTGTCCCAGTGTCTTCGGTAATTTATAATATTTTCTATCACTGACATGTATTATTTAAATCTGTGAATCATTTTGAGATAAAGACAGAAACTGTGTAAGAGGTTGGACAGAAACTTGGTAAAAAATACAGCTTCGCTGTACTTACCTGACATGTCTGCTCTTCCTCGCTACATTTGTTTATGATAGAGAACATATGAGTATTGTTTCTGTAGGTCATAGATTCACTTATTCATAACTCCCTTGTTCACATTCACTTTGCTCCCTGAATAACTGCATCTGCAAAGGACACAGTTCAGAGTAAGTTTACAATACTTATATGTAGACATGTTCATTAAGCAAAAATTAATGGCTACCTTCATCACATTCCAACTAGAACCTCAACATCCCGAAAAGACATTTTTAACAGAAATTAGTCAGATTCCTAATGAAAAACGTAGCCAAATGTACCCTAAAGGAATTGGATTGAGGAATATATGTTGGGATTTATGTTTGTTTATCTGTTTTTTTTATGTGGAGTCTGAGTCTTGAGATTCCTGAAGGCCAGTCTGAGGCAAACACAGCATTCAGTACGCCAGCCTTTTCCATGTCCTATGTAACCAGGTTCCCCATCTCATAGAGCAATGGGCCCACATTTTCGGTAGTCTTTCTCTTGTCACCTATGTACTTAGAAAATTACATCCCTGGACAGTCTATTCCATTTGGGCTTAAGGTTTCCTAACTTCATCTCTGGATTCTCAGACAATGTCTCTGAATTCCTCACACATTACCCATCCTTGCTTCCATCCTCTATGTTTCCTTTAGGTGTTTGACTTTGGCTAGTAGCTACTTGCTCATGCATGAAGACTTCTTGGTATTTTTCCCTGACTTCTTATTCACTGGTATTGAGCTCTCTTAACCTTGGAGGATGTGGCTATTAACCAGTTTTCTTGGGCCCTTCTTCCCTCCAGGACCTGATCTCATTTGACTCTTCCAAGCAGATCTTTGAAGAGGCCAAAGCCTGCAATTCACCCCGGTCTTGAATTTGACCCTCCTCCTTGCTCTCAAGATGCTGAACTCCACCATCTCATGATCACTGCAACAAAGGCTGCTTTTGATCTTCATGTCACCAATGAGCCCCTCCTTTTTGGTAAGTATAACATCCAGCAGGTCTTTTATCCTCATTGGCTCCTCTATCACTTGGTGATGAAAGTCATCAACAATGTGGTTCATGAATCTCTTGGATTGCTTATGTCCTGCTGTGTTGTCCCTCCAGCACATATCAGGGTGCTTGAAGTCTCCCCTGAGGACCAGGACCAGTGAACATGAGGCTGTTTCTAGCTTTCTGTAGAAGGCCTCATCCACTTGTTCTTCCTGGTTGGGTGGCCTATAGCAGACACCCACTGTAACATCATCTTTGTCTGTCCTCTCTCTGCAATCCATAAAGTCTAAGTTGGCTCCTCCTCCATCCGTAAGCAGAGCATAGTCAAGCAACTGCACACAAGTCTCTAACTCAGCATGTTTATAACCATTACTGTGTTTCTGAGTGTACAGGCACTTTAGAGGTGCACCTCAGCACATTTTGTTCCTGTAGAGGTTTTGGGGGATTTCTCCATAATGGTTCCTTGTGGGCACTTCCTAGCTCACATGTGAGTGCTGGAAGTAACCCCATTCAAGCCCCATTTTGTTGACTTTGTGATCCCTTCCTATTACACCACTCCATCCCCTTTACTCAGAATTTGTCTCTGTCCCTCCCTTACAAAACTGCTGGTCTTCCTCTCTGTCTCCTGTCATTCTCAGTTTAAAGGCCTTCTTCGGGTGTTAGCCATCCTATTGATGAACACAGCTTTGTCCTGCTTTGTGAAGTGGATTACACTTGTCCCAAGCAGATGATGGTCTGCAAACAAGGTCCCATGGTCATAGAACCGAAAACCCTGTCACCAACAGCCAATTATTGCAGTTCTGCATCCAATTATTGACTTTTCCTGTTATTGCCATTCTCCTCACAGCTTTTCTCCTCACCAGCAGGACTGAAAAGCACACCATCTGGGCCCACATGCCCTTGATTACCACCCTCAGAGTTCTGCAGTCACTTTTGATACTGTTCAGGTTTCCCCTGGCAGTATAATTTGTGCTCATATGGAATTAGAGCAGAGTGTGTAGTAGTCAGAGGTCCAGGTCAGGTTTGGCAATCCTTCTACAGTGTTCTTGATCCTGGTCCCTGGCAGTCAGCAAACCTCTGCAGATGATTGGTTCGGTTGACAGATGAGTGCCTTCATCTGCTGCAGTAAAGAGTCACCCATTCTGATAACTTGCCATTTCTTCCTCGTAGTCTTGCATAGTTTGGGGTTAGGTGGATGAGGTTCTTTGCTTGTAGGTACACCTGGCTCCTCATTAATTTTGAGGATGGTGACCCTATTCTGCAGCTGTAAGCAGTTAGGTGGTGTAGGAGCCTTCTGCTTTGTGCTGGAAGTCACCAGCTTCCATCCTTTCCCTTTTCCAGAATTCACACTTACATTGATGATGGGGGCAGACACTGCCTGCTTCTCTTCTGCAGGTGGGAAGTGAGGCTTTTCAGGCTGCTGAGCCTCAGAGAATATCTTAGCCTGCTTTTGACTTCTCTGATGCTCATATCTTTCCTTAGCTCCTCTACTTGGAGGCACAGATCCTCGATATTGGCACACCTCCTGTAAACCAGAGGTACATCTCTCCTGGCCTCAGAGACAGGTCCCAGGTGTTCCCTCCAGCCCCGAACTTGTAGGGATGAATCTGCTGCCTCAACATCATTCTGAGCTGAAGCATCTTCCTTTGCAGGGACAGCTGTTTCAACATGTACTGAGGAAACTGCCTTGTGGTTTACCAACATGTATGCGACTATTACAGCAGCACAATTTCACTTGAGACCCCCTTAAACATCCCCTCTTCACACCCTTCTGTACAATCTGCAGTGCTTGTTGGCTGCCTCTGTTAGCTGCGCTCACAGCACTTTAAACCTATATATTCCAAATTAGAGGGCATCAAGGGATTCAACTGCTCCAAGCATAACTCAGAATATAATTTTATATTCTTGGAAACATTAAAGAAACATTTGCTGCATAGTTTCACATAGGTCTGTTTTTGTTTCCATTACTAGAGCTTGTAAAAGAAAAGAGTCCCATCTTCATGACTGTATGTCTTAAAGTCCACTGAGAAGGTACTTCAGTGCTTAGAACATGGATAACAGTGAGCTTTCACACCCATACATCATTAAGTTAGCAGGAAAGGTGAAAATTCCTATATTACAGTCTTTTTAAAGCCTGTTTAAAGAAATGCACAAAGGAAAACTTCAAATAGAAATTTTGTTAGGGTGGAATTAAAGTAGAGAATACCCAAAAAAAGGGACAGTAAAAGGGACAGTAAAGAACAGTAAAAGATGTTAGTAAAAAAAAAAAAAATGCAAACTAAGGCAAAATATAATGTGTTACAAAACTGAGTTATCATAAAACTTACAGGAAAGCTAGACATCTGGAAGAAATTTTTCACCCAAACTAAGTTATCCTTGCTTCTGTAGATTTATAACTCTCTCACCTTATTTGCTGTCATATACAATGTAAAGCATACTTACCGAAAAAGACAGATAGGATGAATTGTTAATACATTTTTAAATCAAGGGATATTTTACTCTACATAGGTAATAAAGGATACAGATAAATTTCTTCAGTTGAAGTGGGGGACACACCCATGAATTCTTAAGTGCTACCTCAAGATAAGATAAGACAGCAAATTCCAGATCTTTTTCTTCCAACAGAGTATTCATCATGCAGGTCATCTCCAGCTTCAGTGCTGAAGGCCTGGCAGTGTGAGATTTATAAAACTTTGCTATGGATCTTTTGGGTCCCTCTGACTTCCTCCAGCCCTCTGCTTGG
This sequence comes from Nycticryphes semicollaris, assembly GCA_013400055.1. Taxonomy (NCBI): domain Eukaryota; kingdom Metazoa; phylum Chordata; class Aves; order Charadriiformes; family Rostratulidae; genus Nycticryphes; species Nycticryphes semicollaris. Next base: position 269,109 of record VXBJ01006343.1, read on the forward strand.
AGCATGCTAATGGGGATGGCCTTCCCTGTGGTACAGAGCTGACAGCTGTCATCATCATCATCGTGATGAATCCCATCATTACCTCCACTGCTGAGAAACCAGTCATAGAATCATAGAACAGAATCAGAGAATTGTCTAGGTTGGAAGGGACTTTTAAAATCACTTAGTCCAACCATCAACCTAAGTCTGAAAATAAACCATGGCACCCATTCTAATGCTTAATAACCCTTTCAGTGTAAAAATTTCTCCTAATATCCGGTCTGAACTGTTCTATTGTCTGTTACCTGAGAGAAGAGACTGACCCTTGCCACTCTACAAACTTCTTTCAGGTGGTTGTAGAGAGTGGTAAGGTCTCCCTTCAGCCTGAACAACCCTCCCTCCAGGCTGAACAACCCCAGCTCCCTCAGCTTCTCCTCATAAGACTTGTTCTCCAGACCCCTCCCCAGCTTGGCAGCTCTCCTCTGGACCTGCTCCAGCCCCACAATGTCCTTCTTGTAGTGAGGGGCCCAGAACTGAACACAGCACTTGAGGTGAGACCTCACCAGTGCCAAGTAGTGAGTCATGATCAAAGTCCTCTGGATGACTTACATAGCTGTTGACAAAAGGGGAGATTAAGGAGACAGGAAGGCTTTTTGAGACATGGCTATGGAGACACAAGTTTCCTCCTCCTGAGCAAGGGCATTGCAATTTTTCTTCACCTCACTCCCACCAAGAACAGGCTACTGGCCCCAAAGGCCATAACAGAAGAGATGTTCTAAAACAATGCATAAGATTTCTTACATTTTTTTACTTTTAATATTCCTTCTATTTTCTTCACATTTTTCCCCATAAAGTGCTTACTACTGACATTACCTACCTTCCTCTAATGTTTTAATGGGAGTCTATCTCCTAAGAGTAGAAAATGGGAGGTTCACCTTTCCCCAAATGGACAGCTGGGTGGTGGTTTTTGTCTTGACACCACGTAGGATCTGGAAAGTCCACACAGAGAAATAATTGTAATATAGGTACTACAGGAGATTTACACCTTTCTGGACTGGCAACTGAAGGACAATCAAATTAACTTGAAATAACTCAAATGCACTAGACATCTATGTTCAAATAACTGAATTAAGTTGTAAAGTAAGAAAGAATTGAGCTGTGGCTGTAGGTTCTTTCTGGTGGGGATTTGCATATGATGCAGGTAGGTTTCCTAAATGCTCATTATGATTCATCAAGAGATTCATCTTCACCATCACGTGAGGCAACTGTTGGTATCTATTGCCACTGAGTGTCATAAGCTGAGCTCCTACGTCTAGTGAGATGAACATGCATCTCAGCTCTCAGTTTAATCCTACTTAATTTTAAGAACCTATTTAATTCATGTAACTGAAGAGTAAAAGACAGGGATGAGGCATACACAACTGGAATTATGGGAAAACAGCAATATAGAAAAGCAGTGGTTAGGTAGTCCTGTGTATTGCCAAAGGGGTGCAATTTATTACCCTAACATAAGGGTTTACAGCTAGAGGGATAAATCTGTGCCATTTTTGTGAACTTGGATAATGACTGACTTATGGAGTTGTGAAACTGAATCCTCTGGTAGGCTATGGGTATCTCTGTGTCAGTTATGTTTGTTGTTTCCATCATGTCTCCAACACAGTTACAATTAGTTCTGCTTCTAGTCCTGCTTTTACAAAGGTCTCTAACAAATCCTGTGATTCACAAGGGAACCAGGTTGGTTACTTTCATGACATGAAATTACATGACATGGAGTCTTATGGTCATCCTCATGTGGGATTTACTATAGCACAGAACCTCATTGCTATAGGAGATTAATTTAATTGCCATCATGAAATGCATTTATCATACCAGGGAAAATATCATTAATAAATCTATGTATTTCTTTTGAATATAGAATAATGATTGTTACAATATAGTATCTAACACTTATCAAACCAGAACAAACTGATCTTGTAATTTTATTTCCTATTGTTTTATTGGGAAGAACAGCATGAAATCTGCAGTTCCCCTCCAGTGCAGAAACTGAAAGAAGACAGTGCAAAGGTGAAAACTAGAGCTCAGTTTTGGTACATAACGGGACATGAAATCTAAAACAACAGGGATTAAGAATCACTGATAATTTATAGAGAGAAATTATGTGATTAGTGGGACAGATCACTTAATAATCCATTTTATTTGTTGTTTCTTCCACTAAAGGGACATTTCCTGGCATATGGATGCACATTAAAAGCACACATGTACTAATGTCCATAAAAATAAAGAAGGTACTTGTGTAGGTACACATGCATGCTTCTTTATATTTTATACATAAACATAATGATATAACATAATTACATCTAAATGCATTATTTATATATTTATAAATTTACGTATTTACATTTGTGTTATAAGCATATGTGTATTTGTGTGTTATGTAATGAAAAGATATTATGTTATCTCTTGGCTATGAATTTAGAATATATAAAATTTAGTTTCTTAGCACTGATAGATCTCAGCATGGCCTTACAGGACTATGGACTACGTAATATAAAAATAGTAGAACCCCTCTTGAAAGGCTTATGATCTCAATAATCAAGGGAGATAAAGAAAAATGGTGGCAAGCTAATAAGAATTTTTAAAGGGAAAAAAAAAAAAAAGAAATAGTGTAGTGTGTCCTTATTTACTTTTCACATGGTAACCTCACTGTCCACTCTCCTTTGTCTTGCTGCCTCACCAAGTCTGTTGCTCAGTCTTGATTTATGACAAGTTCTCTCCTGTTTTATTACCAGCCATGAAGAAATACTGCCTCTCTTTGAACACAGGGTGCTCTAAAAGAGTCAAAAATAAGCAACTAACTATATTTGCCCTACACTAAGTTCCCAGCCCTTTTTACCCCCTAACAGTGGGAGAATTTCTCTTGTGCCCCCTACAGGACTCTTACATACAACTGCAGGTTTTTGTACTTCTGTACTTGGCCACACAGCATTATTATTCTTCACAAATGCTAAGCCTACAAACCACATGATCCCAGTATGTTTTGCTATAAAATAGATCTATTAAATACAGACTATCCTCTTCTTTTCATTACTAGACATTTAGCCTGTGAAGCAGTCCTTGAAGGGGAAGCGAAAACATATGACAACTAGTAATTTGCAAGAGCTGGATCTGCTTCAGTGAACAATAGCATTACCTGAGATAGTCACAAAGTCCAATAGTGAGCTCATAGGTCAGACAATGCCAGACCTCCTTGAAATAAGAGAATGGCTTCTCTCAGGCACTTTGTATTTCTGTAAAAGTCTATGTGTCATCTTGCTCAAATAAGTAGAAAGAAGGCAGGAAATATAGAGAATGAAAAACCTGTAGAAAAAATACAATAGAAGGAAAAGAAATAATTTAAATCTCTCTGGACCTAACTAATTATAAAGAGAGAAAGATTGATGTCTCCAGTTTAAGTAAATCATTAGTAATTTTCTGCACCAAGAGAAATAGCTGAGTTCACAGAGATGTGATAAAGATTTAAGATCATAAGTGCCTAAGTGCAATGTAAGATATAGTGGGAAACACTCTTAAAAGGCAAATGTAGTGACAAAAACTCCCTATTGCATTTAATAGATAAAAAATGGAATTCCTCTGAGTTAACCTTTCACCTGCAGATTTCAGGGAAATGGCAAGGATTTTTTTTCAGAACACTTGGGTAGGAAGGAATAGGAACTAGAAGAATGATAAGTTCAAATTGTTCTGCAAGGTATGACATGGATATAATGAAATACTGTAGAGGGTTCTAACTTCACCACGCAGCTATTGTGTGCATGTAACACAAAAGGTCACCGGCGCTTTAACATTAAAACTAAGAAAAGATGAAGCAGACAGGCTTGAATGTCTCTTATAGTAAAAATGCACCTGATATACCTTTATTAATTTGAGATGCACTGTCATTGTTAATCATTGAAAAAACCTAAACAAGACTAAGTGGAATTACATGTCCCTCTACAAAGACAGGTAGGTTGAAACCTACCTAGCTTCACACTTGAAGCATTTCCTGCAAACATAAGAAAGCTAACATGAGCACTCTAGTAAACTGATCCTTCTAAAAATAAAATATTTACTGAAAATTAATTTCAAATACTAACTCTCTTTGTGCTATTTATAATATTTTTGTAGTTAGCTTCTTGCCATTTTTTTCTTTTATCAAGTCAAGGCAGAGAAGAATTCTACATGCTTTATCGACTTTGTCACTAACTGGGTGTTTACATGTCAAAATATTGTATCAATTTGCAGATCAGATTTCATCAAAAATCATATGGATTGTATTTTAATTTCTCCAACTGCTCTTGGACATCTTTGAAACAAAACAAAAAATAAATATTTTTTTTAAAAAATAGCGTATCTGTTAACTGTAAGATTTTTTTTTCATAGTTATGTTTCTCAGCAAGCAGGAAAACATCCCATTTCTCTGGTGTGGAGCATATGACAACAAGCATTTCCATCTCCAGATGGAAAGGACAGGATTTCAACAGCTTATTTCTCCAGCCTGTTGCCTTATAATTTTGTAGGCCCTGATTTGGGCAAGCACGTAAATTCATCTTTAAGCATCTGCCTTCATCTCATTAAGCACATGTTTAAGTCTTTTCTTGAAAAGGGATGCTTTCCGGAAAAGAGATCTTGAGTGATGCTATTCTCTGCTTCTGACACTGAATTTAGTCAATAAGTCTTGCAAGCTGCAATTTAGAAAAAAAAAAAGTTTCTTACTTTCAAATTAGCTTACTACATCTGGTGAATTTTCTCTCCTTTTTTTAAGGGATGAAAGGAATTCATGATACTTGCAACTGTATGTCACATACTTCTTTCTCTATTCTCCTTCTCTTCTATTGTTCAGATACTTCCTTCACTGTTCTCACACAGGGTTTGAATGTTATTGATTCCCTGAGATTTTAAAAATGCAGATATGAGTTTAGTGAGAACAGCTAGTTTTCTTCCTCATATTACACTTTTACATAACTTATGATGTTTTTTATTGCTATTGTTGGAGTCATAACACCACTTCTTTTGGTATAACCCTCACAAGAAGGAAAAGAGGTGGTGCTATGGTAAACATCAGATTATTTGCAGTTGCTAAAGGATATAGTAAGGTAGGAGTGTACAGGAAACACTATGAACATAGACCTGTCCCAGCCTATATCTAAATCAATGGCAGAATTGCAGCTTGTAAGACTTCATAAATCCTAAAGGAGTCTTTGGTACTAAAAGCCACCTGATGTGAGAGTGACAAAATGTTGGCAAATTTTATATAACATAAAATTTGAAAAGCTTTAAAATTAATAAGAAAGTTTACATGTATGGCATTTAAGGTAAGTTTGATCAAAAGGCTATTTTTCATAGAAGAAAGAGGTTGTTATATTATTTGTCATTGTGGAAGATAAGGTTTGAGATCACTTGAGGGACCTGAGTATATACAAATCCATGGGACCTGATGAGGTGCACCCCTGTGTCCTGAGGGAATTCGCTGATGTGGTTGCCAAGCCACTCTCAGAACATATGGAAGACAGGGAAGTGAATAGAGACAGACAATATGGCTTCATCAAGGGTAAATCTTTCCTGACAAATCTGATGGCCTTCTACAATGGAGAGCCTGTGTTGGTGGGTGAGGGAAGAGCTGCAGATGTCTGTAAGACCTTTGATATTATCACCGATAACAATCTTGCCACTAAATTGGAGAAATTCAAGTTTGACCAATTAACTGTTAGATAGGTAAGGAAACGGCTGGATGGTACATCTAAAAAGTTATCATTAATGGCTCAATGTTCAAGCAGAAGCCATTAATGAATTATGTCCTTCAAAGGTCCATGCTGGGACAAATACTATTTTACATCTTCATCAATGAGATGGACAGTGGGACTGAGTGTACCATAAACGAGTTTGCAGACGACACTTACCTAAGTGGTGTAGCTGATTCGCTAGAGGAAATGGATGCCATCCAGAGGGGCTTTGACAGGCTTGAGGAGTAGGCCCATGTGAACTGCATGAAGTTCAACATGGCCCAGCTCAAGGTTGGAACAATGTCCAGTACCAGTACAGACTGGGTGATGAATGGATTAAAGCAGTTCTTCAAGGAACGACTTGGGAATAATGATAGATGAAAAATTATACATGAGCTGTCAATGTGCCCAGAAAGGAAACTGTAGCATGGGTTGCAGAAAAAGAAGCATGACCAGCACATCAACAGAGGTGATTCTCCCCCACTTCTCCACTCTCATGACACTGTACCTGGAGTACTATATCCAGTTCTGGGGATATGGACCAGGTAGAACAAGTCCAGAGGAGGACCATGAAAATGCTCAGAGGGCTGGAACACCTCTCCTATGAAGAAGAAACACTGAGACATTTGGGGTTGCTCATCCTGGAGAAAAGAAAGCTCTGGGGAGACCATATTGCAGCCTTTCAATACGTAAAAGGGCCTTATAAGAAAGATGAAGACTTTTTACCAAGGCCTGTAGTGACAGGACAAGAGGCAACAGTTTTAAACTGAAAGAGGGTACATTTAGATTGAACATAAGATTTTTTTTTTTTTTATGATGAGTGTGGTGAGACAGTGGAACAGATTTCCCAGAGGAGTTGTGGATGCCCCATGACAGAAGTGTTTAAGATCAGTCTGGATGGGGCTTTGAGCAACCTGATTTAATGAAAGATGTCCCTGTTTGTGGCAGGGGAGTTGGATTAAGAGATCTTTAAAGGTTCCTTCCAACTAAACCATTCTATGGTTTTATGATTCTATTAAAAGGAAAAAAAAATATTCTAAGAAGCTGAACTTGCACCAGCTCCATACTTATTTCTGATACTGAATGTGAGTTTAAAGCATAAATGTGATACCATGAGAAAATCTCTTAATCCTTATTGATACAGAGCAATTTGAATCTTGGCAGCATTAGCAATATCACAGGTTTTCAGAAGCATTGCATGTGTCGTTGCTACCCTTCAAGGTACTAATACCTACTTTTCCTTACTCTTGAAGGTATATTGTGCAGTGAAAGTAACATCATCTGCTAAAAAGCAGCTCACCTTTGTGAAACCATGATACATTAAAATAAATTTCATCCAAGCCCGTAACTCTGTAAAATAGTTAAAACATCTGGAGGATTAACTGCAATGTTGGGGTAAGGATATGAACCTTGTTTCAGGATAGTCAGGTTGAGCCTGTTTAAATGATAAAGGCCACAACTGGAGCTCTACTCCTTATTTCACAAATCACACTTCAACACTCTTACTTATGTATTTACTTCCATTATCAATAATCTGTCTTAGTATTTTATCACTCTACTGCATTCCCTTTCAAGTCGATTACTTTGAATTACAGTCTCATCAGGCAATATGACGCCTGATAGTGCACACAGACTTCATCAATAGAAAGGGAAGATGATGTCACTCTAAAGCCAGGCTCTCCTCTATGTAGTCTCTGCAGCTGGCATTCTCAGACCACTCAGGTGAGCTACTGATCTGTGTGGAGCTTTCGCTCTGGTTGAAGCATGCCTCATAAAGTTTGAAGTCCTCTGATTTTCTGGAAAGATTAGTTTGAGGTTTGGCTATGAATCAGTATGACTGCCTGAAATACAATGTGTGAAGATCACACTGTAAATGGATTTGTGAGTTTCTTCAAACAGTGCTGATCACATGCTAATGTTGACATATTTGTTACTTCTGAAGAGGTTTGCTCCTGAATGGTTCTGTACCTTGCCTAGGCTACAAGTGAAAAATATGTATACCAGCCTTCAAAATGTTAATTCCTTCAAAAACAGGCATTGGAAGTCTGCTTTTTCTTTTTTATTTTTTCGGTAAAATGGATACACAATTTTGTTATGGGAGCCATTCAGGAAATGTGAGTTACAGGACCTTCATTCTGCATAAACATACACCATTCTCATGCACCTGGGAGGTTTTGGTTTTTTATAACCTCTTCTTTATTGCATCTATGAAGCATTATTGTGGTTTACACAGTTTGAAAGAAATACAGTTACATATATCAATGAAATAATTTGATCATTGACTGAATATTATGTTTCCTTTTATAAATCCCTTACAGATGGTTAATAAACACTTAACAGAGGTTATGCGTATGTGCACATAATAAAATTTATCTTCTATCATTCGTGTATTTTATATATGTTAAAATTTTGAATTTAATTAACACCCTTCACTCTTGTGCTTGAGCATCTTTGTATATATTGAATAGAAACAGAAGGCTTCATGAATTTGCTGGTGCCCTGATATTTCTGAGGTCAAAATCTTGCTATACTACTGTATTTTTAAGTGCAATTTTGTACTGGCTCAGGAAAAAATATTTTCACTACTTGTGAAATTAATTTCATAATTCAGGGTTATTTACCTTTAGGATGATGTAGCAGGAATTACTCATTGAGTAAAACATTCTTAATCATTTCTTAACCACCCTGACTGCAAAGGAGTAATAAATATGCCTGCATTCATCAAGTGTTTCTAAGCCAGGTCAAATGCTTTGACAACAGACTGGCTTATAACAGCAACTGAGTATGCATAAACCCCTTAAATTATTAATTTCTACAAAAAAAAATAAGCTTACGTGCATAGTTTGCTTCTTAAAGCTGACCTGTAGAAATCCTTACTGATGGGCTGTCTCAGTCCACAGTTAAGGATTTCCACAGATGATTAGATTTTAGGGAATCTTCCATTAAGCAGAAGGTGTAATGTCAACTGTCCATCATCAGCCATTTTTCAGTGAGTCATTATTTCCTAGAGCTTGCTTAATACAATTCTTAATGTGTCAATATTATTTTATTTGGCAATATTTTTTCTAATTTTATCTCAAAGTACTATAAAACAATCCTGCAATTAGGAAATTTTTCTCCAAGTTTAAAGTAAACTCAAATCTTAGATGCAATAAGGACATTGGAAGGAAAGGACATTGGAAGAGCAAATACACCTGTAGCCACAATATTGTAAAAGAGTATTCTTTATTTTAGATCAGTCCATAATGACCAGTGATTAAATGCCTGGATAGTGCTAGCTTACACAAAGATAAAACTTAGAATGTTGTAGCCTTAAAACAATACAGAGCTGGATACAAGACTATGTTCATGTTCACATTGAGATAAACACATATGCACTTCAGAACTAAATATTTAACTGTATTGTCTAAATTAATTTCTTGTGTACATCTTCCTCATGTGTTCTGCTCCTGATGTCCCATCATCATGTTTTATTTCAACATTCTTAATCTTTAAATTGCTTCAAATAGGTTATTTTTTGTTGTTGTTGTTGTTAAATCAAATTGCCATAGAAATGTTTCCTCCTTCTCCTTAAAGATTTGGCATTACTTCTCTGAAGCAATTGGGCTAAAGGCCAAAGCTGTAGAAGAATCAGTCCTGGATCAGTAACAAGTTTTTATACACAAACACACTGTGATTTTAAAGTCTATTATCATATTTCTCTATGGAGCTAGAAGTGGAATCTTCCTTTCTTGAAAATGAGAAATTCCCATTTTCCCAATGGAGTGCCAGGTTCCTCTTTCAAATTCAGAAAATATGTGGAAAAACAGATGCTTAGAGACAATATGTCTTTTTTATAAAAAAAATGGGCTTCATAAGATGAAAAATTTTGAAGCAACTCTTGTTATATTTACACCCAAAATTTTTACATTCATCTTCAAGAAATTAATATTTTTACTTAAAATACCAACCCGAAACCCAATAATATTAATTTTCTACAGCTTCTATCTCTTTATAGACTAAAATGTCTGGTTAGATTCCTTTATATAGTTTTCTATTTTTGTGGGAGAAGTGCAGATTTCAGGACAGTTACTAATGCAACTCAATCTGACTAGGTATTTTTGCCCAAAGAGAAAAAAAACAGAATGATGCTTCTGAAGTGCAATTTCCATGGGGCTCCAATAGCATTTTTCCTTTAAAAAACATGTAAATTTTCATCAGAATATCAGAATATTTTCAATCTAGACATAATAATTGGGGTAGAAAATATCCTTTTTATGTTTTTTTTGTTTGTTTGTTTGTTTGTTTTCTATTTTAGAAAACTGAATATGTTTTTTGGCAATAACTTTCAGTTAGCAGTCAACTCAATTTTCCAGTAAGGATTTTGGTGGTAATTCAGAAAACCATTTTAACCAACCCTCATCATTATTCAGGTTTTTTTATTTTTAGTAGATATTTCAGTAATGACCATATACCTGAGAAATGGGAAAGAACATCAATCTCTTGAAGCCTGAGAAAGGACAGATATAGTTTTCCAGAACTGATTCTGGTGTGCTACAGGTTGATGTCATTTATGTTTTAATTTTGCTTTGCTATGAAAAAAATGGTTTTATATGGAAAACATAAGTATGTTTATGTTGCTATAAAAACAGACAAGATTTACAGTATAGCTGACAATGTTGGTACAGAAAAGCTATAGTACTTTACATTAGATTAACATAGCTTTTCATGTTTAATATCCTTGTGAGGGAGGCTGAATGAAAAGAAGGAAAAAATGCCCATGCTTAATAATATTAGCATTTAATAAAATTTGCACCTCATTAAAGGAAAGATTGTGATTGAAGGACAGATGATTTGCAAGGGGGTAGGAACAGAAGAACGAACACTCCTTATTGAGGTAAATGGTGTAAAACAGCTGAATTTAGCTTTTTATGGTCTGATTTTTGAAAAAAAAAATGTTTAGTTTGTGTTTATCTAGAAAAGCAAGAATGAGCTGAAACCTTATTAAATGAGCTTAAACCATTATTAAAAATAACAGTACTTAAGTGCCTAGTTTGAGGATAGTGGTTTTGGATGATTGTTTCCAGCATGGTTGAATTAATAAGGAATCAGTATTTTTATTAATACTTTGAGGGCTCTATCTTAGTTCAGATATTAATGAAATAAAGAAAATATAGTTTGTATTTAACTGAAGCAACTTGAATTCCCTTTGATAACTAATCTGAATGCTTTCATGGAGAGTCCCACTGAAAAACTTTACAGTAAGACTTAGCATTTCCACATGATTTTCACAGACAACTGTAGGTACTCAGCACCTGAAAGTCTTATAATTTCTAGCAAGAGAGCTAACTACGGAATTTTGAACAGAAAATGAGCATAGGGAATTAGTTTGGGTTTGGGTTTTTTTTATATGTGCACTTGATTTTCTTGCCTAAGAATAGACATCTGAGGTGCCCTACAAGTTCTGAAAGACTCACATAAGGATATCAGCCAGAATCAAGCTTTCTCTGCATGAAGTGGTAAAAAATACCAACCAACACTAGATGTGTGTGACCAACTGAAACACATGCTTAGTGTCTTCCAGTAAAGCCAGTTAAGCTTTTTACAATGTCTATTATAAACTCTCCGTACTAATAAGGATACATGTTCATGCCTGTGGTAGGTATGGACTGGTCAGATGAGCGGTGCTAATATAAGGCAGTCTCAATAATGTATAAGATGACTGTACATCAGTGTAACTGTATATGATTGTCTTACACGTTCTCCCTTCATTTAGTAAATGCAAACTCCACTGAAGTAATTTGGACGGCTATCACATTGTTCCTTTTATAACTTATGCATCAGTTCATTCTCTAAAATGGTCTTAAATTGTCATAGAATCATATAATTGTTTGACTTGGAAGGGACATTTAAAGATCTCCTAGTCCAAACTCCCCGTTGTGGCCAGGGACGCCTCCCACTAGACCAGGTTGCTCAAAGTCCAATCCAGCCTGGCATCAAGCACTTCCAGGGAGGGGACATTCACAACTTTTTTGGGCAACTTGTTCCAGTGTCTGTCTCACAGCAAAGACCACACACACAGCAAAGACTTTCTTCCTAATATCTAATCTAAATCTCCTCTTTCACTTTAAAACCATTACCCCTTGTCTTTTATCACCACATTCTCTGATAAAGAGTTCCTCCCTATCTTTCCTCTAGGCCCCCTTTGGGCACTGGAAGGCCACCATAAATTCTCCCCGGAGCCTTCTCCAGGACAAACAACTTCAAGTCTTTCTGCCTGTCCTTACAGGAGAGGTACTCCAGCCCTCTGATCATTTTCATGGGCCTCCTCTGGACTTGCTTTAACAGATCTATGTCCTTCTTATATAGAGGGCCCCAGAACTGATGCAGTTACTCAGGTGTGGTCTCGCCAGAGTGGAGTAGAGGGTCAGAATCCCCTCCCGCGACCTCCTGGACACACTTCTTTTGATGTGGCTTTCTGGGCTGCAAGTTCACATTGTCGGGTCATATTGAGCTTCTCACCAATCAACTCCCCCAAGTCCTGCTCCTCAGGGCTGTTCTCAATGCATTTTACACCAGCTTGCATTTGTGCTTTTGACTCCTTGCTAACCACACTATTAATTTATTTATTGATCTACTACACCCTTGTTACAGGAAGGGAATAGGCAAATGGAGAACCAGCTGGCATATTGTCTTCCTATTCCAAACAGACAGAGTGTAGATAAACACTTAGCAGCTAATACTACTTCTAACCCTGAGACATGGTTCAAGGCCAAGTTTTCATGCACTAATTGTGCTGTTTCAGAAAAGCTTACCTCCTGGAAGCCACGTTTTGTTCACTGGAGTGGCTAAATAAACACAGTCTGTATGATTTGGCTCCCCAGATTAAATTATCTCTTTTGGATGCTTTGACTACTCGACCAATCCAGCATTTTTAAAAGAAAATAAACATCACAGTAAGGACTGTGTTTGGGCAGAGAAAAGAGTCCACGTTAGAATGAAATTCTTGGAAAACCAAAGTTGAAAGAAGGCTTGGTCCTGTATCATTTTTCTATCTTTTGGTGGATATTTGAGAAAAACAGCTGTTTGCAGATTCTCCTATCAGCAATATCACTAGAAGGGAATGGATGTATGGAGGTAAAAAAATGGTAAAGAAACTCTGGGTTTTGTTATTGGGAAAAAAGGTAACAGAAGAAGGAATGCATTTAATTTATTTCACTGATGGATTAGGTATGTTTCAAGTTTTTTCTTACTTTGTGGTGAGGAGATAGAGAGGGCCTTGACAGGTCTTCTAAACTGTAGATTTGGGATCATAAGTTTTCTGCAAGTTATTACTTGTGAATTTTCACTTTTGATTCATGTGCTTTATCAGGTTCTTGTGTTCTTATTAAGATTGTGCAATAATGCTGGATCTGTGTTGTACCTAGCAGAGTGCTCCTATGAAAGCTTTCCTAGGAGTACATTCTAATTCCCAGGATGAGCTGAGATGTACTGCCAGAAGTCCATTGTGCCTTACAGATGACCATTGTTTAAGTCCTCTAGCTATATTTTCACCAGGTAATGATTAGGGGTTGGTACTGGGCAAGGGATTTAGCAGTACTGCAGATAACTAGTCCTTGAGGGAAAGTCTACTTGCTCATCTACACCGGCTATTTTTTTTTTAGAAAAAATTCCAGACTGTTCATAGCCAGCCCCAAAAACACTTTTGGAGATAAAGAATGTGTATAGCAGCTCTTTTATCTTTGGAAACATCACTGCAGTTCAGTTTACACAGCAGCATAGGAGCAGCCAACATGCTGATTTAAAACAAGATATACACAAATGTTCTGAAAATGCTCTTAATGTATTATATTTTGCAATTATAGCTTTTTGAAAATCACAAGGGATAAAATAATCTCTCATTAAAATGAAAAGACTCAATGAATTGACATTGGTCTAATTATATAGCACATATTTCACATGGCCACCATAATGCATGGATCTCTCAAGTTCTCTTTCATGACCTTTTTGGAAAACTAGACGTTCACTAAGAAGATGTCATATAAGAATGCATAAAGTTTGGATTCAGATGCTTTTATACTGTTAAAAATGTGTAAGAACTTAATTTTAACTTTCTGGTTGTGACCCTTGGATAACTGAATAATCCATTCCCTCTGGGCTGGAATTAAAACTGTAAGAAATGTGAAAATAAGTATTTTCTTTGAAGACATTCAATGTGATTATAGCAAAGAAGTTATCTCAGTTATTAGGACACATGACATATATTCATATTCCCTCATTTCCAGAAGTAATTTTTCTGGAAAAGAAGTATGGAACCCTAATCACCTGTACGGTTAAACTACGTGGTTCCTCTTCTTTTGCCTGAAATAATGGTCACATGTCAATTTTGGGAGAGCAATGAGCTCCCTTCTCAAGGGCTATGAAATGACTGAGTTCCCCATAAGTATATAAAATCTATCAGGTACTAACACAGATAAGACAACAGAAAGAAAAAAAAAAAAGTGTTATGAAGGTTATTCTTAGTATACTTTCCTCGTTGGCTTTCTAGTGACCGATCTTGTTAAATCGATACTTGCTTCTGTAGGCAGTCCTTTACCATTTCTTACTGTCTTTGGACCACATCCTACCTTCATTTCTATCTGCGTGTCAATGCAAAGACAATAGATATACACACATACAGACAAAAGAGAAATTTTATCCAGTAGGACCTAGTGAATGCCTATAGTTTGACATCTTTTTAGCAATATGCTACTGATTATCTTTAGGGAGAAGAAGAGAAAAAAGATATTAGGGAATGACAAGTACTGGGTTTTATTTCCTCTATTAAATCAGAATAAGGCTAGACAAAAACACTCAATGGCTAATACTTCTGTCAGGCAGGAAATGGGACAAAAGAAGCAGCATTAAAGGCAATTGCTGCACAGAAACTGCACAAGAAAAAAAAAAAAAAAAGGAAAAAAAGTTGGAGTAGTAAATGTAAAGAAACCAGTAAGAGCAATAATCCAATCTTAACTTGTCAAAGAAGTCCTACCTATATCATCCACAGTGAACTCAGGCTCTAAACAGACAGGTTCTGCAGAAAGAAGGAAACCTCTCAATGACCGTTATTTAAAGGCAGTGCAGAAGAAAGCAGGATTCCCTTCTCAGTGTTTCCAAAACAAGGTCTTTGCTCCTTAGACATACAAAGTAAAGCGGATTTATGTCCCCTAATGAGTTGTGCATTATTAAATAAGCTTCCTTAAATAAATATGCCATTTACCTTTAAATTTCTCTGCAGAGTTGCTGTGGTATCTTTTTTGTTTGTTTGTTTTAGTTGTTTTGTTTTGTTGGGGCTTTTTGTTTGTTTGTTTGTTTTTCATTCGGAAAAAAAATAATATTATCCCTGGACTTCTGATCTATTTATATTCAAGCATCCTCCCCGTCAAGTCAATGGAAATCTTCAACACACAAGAAATATAAGATTAGACTCACTGGTTGGTTAGTTTTCTAATTATTCAAAAATTCCTCAACTCAGACTATATCACTATTGTAATCTCTTATGTGCCAAAAGTTAATTCCTGAAAACAAATTTTCATTAGAAAAAATTGCATTTGGAAGACATTATGGAACGCTTTGTTCTTTTAGCACATTTTGTCATGGTTAATATACCTTCTTAGAATGATCTGCCTTCTGATTATCAGGGGAAACAATCCTCCTGCCACCCCCGCCCCCTGCCACCCCCCAGCTGATCGCTGTATAGGTGGTCCTTTCATTAATTTTTATTTGACACATTTTCTATTTTTCCATCATGTTCTTACTGTGTAAAGGGAAAGGCTTTTACATCTCAGAGAAAAGTTTCAATGAGAAGTACAAAAGACTAACAAGAAGAAAAAATCCTGCATATAACAATCCAAAGAAACCCCTCATAGCATAATGTCCACAGTGATGTCTGCTTCAAAATATCCTCCGTTCTGATGAAAAGAAACAGACAATTAGACAAGTTATCCCAAAGCAATGTCAAAAGCCTAAAAATTACAGTAGCTATAAACCCCAATCTCAACAGACTTCTACAAACATGTAAATTAATGCCATTGAAAAGCAATGTAATCAGGTCTCATTTATCATTATAATATCTTCTGATATAATATCTGCTGAGACCCGATAGCTATCGATGTATATCATAGGCAGTTTATTTAAAGAGGTAACAACTGTTACTTGAGCTGCTTCAAAAACAGCTGTATTAATTGCTCCAAAAGTAAGCAGGGAAACTATATTCAAGAAATGACCTATTGCACTATTTGCTCTGCCTAAACTATAAGCAACTGCATTAATTTCCAAGGTATATGGAATAGAATAAACAACAAGAAGCTTTGCTTTTCCAAAATTACAACAGGTTTTAAATCTCCTCTGAATCTAACTTAATACAGGAAATACCTGAAAACCCACAGATACTGTGTTTCAAATATTTTTGAGGCTAGAGACAATAAATTTAAGATTACTCTACATGTCAGCGTGGGCACAGTCCTGCACTATGCTAAAACCTTTACTTCTGATTGCAGTCAAAAATTATGCTCTTTCTAGACCACTCATGATAGATAAAGAAGTAATGGTTGAGAGTTTTGACTGTAACAATCTCCAAGTCCTAGAGGCTTTCTAAGGTTGAAACAATATGATGTTGTTTCAATACTATTTCAAAACATCTGTTGAAAGAAAAGCCTGAACTATCCGAATGAATTCAAAAAGACTGAACTGTCAGAATCTTTACTGTGTTTTTTCTGGTAATTCCCTACTTCCCTGTGTATAAGTTTCAAAACCAGACAATATGGTCTTACTGAAAGTCTCTGTCAGTGAAGAGCATGGAGTGAGGCATAAGAGAAATAAGAGTGACTCATTTTAATGCTTTCTCCAGGAGACTTTGCTTCCTTACTGGTAAACAAAGCAAAATCAATCTCATCTTTGCCTTTAAAGTATTCAGAAACTATTTTCCCTTACCAAGCATTTGGATCTGCATGTTCTTCTTCTGTGGAAATTGTAGGTGGCAAAGATATGTGTTTTAACTCTCAGGGCTCCGTCAGGTAAGCCCTCAGTACAGCTCATCCTTGCTTCACATAGAGATTTCCATCCTGTAGGCATAGGTACCTGTGCCTAAGACTGTGTTTCTGAAGTTTACTGAGTGGCATGTTAAAGCAAATCCATTTTCACTGGTAAGTCAAGCTTGAATACTGTATCAGAAGCTGAAATAGTTGATTTGCCAGGACAGAGAGCAATAAGGAAGACAGCTGGGGGCAATTCCAGTGTTGAGCAAACTTGGATTTGCCAGAGACATCTTTTAGAGTACTGGTCAAAATTATAATTACTAAATTATTCCAGACTAAATATATCTGTGCATCTTAAGGTAAATTCTCAAAAGAAGTATGAGAGAGAGAGATTAACAATATTTTATATAAACATAAAGCATCGACAATTTGATTTCTAAAAGCTGGATCTGGCAAATACAGCATATTCAAAAATCTGTAGAGATTTCTTTTAAAGATAGCTAAGACATTTGGGATTCATCTCATGCTGCTGTTCTGGAAAAAAATGTTGAAAATTTTTCTCCAGAACATTATCTGGTCTGTTTCAATTCAGAGCCAGTTGGTGGAAGGTAAATGGGGATCAGACTGGTAGTTTCAACTTTTCCTATTCTAAATCCAAACTTGTGTTGCAGATTTGGTATTCAAAATTTTTATCTTACTGTAGCTTTCTCAGGATCTGATTGGAATGTTAAGCCTTGGCACAAATATTCTCTGAAAGCAGTGAAGAGGTGGGACATATGCTTCCAAAAATACCTTAGGAATAGAGAGAACATGTTAACAGGCCATAATTACTCACAGCCAGAAATCTTTGCCTCTGGGGAAAACAGGCCTCCTGAATTTCATTCAGTGACTAATATTGACAAGCACTGTGCCACACTGTGTTTTTCTGACACAGTTTTGTCTAGAAGGTAGAACAGGGTAACATCAAATCAAGGGCAGCTTGGATAATGCTGTGGTTCAGGGAGGAAAATCTTTCATTAAGTTCCTGGTAAATGAGGGACAAGTGCAACGTACATCATCTTGTAGACAGCTTAGTCAGCCCCTGTCAGCACACCTGGTGCTCTCTCCCACTCCTCTAAAAGACAGCTCATAAAGGAAGCAGGAGCACACCCTATGGGTGCAATTTGTATTGCTTCTTGTGTGAGATGAACAGTGGCTCAAGGCTCCCTGCGTTGTCCTCTTGGCCCATCCCCTGCTATCTTTCATGCTCTCTCTTTTTGTTCCTCTCTTTGAAAGACCCTGAAAGACCCTGCTGGTCAGGGCTTACATCTGGTGCATACAGAGACGAAGGGAGAGACAGCGGAGGGGGTGAGAAAGAGAGGGCAATGGGCTGTGGTGAGGGAAATGATCCTGGTCCTTGTTAGGCAACGTGGAAAAACATGCCAGGATTTGAAGCCTTCTGAAAGACGTTTTCCCCCATTTAAAGCTATGAATATCTATCCCTTTAGAATGAAAATATTTTAGCAGCACTAGACTAAGGCTTGATTTCTCTGATGATTCAACATTATTTTTAGGTTGGATAAATTGAATATCCCTGTTGTGTTAACTTTACTAGGCACCCCAAGACATATGGAGTAATTTTGGACAAGTCATTTAATCTTTCTGTGCCTCTATTTCCTTGTTTCTCTTGTCTAGACAGAAGCTAGATATACACATATATGTACATACCTGGCTTCCTTGCATTATCAGAGTATAGTGCTCACTGGTATTTCTACAATCTAGCCAAATACAAATAATTCTTGATAATTTATTTTCTAAATTACTGCCCAGACCAAAAGTCTTAGAGTTTTTTTTTTTAAGTTCATCCTTATTGATAATTTTTAAACTTTTCATATTTATTTTACTTGTGTTAAGCTGCCAAATAGTCCAAGAATTAGAGGCTTCTGATTTTGTTTTACTTTATTCAGCAGAAATGACCTTGTTTTTAGCTTTGCTATTCCCACGTGCCAGCATAATCTCACTCCATATAGGCGAGGATCTCTAAGTCAAAAAGAACTATGTTTTTCCACCTACCTATATATCTGACTATAGAAAAACTTGCTAAGGTATACAACCTCTATCAGTCTGTGAATATTCCTGGTAGTGTGTCAGCTGTAGGTAAAGCCACCTTGATACAGATGAATTAAATCTGGTAATTTACATTTTGCTTGTTGGGGCAACCTCCTAGGTATAATATGTGGTTTTCATTAAGGTCCAAAGCTTTTGATATTTTTTTTCCTCAAAGCATATTAAAATCTTGTTCAGAAACAGGTTATTTATGAACTACATACCAGAAATGGCTATTTTTTTATTAATAATTAAAAAACAGCAAATCCTATGCAATTTGGAAGATCTTCATTCTTGAGTCATGGTTATAAGTCCTCAGTAAAATAAGATATAAAATGTCTTTAAATATTTTATAATATTTGGCTGAAAACCCATCTGATCCTGGTTCCTGCCTTAAGCTCAAGATGGAATTTCTTCTATTTCTGATATGAAATGATTGTACTTTCAGCTGAGTGTTTGTGTGTGTGCATGTTTGCAAGCAATACAAAGGCTAACAGAGAAGAGATTTAAAGGTGCAGTATATATATGTTATATATATGTGTATGTACTTTAAGTTATACAGTATTAGTGAAATTCTGATTCAAAATATGAGGATCAGGAATATTGGCTCACATTGATAACTATCCATTCTTCTCAATCTGTGCCTCTCTATACGAAACAGATGGTTTGATATTTTGTAGTGATAGAGTAAGCATTCCCTTGTTCCAAGCCAAATCTGCCATCGGCAAATTCATTCCCGCTGTAAATTATAACTCAGTTGTCAAATTAAGAATGTGACGTTATAAGAGACCTTGTAGCACTGAGCAATAATTTACTCATCTCTCTGATTGTATCCTACTAATTTTTGGTGTGTCCTTCAGACAGATGCCTTTCCCATGCTGCGAGGTTAAGAGACATACTTCTCTCTGCTCCCATTTCTTTCTTGTCACTAAGTTGATTTACTCCTCCCTGCATTTATCTGTTCTCCAGGCATGTTTGCTCAACCCCACTGAGAGTAACATCTTTCTGCCCTTGGAGGCAAGAAAAGCTACTGAACTTCTATTTCAAAAAAAAAAAAAAAAAAAAAGAAAGATCTGCTAGGATATCCAAATGGTTCTAATATATTATTCTTTACCTTTCAAAGACTGTTGTTTACTGTTATGCATAAAAATGAGACATGTCTTTTTTCTAACAACTGCTATTAAACTGAAACAATATAATAGGTACTGCATTTAAATGCTATCCTACAGCTGTAGATGAGAGAAGACAGATATGTGGTCATAATTTGTGAGAAAGAAGGGGCTATGGCATGCTCTTTCTTCTCATTTACATTCTCAGAAACAAATAAATGCAGAATTTACAAATGGCCAGTCTGTTCAAGATAGAAAATTCCTTACTCACTCCATGCTTTATCCATAATCTATAAAAAACTTGAACTCTGTTATCATCAGAATCAGGGAGACAGGACAAAAAAAGGATTCAAAATCTGTATGGTAAATTGAGAAGACAAGATGTGAAGTAGGATGACAAATTCTTGCTGATAAACTGTTCAAACATTCAGAAAATATTTTGCAGTTTAAATGTTGGAGTATTCTCCATTTTTAGTAGTAATAGTACATAGGCATAAAAATTATGCTTTACACAAATAGTAAAAGCCTCTGATGAAATCCTGCTTTCAAATAAGACAATGAGAATTTGGTCTTAGTGGGATATTACTTATCTTTCCTGGTCAAAAAGATACTAAAAAGTGATTTATGGGAAGGAAAATTTGCAAGTCACAACAATATTTCTATGATGTGCTTGCCAGAAATTTGAATATTTCCCATGCTTATCTGTGTTTATATACAGTGGGGAGAGTCTAGCCTGAACGTTTCTTATACAATACAAGAGAATATGAATTAAAAGGTACACCGCTTTCAAACTAAAACTCACCTAGCAGCAAACATTACCTCACAACCACATTAACACCATTTTAGAAGCTCACATTGAGTTTTTATTTCTGCTACGATCTTTCATCCTTCATCCACTTCCACAATGAATAGTTTATATTTCCCTTTCAGTCAGGAGCAGCCTTCTCTCCAGTCTTTTGTGGGGCTGTTCATATTAGATCCCACTCCCAGAAGGCAGTGTGGATGAAGTATGCTGAAGTTAGTTTCTCTACCCTACTGTGTTAAACACCTACTCAAGACTGGATTCTCAAGCACCCATATGCTATATCACATGGGGTACTTATCCTCGGTTACGTATTACAAAACCTTCCAACAATAGACCCACACATTACTTCAAAAAAAATGAAATAATTTTGTCTTATGATTCATGAGAGTCTCAAGGAACTCCAATACTAAGTGTGATGAAGCCTGCACAGTTTGCACGTGGCTAGTTTGCTCCAGAGAGGGCTAATGTTCAGCAGTGTGAATATGTTGTTACTCTACAACACCTGTCTTCAAAGTTATAGGTCAATGCCTGGCTTTTTTCCATGAGTAACACAGATGTAGCTTGCATTGTTGCATAATTGTGTGGCCCCACAACAAAGATGTCAAATGAAGAGGAGGTGCTTAGCAGTTCCAAAATCCTCTCCCACAACTTTCACTGTCTAAATGCCTCCTGTTCCACACATCACATTTTCTTTTCTTCCCAGTCCAAAGGATCCATTTTGCCAATTCCTCTTCCAAAAACCTTAAGTTTCCCTCATTTTTCCCTCAGCAGTGAGTTTTGGGAAAGGAATGATGCTCCTTTATCATTGTCCCAGCTGAATCTCTCAAGACACATGAAATATAGAGAAAGACACAAACATGGAAATGGACTTGCATTTTAGTGCTTAGAAAATTTATGGAGAAGATGGCTGCTTAGTAACCAGAAAGAAGATTGCCCTTTGCTTGCAGATGACTTTTTGTATGTTCTGTTTGGCAACATCTTTCACAGGCTTCAATATGCTTCAGCAGGTGAGTGCCTATGGTAGACACAGGTTTAGGAATCCCCTTAGTTTGGAGACCCAGGAATGAAAGATTTGTCTGAGTGCTATCTGACCCTTGAAGCATCCATTTCCCTGACAGATTATAAACCCTAAATACTTAAATGAAACAGGAGGGAAAACATGGTCAAAAGCACAGGCACGGAGCAGTGTGCAGTTCTGCAATATTTTCATCATAGGTTAAGCAAGAGAATGGTAATACCATGGTGATATGTTTGAGATTTATGAAACCTTTACGTCTTTGTTTTGTTTGTTTGTTTTATTTTATTTTTAGTTTTGGACTTAACAAAACTACTGGGAATTCTATTAGACTTTTTGTTTCTCTTCAATTTAAGCCATTGATTTTTCAAGGGAGTTGTAATAAAAAATGTGCATTTGTAACTAAATGAAAGCCTATGCTATGCAAATAATAATGATTCTACGTTGAAAGTAATTCTTGCCCTGCTTTTATGATTACCAGGGGAATAAAATTTAAAAAGAGACAAAGGGAAAAAATGAAAAAAAAAAAA
>VXBJ01006343.1:291405-304824 GCA_013400055.1 Nycticryphes semicollaris
AAAAAAAAAAGAAAGATCCATGAGTACCAGCCAGCTGAGAACTTAAATTTTGTTAAGTTAAAATATAACCAGTATATTGGAAGCTTTTTATTCTGAGTCTAGGCATACTTATGGTTGACTAGTAAAATAGTGTATTTCACTATTTATCCAGCAATAATCCTGGCTGCTGAACTCAAAGCAACCTTTATCAACCAACTCTTACATAGAAGCGTTGCATTTAGCTTGCTATGACTAAAGTGAAGTTATTTCTTTCTTTATTTGTAATGTTAGAATCACTCTTTTATCACTTGTTAAATGAAAGATGTTAGTTTGGGTATTTTTTTCATTAAAATTAACTTTTTTCATTAAAATTCACTTTTTTTCATTAAAATTAAACTGGAGGGGTTTTTTATTTCATGTTATTTGAAATAAATATTAAACAAAACACACTTGTTTTAAGTGTGTTTTTCACAGTGTGGAGGACAGACAGAGGAGGCTGAATAACACCTTAAAATCATGAGCATGGAAAGGAAGTACCAGAGACCTAAAGGGAAAGGAAGTACCAGAGACCTAAAGCAGACTAGCAGCTGTAGCTCATAGTCTGAATTAGACATGGATAATACACGGGCTTTGTTAGAACAGAATAGGCAAAACCAGCTAAGGTGATGGACAGATAAAATCAGCTCAAGTGTGAGTTTCCTCACTTACCTTGAACACTCTCACAGGACAGAGTAGTTGACCATTTAAAGGATTTCTGTCTTCCCGTTGACAGCTGAGGAAATCCAGATGAACTTCTTAGGCTCAATTTTACTTTTTAATAGCTAGGTAAATAAAGTAAATATCATTTTCTTTTAAAAGAATTGTCTGGATTTCCTGTGTTATACAGAATGTAAACATTTCTGCATGTTTGGAATAGGAACTGCTGACAGTGAGTTCAACAGGACATTTTAGAAGCTCAAATTTTATTTGCATTCCAAATTCGGGCATGGAAAGAGCTATCCCAAAAGTAAAACACAACATGGAAACTGTCATTTTGCTTTCCAACCTTATTTGCATGTTGACGATAAGTAGCAGATGTAATGTGCTGATTATGATCTATGAAGATTGGCAGAAAGAGTGTAGATTGAAGCTTTACAAAATGGCCTCCATTCTGCCTCATTTTGGTGTATTATCTCCCATTACATGAAGCCATCTTTCTAAAATAACTGTTGACATTGTCCATGTGGGAAAAATTATGCACTTGAAGGCTTCTCCCCAGAGGATGAGTATGTTTGCCTTTTGTTAGGTGTTTCCACCTTCAAGAGAAGCAACCAGCATTATCCACAATTGTTAGAGGAACACCAAACTGAATAGTCCTTGGCTTCTGAAGTAGAAACTGTTTAGCCCTGGCTTTAGCAAAGAATGTAAAATCAGATGTTGATTCCTAAGCAGCTCATTTCAGTTCAAATGTACTTATCACTGTGACAAGTTCTGCCACTCATGCTGAAGTGTAATAATAAAGAACAAACAAACCTAAGGACCTTGGTGTCTGACAGAGGTAGATGCAATACATCAAACATCTACTCATGATAAGACTTTTCTGAAGTACTGCTGTGACCATGATAACAGTTGGAGACAGAATATTCCCATTTGCTTTTCAGATAGAAAAAGCTACACTTTCCCCTCCTCCCTGCCTTAAATACCACAGCCTTATGGCATGTCATTTTTGCAGTGCATAGACGATGTCCTGTCTCATTTGCTGCAGATAATCTTCTTGAAAAGCTCATGTGATTTTCAGCTTTGTCCAAGCATTTTCTGAAAGTGTCTAATTTTGTCTTGATGGAAATGTAATTTCTTAGTTCACTAATACAACCATTCACTTTAGCCATTCCTTCGCTAATTTTAAAGATTATGTCTTCTTCTGATCTCATTATTATTACACTTGTCATTCAAAATGAGAGGAGGAGGGAAAGAATTGGAATTATGGCTCCCTGATGAATTCCATCTGTGCTTATGGAAATCAGGGATGTGATATTCATGTTGAAGTGTCACCACAGCAAAAATAGAAGTCAATTCAAGAGGAATAAAATACTCATATTTGGAAGGCCATGACAATGAGGGACATTTTTTTTTTATTTATTATTATCAACAAGTGCTACCGTAACATCTAAGAACTATAGTTACAGCAAAACCATAGGGGGAGAAAAAATAAAATCCACAAAAAAAAACAAAACCAGCATCAACAAACACTTATTCCTGTCTCTTTTTTCTTAACAAAACTGTGTATAATGTTCACAGTCAGTTACACCATTTTCAAATTATTATGTATTTATAGATCCCATCTGTGCCAAGGAATAGATTTTTACACCAAATCCAGCTAACTCTCCGAACAATAAGAATTTAAACCATAGTTAAGTCAGATCAAGATAAGCAGTTTTCAAGGGGAATTCAGAATACTGATCTGTCTCTCCCATGTATTCTGAGTTGGGAAATTCAAACCATCTACATAGAAGGTTTTGGTTCTTATCATGGTATTTGAAGACCAAAAGCAAATTCTGTCAATAACCAATCCATTTGGTACCCTCCAGTCCATAAAAAAGCTTTCATTTCTGCAGTAAATTAATTCACTGAGGGGAAAAAAAAAGGGATTTTTAGCTTTTTTTAAGCTTTTTTTAGCTTTTTTTTTAAGCTTTCCTATCTTAGAATCTTACTCAGACATGCACACATACATATACACACATGAAAAAGACAAATGTAGCAATAAAAAATATGGCCCATATGTTCCCATAGCTATATGCCTTAGGCCTTGAGCACAGTCTTTCTCTAGCTCATTTCTTCTCTGAATGGGTATTTCCAAATAATTAAATACAAAACCTGTTTTTTTTTTTTTTCTTTTAATTTTCTTTTTTTAAAAAAAAAGGTTACTGGAAGTTGTGTGCTTAGAACTGTGAGGTTGAGGTCCAGCAAAAATGAAGAATAGTCACTTTAATCTTCCATTTAGGAAAAGCAGAAAGTCAATACTGGATCCAGCTTTATGTTCATGAACATACAAGTAAACTGTCATAATAGTCATAGCAAAACAAGGTTGAGTGGAGCTGCAGAGATCTCTTCTGACCCCAGTTCAGAAATAAATTCTAGGTCAATAATATTATCAGCAATAGCTCTTTAGCCAGCTGGACCATAAAATTTCTTAATGTTAAATTTTACTGCCTATCACTGGGAAAAAAATAGAACAGTTATCTAAATAAAGGTGTTTTGCAATAAGCAATGACAGAAGAATAGTAGGGCCAAGTGCATAGAAACTTTAGAAAAGGATCATTACCACAAGGCTTATGATAACATATAATCTGAACTGTTATTTCCTTCTAACTTACAATGTGTGACATCAATCTCTATCTTTCACTTTTACCTTGGCCTCATTCGCTTTTAGGACAATGCCCTTTCCTTTTGAATTTCCTTATGGCAACATATACCAATCCACAGAAATTGGACAGATCAGTTAGGACAGACAAATGCATTACATGTAGACAGGGCAGAACCAGGCCTTGTTAGCCACCAGTAGCACAAAAGACTCAGCAACACAAGCAATGATGGTGAGCAAGACAAACGTGGCAGGCCTATGCCATTGCAAGTTCACCATTACCCAAGTCAAAATTTCTTTGGAGCATGTCAAGGCATATACTTCAAACTCATTTTCGCCTGTTTGGTAAACATCCCTAATAAACATCCAGGAAAGTGATGATGCCTCTGTACTCAGCACTGGTGAGGCCTCACCTTGAGTAATCTGTTCAGTTCTGGGCCCCTTGCTATAAGAAAGACATTGAAGTTCCGGAGTATGTCCAGAGGAGAGCTACCAAGCTGGTGAGGGGTCTAGAGAACAAGTCCTATGAGGAGAGGCTGGGCATGTTTAGTTTGGAGAAGAGGAGGCTGAGGGGAGACTTCCTTGCCCTCTACAACTACCTGAAAGGCGGTTGTAGAAAGGTGGGTGTTGGTCTCTTCTCCCAAGTGAATAATGACAGGACCAGAGGAAATGGTCTGAAGTTGCGGCAGGGGAGGGTCAGATTAGATATTAGGCAGAATTACTTTACTGAAAGAGTAGCCAGGCACTGGAACAGCCTGCCCAGGGAGGTGGTTGAGTCACCATCCTTGGAGGTATTTAAGAAACATGTAGCTGTGCCACTTCAGGGCATGATTTAGTGGCTTTGTAGGGTTTTTGTGTGTGTGTATGGTTGGATTCAGTGTTCTCAGAGGTCCTTTACAACCATGATGATTCTGTGATTCTGTGTTCACATTTTAAAAATCAGGTTCTGCAATTTGAGGATATTTTTTTTGGAAGAAAGAGATGTCAGAAAAACAATTTTGAAAAGTAAACGATTATATACATGATATAAAGTGTATATATTACAAATAGCTTCCCTGTGTTACCAGTATATTAGGGTATTGAAGTTGAAAGGATGTTATTTAAGTTGCTTGTTGATTTTCTGCCTTATCCTCAGCACAGACAAAGAAAATAGACTACTCAGTTGCAGTTTTGTTTATAGGCACTTACTTGCATTCAATGAGACTGCAATCAGTCACTAAGCTATCACACATCTCTTTTTTCTTTTGTTTTGGAAGGACTTTTCTTTTTGTTATGTAAATAACTGCAAGGTAGATATATCAAATAAATGACTTCTGTAATCTCAAAGGTACACGAGATGCAAAGTGCACCTCTGTAAACTTTTCAGTTTTACAATAATGAGGAATGCCAGTGTGTTGCACAACATAAAATACCAACAAAACCCCTATGTTGTTGGACTAGGGAATGAGCACTGCTGGGAGACTTATCTCAAACTGCCTTAATCTATTGGTAATATTTAAAAACACTGTTCTATCCAGTTTGACAACCTAACCACAGGAAAGCAGCAAACCAAGTTATTGCTCTTCCATAAAGAAATTTTCATCTTAAAACAACAAACAGACAAACAAACAACAAAAACAAGAAGAACAAAAAACCCACAAAAACACCAACATTGCTGTTTGTTTGCATGGTTGCTTCACCATACAGTAACTGCTCTGGTTAGAAGTACAAGGTACTACTTCAGTGAAAGAGGAAAACGCAAGCATCTGGATCACCATTCTGGCATGCCACAATGAATAGCTGAAGAACAGGAAGGGAATCAGAAAGCCAGACACAAGTGCAAGGACCCAAACCACTCCTTAAGAAATTATGAGGAAAGTTTTTAAACCTGTACTTGACATTTAGCAGCATTTGAGTGTCATTGACTGCCATTGATGCATGTGCATATTTAACAAGCGCATATTTCAAAGACATTCTGAAATAAGAATAGTTTCATCTAATGGGTGTTGTTACAACCCTGAAGACTGAGGCATATAGACAAAGCAAGGTTTTCAGGGATAAATAGTACTTGGTGCAATCAAGAAAAAACAGTCTTTTGATATGGAAGGTTTCTCCACTTTGGAACCAACTCTGAAAGATTATCTGCTTTGTCTAACTCAATTTTATTTTCTTTTTTATAAGAGATATTATCTTTCTACAAACTATTCTGTATGGGACTTCTGAAAAATGACTCTGTACAAAAACATTCGTATTCCAGAAATCTCTACCTTGTGTGCAGATAACCATTTCTACCATGAGGATGTTTATCCTTCAAGAGCAAGTACATCTGGAGTTCCTGTTATTGGTTTTCCCTTGACATGGGTAAAATAACATTGCACTTTGTAAAAATGATAGTTTAACTGTATACATTGTACTAAAGTTTTAGTAAGGTTCAACAGCAATGCTGGTTGTTCTGAGATATAAAAGCATCAATGGGACAGAGATCTGGGTTCTGCTCCCACTTGTGCACCAAGGTAAGAAGCTTGCTGCATTTCTATTGCAATAGAAAATTCTACTTTCAAAACTTTATTATTATTTCTTTATCAAACTCACTCTCAAGATGATATTTTACACAGCAGTAGTGATAACTGGGATTCAAACAAAAGAGCAAAGTACTCTAAAGCGGCAGGGAAAGTCTTTATATCAGTTTTATATAACCTTCATCTTAATATCATAAATTAATACAATTATGTTAAACAGTTGAACAACATTGCACATGTGGCTTTTGAGGAGAATTAACACAAAACCGTGTAAAAGTGAAAAAACTTTACTGTGGATATATAATTGAAATAATTACAGTGTCACAAGATCCCATGCAATGTGGATTTTAGTGTAAATGCCTCTCCTCTTTGAATAGCATACTTCAAATCTTAGGAGTCCATTCAATTAACTTTGGGAAGCTTTTAATCCTTTTGTGATGATTTCCCTTTTTTCTTGCTTTTTTTTTTTCCCCTTGAAACATTTGCGAGCTTATTATTAATTATTTTTCAGTATAACAGTATCAATGTGGCTTGTATGTATATATATATATGTATATAATTACAGAAAAAATACCCATAAGGTTTAGCTTCAAATCATGTTACTTCAATGATTAACACAGAAGTGGATTGATTTACACTTGTTCAACCTTGACTCCATCAATTATACACCTCACTTCCATATGTGGACAGTGACACCCATATAATGAAACAATCGTGTTTTATCTTAATGTTTCTCGGTTTATAATTTTTGTTTTCTTGGTATGCATAATCACATGGAGTTTCACAAATCTGCAAACAATCTGGAGTAATCTCTGCTTTCTGATACCTGACTTCTTCTCTTCTTCTATATCAAAATATAAAGTGTGAGTTCAGAAAATACTTGTATGATATAGTGCCTATCTAAAACTACTAATCCCAAAGAGCTAGAAATATATGCCAACAAAACAACATTGAAAAAGCTGCTTTAAAATTAAAATAATATTAATAAAATAAAATAAGTATAAATCCAAATGTGTATAGTAGCACTGTAACTCCATCAGTCATAAATCAGGAAAGCAAATAATGAATGATTTAATGTTGCCACAGGAGACTAAAATCTCAACCAGTAATTAATTATAGGTATACTAGTGACTGGCTTAGAAAGCCAGGTTGTACATTTATTTTTCCAATATTTTGTCAATTGGGCTTTCCAACTGCAAAACTATGGGATGGCATGAAGCCAGATTCATTGTAAATTTGGACAGAATCCCTTAGGCGTTTTCCAGTTTTACTGGAAGAGGTGAAGCGTATTCAGTTTCACAAAGCTCTAAGAGCCATATTTTGGTGTTGCAGGCAAGCATAGTGTTCTTATCTAAGGCACGCTTCTAGTCTCTCCCCATAAATTTGAGCTCTTGTTACTGTGCCCACACAGCTAAATAAAAGAGGAACAGAAATCAATCACTGTCCACAAAGCCAAGTGGCTTGCACCTCGTGCTCATGCTCATGCTCTCCACTGAAGGTTCATTCTGGAGAGAAAGATGGTTTCAGGGAATGAGGGAGGGAGCTGACAGTTCAGCAGTGTGGGTAAGCAGGAGTGTAGTGCTTCAGTTTGTTTTATGGCCTTCTCTGCAGATGCTCTCTGAGTCATGGAGTTGTAGAGTAGGTGCAAGGGGAGCTTCCTCCACTCTTGTAAGAAGCAGCAGAACCATACCCAGCTTCTCAACATTTTTTCACCAGTTTTACATTGTTGAAAAAACCCAAACAAAACATTCCTGTAAACTGAGGCAATAACCCTAAGCTCCCACTGCTGCTTTCTCCTCCCCTGTATGGTGAGATCAGTTTCCCCTACACAGAGTGCTACTTCCAACACCAATTTCCTGCTGTCTGAATGACAACTCTGTCTGGTAGATTATACAGCAAAATTTGATGCTGAAATCCCTCCAGATACTCAGGAAAAATCTTAGCCAATCAAATTCTGAATGAAAGGAGGACCCATTAGTTTCTAACAATTCCCTATACTTTGCATGAAAGTGGTTTATACCTAATTCAAGTAGACTGGAGTTGTGGTTTTCAACTCATGGAACTTCAGACATTTCCAATGAGACATTTGCATTCATCCAATTGACCAATAATTTCTTTACAGATACAGCCAGTTCTAGGATATGATTTAATGATGCTTAAATAGCTGTTTACAATTGGAAAAATGTTTATGCTTTTTCTAGAATTAGTGGGAAGAAAGATGATGCTGAATTAAGGAGATGGTCCTCTTTAGACTTTGCTCTCATCTTTCATCCAACAAGAAATTTAGGCAATCATCTAATCACAGAGTTGTGTAGACTGGAAGGGACCTACAGAGGTTTCTGGCTCAATCTCCAGCTCAGAGTAGGTCCAAATAGAGCAGACTGCCCAGGGCTATGTCTGGATGAATTTTGAATATAATGAGGCACAGAGACTCAGCAACCTGATACATATTACACACATGGCAAACAAACAAACAAAAAAAAAAACCCAATATATTTATATACCTATCTTCACATTTCCATTTCACTACAGCTAATACTGCATTTTGTGGATATTGAATGGATTTCACTAACAGAAATTTCATACATGTGCTGTGCCTGTGCAGTACCCAAATACCCATAGAATATCTACAGTACTCTGAAAATATACCTGCATACACCTGAGACTGTCCCATTATGAAATATTTTGATTCAATATGCAAGGAAGTCAGTATGCCCAGAATTGTGCTCTTTGACAGCTACAAATGATATTTAGCTATGCAGTAAAAGCTAAATATGTTCACAAGTGCTTGTAGGACCAGTGTAGCAAGCAATGGTTGATAGCAGTCTTTAGGGATACAGGTTAAGGATGACAGCAGAGGGATCATGGGCATAAAACAACACCCGAATGGTCACTGAAAGAGTATGCAGCCTTGTGAGCAGGTAGAATCAGTTTTAGAGTACAAGAAAGAGAAGAAGGAGTATATTCACACGAGAAATAAACCATCCTATACAAAATGAAAATACAAAATAGGTAATCACCACTGCTTATGTGCAGATGGTTCCTCAGCTGCAGATGGTTCCTCAGCCCATGGTAGAGAGAGAGCACAGCGTTTAGCTTTGCTGTTCACCATGTTTTGCTTCTGTGACTAAGCAATCACACATGAAGTTTTATTTTGCTATTGGTTCTTCATGTTAGGGCAGTAAAGTGTGATTTGTGTTTGTGCTTTTTTCTGCCTGTGTGCGTTTTCTGCTCCAAGCTTTCCATAAAAGAAGGTGTATGCCTTCTGATACCTCAGTATGAGTCAGAGGCAACTCAGATGGCAGGTGTGTGTACACATATGGACTGCAACGTACTGGAATATTCCATAGTGCATTGCATGGTATTGCATTGTACTATAACAAATTACCTTAAGAAATTACAATGATTACAGTAGCGAGTTGATGAAAAGACATCTGTCCATTTAGCAACAACATATTTGCTGTTCTTTCTAGCATTAACAGGAAACCTGGGCAGTATGTAGTCTTGAATGAATTTGCTTTCAGTAACCTTTTAAGAGCAGCTATATGCCAAATAAAAACAGATCCATAAAACAGGCAGCTGGACAGAGAGATGAAAAGAAGATAATTTAGGTGTTCAGATTTTGACTGAGGTGATCTACCCTTGTTCCTACATAAAATCTGTAGGGCAAAAAATACTGGTACATTAAAAAAGAAAAATTAAAAAAAAAAACCAAAACAAAACACAAAACAAACAAACAATCAAGAACAACAACAAAAAACCAAAAACAACAAAAAAAAACAAACAAAAAACCCCAAACAAAATAAAACCCAAACAAACAAAAAAAAAATAAACCAAAAAAACCCCCACAAAACCCCAAAACAAAAATCCACCAAACACTAAAATGCATTTGAAGCAAGAATGGAGGTTCAAGAGAGTGAATCAAAATCTAAATGCCTCTAAGCAGCTAATATCGGTCATTAGTGACAAGGGGGAGGGGGTCTGTGTTCTATTTTTATGCTATAGGAAAGTCCACAGAAAAGATCACTTCTTGTCTGGGCTTGAGTGTCTCCTGCATCTAGACTCTGAAAATGTGGTGTCCTCATGCCTGATTTGTTAGTTATACACAGAGGACACAAACACACTGAAAATATTTACTCATTACACAAAAGAATACCAGTTGCAGGACCTATGTACACAAAATCTAGCCCTGATCTGAGGACACTAGCTTCAGATGTCTCCATTAAAAACAGAGAGGCTTACTTAAACAGAATTTAGAGAAAACACACAACCCTGGCTTTGCTTTGATTTCCCCTATTGGAGGACACCTTTCCTTTCTGAATGTAGGAGTGTAGCGTAGCCAGCCTCCCTATGTTTTTATCAGCCATTGTGAATACCACCTTAAATCTCCTTTTAAGTATTGCTATAAATCCATTAGACCACCTTTATGAAAGAGGAACTGGTAAGAACTTAGCTAACATTTTTATATGTGTAAATCTTGATTTAAAGTTGTTTTCCAGTTTTCTGAAATCTTTTTGTTTCCCTAGAACTTTCTTCGCCTCTTCCTCCCATTACTTTTAAATTGTAGTTGTCTGAAGCTTTCCATAGTACTTATTCATGACTGCACTAGCTTTCAACTTTCCCTTGATATTGAAATGGCTAAATTGTGAGTTTATAATGTATGATTTAGATTGAGATTTTTTTTCTTTCTTAAATGGAGAGTAAAGCTTAAAGGAGAGCACAGCTGCAGGAAGTATTATTGAAACCCTGAGTACTTTGTCATTTTGAAATCACCCTCCAATTGCCATACATATACATAACAAAATCTGATGCTATGCTGTCATATTTATCGTTTAAGTAAATTTTAACATCATTCTTATTACTGATATCATTACTGACTAACAGAATCACAGTAATCTGTGACTAAAGTGATAAAGTCTCCTGAGCACAATAAATAAAAATAAAGATAACCATCCTATGAGTAAGAAAGGAAAAGCGATAGGAATACAGGCAGCTAGAAATCTGAGCCATGAGGGTGGGAGTGCTACAGGCTGTTATTCATATTTATTATCTTTCATTAAAGCCCCGCATGTATTAGGCACTTAAAGGTGAGAATGCTGAGATGAAAGTAGATTAGCAGAAGGTAGGAATATTTGCAATGCCTTCTACACACATTTTAATTTCCTCTTCTCCAACCTGTCCTTACAGATAGGTAGATGTTAGTACCGATGCTAGTTTGGAGGGCTCTGTGATGGAAGAGTCAGGATTACCCTCATCCGTTGTTAAGCAACAGTTGTTAAGCAACAGTACATAATAAAGCTGCTCTGCTCTGCAGAAACATAGTATACCAGACATACTGTCTGGTATTAAATGGCTTCTTAATACTGGAAGGAGCATCAGGCTTCATTCTGTGTTCTGCTGGATTGGTATAATTCTAGTGAATTGGTACATTCATGTTAAAACTGTGAAGTGAGCTGCCAGGAGATTCAAGTCACAAAATTATAGAAAGGTAAAATGTTCTGTGTAATAAACAGGTAAACAATGACTTTGTAGAAGTATAAGGTGGGGTTTTTTTTTGGTTTTGCAGGGTTTTTTAGTCTTTTCCCAACATAAATTAATATTTCATGTTACCCATGTTTTATAAAACTCCCAATTTTTTAATATATTGGGTGCCTCCCTCCAAATCCGGTTTCTGGCTAGGAGACAAGAAGAATCAAATTAATAATTTTGAAATTCATATTTAATAAAAACAGATCCTATGCAAGCAGATGGGACATAGTACAACAATTTTTTTTACTCTCTAGTGTCTAACCCTTTTTCTCCCACTCTGGGAATTCTGGTTAATGATAGGCTATTATGGAGAAAATTCAGTAAACACTCTATATCAATTCACACTGCATATAAATAAGCCATTTCAATCCATAAATCAGCTTATTATAAATGATTTTGTATGCAGCATGCTGAAATATAGTTCACAGGAAAAATGCACTGCAGGATATTTTAGAACAACCTACTCAATAGTGTTCGGGTTGTTCAAGATTAAAATTAAAACAATAAACTTCACTCTGGATGTGTCTTCATTACCAAAGCCCTGGATCATTTACTTTAACAATGTCAACCTGCTCTCACTATCACATTCAATTTAATTAGGAAAGGAAGTAATATGCAAGAGCACACCTCATGGTGTTCCATTACCTTGGAGAAAAGTGTTATCAACTTCCAGAAATAAAAGACAGCCTTGCCCTCTTCTCGCCCTCCTTCCCTCTGTGTTGTGGGAACTGTATTCTAGAATGAGGAGAGGGAAACCACAACATGTCAGTAAACCATCTAAAAATGGAGCCTTCAGAAGGGAAGGTGTTTTTGGGGAAATACAAGGAGCTCATGCAGCACTTGGATATGCCCTCTATAGGTTCAATAAGAATTTGATACTGAGATATGTGGGAATAAAAGTGGGCCTCAGCTCATGTTCTTCTTTTTACTGATGGTGGGAAGAAAAGATAAAGGCCTTTTGTGTCTATAGTCTGGCCATGCAGCAGCATTGATGCATGCTGTCTTTTCACCTGCCAGTGGTCTCTGATCCACTCTGCAGCAGCTGGAGCCAAAAGTCATAGCTCTCACAACAAAGTCTGGGTTCAATTTTTTTCTAGCCAATTAGTTCGAGAAGGAGGTAGATAAATTGCTTAATGTTCTGTCAAGTCAACATAGCTTAAAAGAAAAGACCCTTAGTTTCCAAAAATATTTTTTATTATAAATTGCTTCCATTAAGAATAGCAGACTATCTGTCCTACAATCATTCCTAGCTCCCTCTCTTGCTTTATGTAGCTCAAGAATGGAGTCCTTACTCAGCTTATATTTCATCCTTATTCATACAACACTTCTGCTGACTCTGAACTGATCAAGGGAGGAAAACCTGAGTCAGGAATTGGCTGCAAATTAGGGAAGATGAGGCAGCTACTTCCTAGTTTAATGGCTAAAAGCACAACAATAAATCTCTATGTTTCCCCATTTAGAGAGCTAATCAGTACATTTACACAGCTGGTGTTAGCTTTGTGTGGTTGTTTTTCAGTGGTTTTGTTTGTTTGTTTTGTTTTATGTTGCATTTAGCTGTAGTGAAAAAGGTGTATGTATGCATATTTGTCTTAAATACCTCACAAATCTCTGAGGGGAGGGGTAGAGAATGTGCCTATCGGAAGCCTCTGTTGCACTGAACTAGTGCCATCTAGCAGCAAATTTTGCAGTTAAGCACTGTTGTGTTTTTATGATCCTCTGTCTTTCTGGTCTGGAGTTGTACATGAACATGACAAAAGAGCTTCAACATGATCTCTGCACCAGACAAAAATCATTCAAGAAAGAAGGACAGTACAACAGTCACATTGGATTAGAGTCAAGGTCTATCTAGTTCAGTGATCAGAACCAAAAGGAGGTCAGCAATGAACAGATGTGAAATAATATAGCGATACATGGCCTCCTTTTGGACATGAAATGGCAGATAAACCACAGTTACAGGGTAAGCAAGTTTTGGGTCAGCTCAATTTCGCAGGAGATCATCAGTGTTGCTATAGCCCACTAAGGATTTCGACAAGTGAATGGCTGTTTGCTAACCTAGTTCAGTGATATTCTGTT
>VXBJ01006343.1:314109-328500 GCA_013400055.1 Nycticryphes semicollaris
AAAAAAACAAAAAAAAAAAAAAAACCAACAAAAAAAAAAAAAAAAAAAAGAAAAGAAACAACAACCCAACCCCCAAAGTCCCACCCCACAACCACAAGAAACACAATCATTGTGCATGGCTAGCAGCTTCTTACTCTAATTTTGGGTAGATGTTTCAGGCTGTGGATCTGTTGAATGCAAACATATATATTAGTGCCAGTATTCTGAAGGTCAGAATGGAGTATAGGTTAAACCCACAAAGGTCAGAAATTGTTATTGCTGAAACTCCATCCTGAAAGGACAAGAGTATCCATTTCACTCAGCACAATAATGTGAAATTTCACAAGGTAAAGAGCCTTGCTCACCAGGCATAAACTCCGAAAAGCATTGGAAAATTATTCTTTCAGAACCACACTGCTGGAAGAGGACTTCTTGCTGCAAAATGACATCTTTGTTATACTGGCAACATGGAAAGAAGCTCAACGTATAAGATGTTAACCTATGTTAACATTTAATAATTATACTTCTGACCAAGAAAACATCTAACTTGAGAAGACCAAAATATTGCAGGTGAACAAATCTGTCTCTTACACCAGAACTTTCCTGCCTTTCTTCTCCTTTTTCCATACCAAATGTCTTCTCTTGCCCCCCTCTGAAAAATATAATTAAAAATGCTCCCAACTAATCAAAT
The DNA here is from genome assembly GCA_013400055.1 of Nycticryphes semicollaris. Taxonomy (NCBI): domain Eukaryota; kingdom Metazoa; phylum Chordata; class Aves; order Charadriiformes; family Rostratulidae; genus Nycticryphes; species Nycticryphes semicollaris. The sequence goes on from VXBJ01006343.1 coordinate 314,780, forward strand.
CTTCCTTCAGCTCTTCTGAAGTGCATCACTGTGCTTTTCACCACTGTTTCTCTTTGCTATTGCCAAAACATGAGCCCTTCATGTGTTGCTATTTTGAATGCTCATAGTCCCATGACCAAAATTATCAATCTTCAGTCTAACAGGGTCTTCTAATATATTCTCTGAAAGAGCAACAGTGTCATATAGTGTCATCTTCAGTCATTATATTCTAGCTGTTATAAACCATACTAAGCATCTATTTCAAATGATCTATTGATGAAAACTTTTCCAGTTATAGGGACCATTTGGGGGAAAATGACACAGAAATAGACATACACTTACAATTATAGAATTGTTCAGGTTGGAAAGGACATTAAAGATCATCTATTTCCAAACCCCCTGTCATGGGCAGGGACACCTTCCACTAGACCAGATTCCTCAAAGCCCCATCCAGCCTGGCCTAGAACACGTCCAGGGAGGAGACCTTCACAACGTCCTTGGGCAACCTGTTCCAGTGCCTCACCATCCTCACAGTAAAGAACTTCTTCCTGATATTTAATCTAAATCTCCCCTCTTCAGTTTAAAACCATTACCCCTCATCCTATCACTACACTCCCTGACAAAGGATCCCTAATGACAATGACACTAAACTGATTCAACTGGTGTTGAGTGCATCATGTGTCATATAAGTAACTTACTAATAAGAAACACTAGAAGTCTTTAAAAAGGAAATAATGGTGAATGTAGCTTTTCCACCTAAAAAAAGCTAACCCTCTTGTAAGAAACCATAAATCTGTTGATCTGAGAGCTTTCCTAGAGGAATGGCAGATCTGAATGGAAATGTTTCCTTTTTAAAAGTCTTTATATGAGCAAAAACAAATGAAAAAAAAATCATCAAGCTCCTAGTACATCATGTTAAAACTCAGCATTAGTTCTTTTGTTGAACTTGATTTAGTACATCCAACTGTCATGCAATGATAGGTACAGAGACCAACTTACCTGCATTTGTGCACATTATTGAGCATCACTTTAATCTTTTAAGTTAATAATAAGTGAAGGACTCAATAATAATAGTACTAGATACAGTGATTTTCTTTTTGCTTTGGAATTTGGCTTAGCATAATGTGTATCTTCAGCTCCCCTGCTAGAATATGGCCAGAAGATGTGGAATTTTGAATTGTATGTCTTCCTTTTCTCTTGTGGTTCCTTGTCTCAAACCTGCTTTCAGACTGCACTCAGAAGATCTTCAGGGATCATGTCTCTGATTTTGCTAGTGATCCTTTGTACTATTCTTTTCTGGACATCAGCCCACGTCCTCCCTATGAATAATTGGTATTGATCCAGTTGGAAAAATTCTTACTGAATCAAAAGCCTAATGTAGTATAAAGCACTTTGCAGACAAAAACTTCTCTTCATCTCTGAGATCTTCATGTGTAAATCTGAAAATCATTCAATACACGTAGTGCACATCCATCATGACACTTATGTTAGTTCCGTGAACCTTTCTACCCAGGTCTTTCTGGAGAGTTTGGAATGTTTTGTGTTTTGCCAAGGTGGGGTAGCTCTTTGTCAGAGCTCTTTTTCCTGCCTTTGGGCTGCCTCTTCTCAAAACCCTTTCTACCCTGCACCTGGCTGTCTATAGGATGACTGTGAAAGGCTCTTTTCCCAGATCTGCCAGTGCTGACCTGACATGGCAAGAACCACGGAGCTGCAGAATGCTTTATGTTATAATGGACTTTTGTAGTTTTCTGGTGCAAACTGCCTTCTCAAAGCAGGGCTAATATAATTTCAGTTGTGTGTAGTTGAGCTTGGAGTGTCTGCAAGATTCCTTAGACCCTGTGGGCATCCTGTTCCAGTCTCTGACTGCCCTCATTGTGAAAAGATTTTTCTGTACATTCAGGGAAACTTAGAAGCAATTTTTGTCTGTTGTGTTTTGTCCTTTTGTGAGGCACTTTTATGAAGAATATGGCTACTGTGACTCAAGGTCACACTGCACTGTCTCTATACTCTCCCATTAGATCCTTGGAGGCAGCAGTTAGATCCTCACACTTACATTCTTCTTTTTCTTGCTGGACAAACCCAGCTCACTCACCTTCACCTGCCACATCGTATGCTTCATCCCCTTAACTGCCCCCATATCTTAGTGGTCCTCTGCTGGAATCTCTCCAGCTTGTTAATTTCTTCCTTTTACTGGAAATACTGTTTTACGTCTACTTCCTTGTGCAATGTGGTTGGGTGTCTCGGATATCTTGACTCTAATTCCAGGAGTACAGTGCAGAGACACCTGGGCTACTGGAAGGCACTGGCCCTGGACCAGCAGAGCTATTTCACTTCAATACTCTGCCTCACTGCCTGTAAAGTAAATTATGCTTCAATCAACCATTACTAACTACTGCCTTAAACAATGAAGAGCTTCACATTATAGAAGAAATAAGGCAAGTGCTGATGACCTCTATGTGAATCATTTTGAGGCCAAATGTCAAATTTCATGTTAGATTTCAGTACCAATAATTTTCTCAAGAGTATACACAGTGGAAGATTCCTGGTGAAAATCCTATGAGAAATATATTGTGTTTCATTCAGCTTACTTTAAGTGTCAGCAAACATAATTTACTCAGTTTCTCTCCACCATATATAATATCCTGCTGCAAATTTACAGAATTAAAAAATACACTTGTAAAAAAATCTGCCTTTTTATCTAGTATTTTGAGCAGTTCTACAAAAAACCACAACTGCTTGCAGAGAAAAGTTTGACTTAGTTCCCCATGTTAAAATGCAGTAGTCATAGTGAGACTTTCATGCTATTAAATGGATGGCTGAATGTTTTGCTATCACTAGCTGATGCCTTGATGATATGCTGTTTCATTTCCTATGAAGCATACACAAGGACCTCTCAGCCATCGGTCCTGACAGACCAGAGGTGCCACATGAATGCACAGGTGCAGTAACAGAGTTAATAGAGCTGAGTGTGTTTGCAGAGCAATTTCTGAAACTACATGGATGGAGTAGAAGGATCTTGACTGATCTTTTTTCAGGTCTGTCTGTCTTTCATGGTAAACCACTACCCTTTGTAACAGATGAAACTTGTAAGACAGATTTCAGTGCCATCCTATAGACAGTACTAGACTATGGCTAGTTCAGTGAAGTTTAGAACCTAAATGTTCAAGCTAGTTACCTTGGTATCTATTTTCTCTTGTATAATGGTACTATATTTCAGTAACCATCATCTGTAACAGAATTAATCTTTCTTCAGAATACAGGACCAAAATAAATAAAATTTCGTATCTGATGTTTCTAATGAAATGTTCAGCATTGCCACATGCAGTATGATATAGCAGATCAAATTTACATTAAAATTATGCAGGTTTATTCTACACCCTTCAAATTGAGGCATTGAACTCCTAAAGTACTGAGAAATTTTCCTAATTTACCTACCTCTAATCAAATGTGTTACCAGTTTCAGAAATATTAGGTTTCACGGGATCAAGAGTGCAAAAGTACATGATTACTGCATCCAGAATTTTGGGTTACTTCAAAAATTAATAAATAATTTGTGAAAAAATAGTGAGAAAATGTTGCAAGATTACACTATAACTCACCAGATTCCAGGTCAGTGGTAATCTCTAGTTGCCCGTGATATTCCTAGCTGTAGCACACCAAAATAATTTAATTTGCTAAAATGACTGAATGAAATCATTGCAAATCTTGTAATGTTACCCCATAATGATGGATGAACACAAATATGAAATCACCGTAATGACCTCCAGAGTACATTGGTTATGCTATGGTAAATATCTTTTATTTGCAGAGGTATTGATTACACTGCCAAAATAAATTGACTTGCATGAATACATTCTGGGAAACAAGAATTTAAATTTCTAGTCTAGATCTTCAGCTGATGAATATGGATAAAAGCTCATTGATTGCATCTAATTCTCATCAGCTAAGTCTTTGACCCTCTATATTCACTGCAGTGAAGATATAATTTCCTATTCTTAAAAAAAAAAAAAAAAAAGAAAATAAAAAAAAAGGAAAAAAAGAGACACTGCCACGGATTCCAACTGCTGCTTGCATGTTAAATCAAAATCAAGGTCAAATACAACTTGAAATACATTCACATAGCATTGCAGATACAATCATGCAGGCTAATTTGGAATGTTGATTAATTTCAGTTGATTTCTGATTCCACTGTTTCAGTCCACATCTACAGAACAGAAAACGTTATTTAGTGTTAGTACCTCTGTGTCCAAGGAGTTTACCCAACTATTATTCAAAGACATGATACTGTTTCTTCTTTTTCTGTTGAATAATATTTTGTTCATTGAGTAATCTAACTATAGATTAGGAGCAGGAGAAAGCTAGTCACCTGAAATGAAAATGGAAGGAATTTACTCATAATATTTGAGTATTGGAGTAAAGTGGAGTCCTGTGTATTACTAATGCAGTAAAATTGCAAACAAATGCAGCTGTTGGTAGTTGTTCGATGATGACTCATGCAGCTATGGATAGCAAAGCTCTTTTTACTAAAGCCTATTAAGACCTACCAAAGCTAGTATTAATATCTGTCCGTGTTTCTATATAATTTGGACTATAGCTATGTTAGGAATCTTTCAGAAGATGAACTTTCCTAGTAAAAAGCTTTATTCTTATATTCAGCTAAAAAAATGGTAAGGCCTTTTCTCATATAAGAAAATTCAACTCCCGATATTGAGGCATGCTCCCTGTGACACTTCTGCCAAACACTGTATTTCTTAAGAGTTCGGTAAAAAACTCTTAAGGAAAACATACCTGTCTGTGTGATTTGAATCCCAAGTTTCTGTCCCTGTAAAGAAACTTCCAGACTTAATCTGCTTCTTTTAGGATTCAATGTGTATCCTTGAAACAGTCGTGTGGCATTTTTTATATAGGATCAGGGGCAAATATAGAGTTGGGTACTTTATGTAAAACTAAGGCATAATGAAGATACCTAAATGTAATAAACAGCCAGCTAATTTGTTGTAGATACCTGTCTTTTCATGAGATTGGTTATTCAAGTGTTCAGTGTTCTCCTACCACCATGTCTAACTTTTTTTCCTCCTGTTTCAAGGATAGTTTTTTCTATCCAAGTACCTTATTGTTTGCTTTTGTACCTAAGCCCTTCTGGCATCACTTAATTTGTTAGACATAGTCAAAGCTTGCCTAACATAGCAACAGCATCGATCAACTTCAACCAGGAATTTTTTACAGCAGGAGAACAGTCATTCTTTCAAGTAAACATTTAGAGATTGTACCACGTCTACAAGGTACTCCAAGGACTTTTAATGATTGCACTATAGGATAACCAGGTAAAATGTAGAGAAAGTGTTATCAGTGTAGTCAACAGTTTCTTAGTCTCAGTCAGTTCAGACAAAGGTAAAGTGGACTCTAGTTAGGACTTTCTAGTCAATAAATCTCATATTTTGTCCCAAATGATGTTACAGTTTCAAGGCAGGGGGAAGTAAGTGGCCCTAGTGTTTTGGAGCAGAACCATGCTCCTTAGATTAAGATGCAAATATGAAGATGACTGCATCTAAACCATGCAATCAATATTTGAAAGATTTTGCTATGTCTAACCTTGAATTTTTGTTACTGGTATGTATAGACACAGAAAAAGTAAGAAGCATAACTGCGTTTTTTTTTCACTGTTCTATAATATTTCCCTGCCCATTGAAAATACAAAAAAAAAAAAAAATACTCATGCCTCTTGTGGAATATCTACAGTATATCGTAGAGGTTAAAATTTGCAACTATTTTCTGCACTAAACCTGCAGAGATGTTTACTTCCTCTGTTGCTAGCACCATCAAATAAAGCAAACAAATAATATTCATGCAAAGGCAAACAAAATAAATGAGTCAGGTAATTATAAAAAGAACACTGACCTATTAAAAATTGGCCTGATCTTCAAGAATTTTCAGCATGCAGTAGTAATGTTATTAAAAATAGAAGAATCATGACAAGTATTCATTAGAATTTGCATATGTGAGTAAGAATGCACTTAATTACAAATTACATTCTGCAAATTATTTAGAAGCTGTAAATCAAAGTAACAAAGAAGAAAGATTTAGGGAATAAGGGTTCTGAAGAATTTTCTAATGCAAATGTTCTTAACAACAACACATTGGAGATGCTGCAAATCTTTCCAAAGCCAAATGATTTAAAAGCACAAATGAAGTTCAGAAATACTAAACTTTGACATATAGATGTCTGCTATAGGTAATGGAACATTATCTCAATTAGATCAGGATGGATTTTTATATGTAGAATTACATGTGTTAAAATATTGTTTCACTTGAAGCCAAAATAGCATATGCAAATGCAGAAGTCAAGTAGCAAACTGCAGGTGTAATAAATTTCATGGATTGTGTAATTTTCATGCAGATTCTTTTTTTTCAGCTGCAGTCAGCACTGTTGTTTAAAAGGCTTGTGCAAAGCAGCCCCTGCTTCTCCCTGCTGAGTCAGCACTCTAGAGCGTTTTGTCTCGCAGCTAACCAAAATGGGCTGAAGGAGCTGACTACCTCACTGAAACCCTGTCCTCATGAAGCTGTAGGGGGCAGCTAGAAGATGAACAAGTGAAGGGTAAAAGGGAGAAGTATGAATCCAGAAGATGTTGCAGTGCTAAATGCAGAGTAGGAGACCAGAGAGGAGAGGAAAGGAAGATGACAGGTAGAGACAGAAAGAAAACGAGAGTCCCTGATTGCAGATGGTCAGCTATAACTTCCCTTCATTGCAGAGGAGCTACTAAGCACTTCATGAAGCATGCATGTCCCAGGTGCAAGCCAAAGCACTGAGGAGAATGACTAAAGTTAGTATTTGAGCAGGTGACCAGAAAGAGAACTGAGAAACAGCTATTAAAAAAAATTATATAAAAAATTGGGGGATAAAAAACCAAAAACCAAAAATCTGCAGATTTTTTTTTTGTTTTGTTATGTTTTTAAAGCAGGGAAAAGACATTCCCTAATGGAAGGAGGAATCTCTTAATATTCTTGATTATCTGAACGGAAAACAAGAAAAGTAATTCTTTCATCACCATTTACTCTTCATTCTTTCCAATTTGTTTTCAGAGTGCAAGACTTTTGCATGGCAGCCAATGGAGGCCTTGAGCCTTAAGCGTACTAAGGTTTCATTCTGCACCCACAGATGCCATGTAGAATTGCTTGACCTCACGGACATTTATTGCTCACATCTGCCATTATAGACAACTACCCAAATATTGTCTCTGCCCAGAATGGACTGCTCATATTAAAATGTAGTTATACCTTAGGGTAGAGGTAGTAGACATTTACCTACAGATAAGTAAATGGAATAATTTGTCTTGTGTTACTGTGGACAGAGAATGACAAATAACATGATTATTGATAATAATGAATATCTTCAATATTCCTTAATACTTGTTCTTTGATATGTCTCTACAGTACCTAACTGTAGGAAAGTTCACAGCCCAGTACTATTATATTTCTATTATTTATTATAGTTACCAGCAGTAAAACAAGATGTCCAGATTCCCCTTTACTTGCAAAACTTTCAGAGCTGATCTTACAAGACAGGTACATTGAGCAATAACATTTGGACAATGCCAGGAAAAATATTCGTTTAGCATTTTCACTGGACTCTTTGGTTCTCTTGCTATAGAGCATACACAGCCTCGAGGGTGTTCTTGAATGTTATCTCTGCAGCTGAGTGATTTTTGGAGGTCTCATTGAATACAAGGGTCACAACCTAGAGTCCATTCTTATCTGTTTTAATAAAAAATTACAATGAACTGTGCAATCCTCCATTGTCCCCTCAAGCAAAATGAAGGTGAATGTCACTCCTGTCTGTATAGACAAGTCTAATTGCAGTATTAGGGTCTAAAGCATGAAAATTCACTCCATCGAGAGTTGTAACTAAATCTGCAGAAGCACTGCAGTTCAATTTGCACATCCCTGGCTTTACTAAGTTTTATCAAAACCACCAAGGAGATTTTTGCTGTTACAAACCCGATTGTGCATACTGTTTACAGCTCAGCTCCACAACAGGTCACTCAAACAGTAATTTATTTCCACATAACAAAAGTTCTTTTGTCCAGCTCTCATGAAAACACAGGTACTTTGCAGAATATGTGATACACTCAATGATGGGACTGAGTGCACCCTGAGCATGTTTACGGGCAGCAGAAATTTGGAAGGACTGGTTGATACATCAGAAGGTTTTGCTGTTTTTCAGAGTAGGGTTTCAGAGAGACCTCAACAAGCTGGAGAAACTATAGGAATCTCAGGAAGTTCAACAGAAACCTCGTAAAGTTCAACAAAAGGAAATGACAAGTCCTGTACCTGGGGAAGAATAGCTTCGTGCTGCCTGACATTAGTATACAATGTTAGTCATCCAGACTTCACATCAAGTAATATTTATGGGCATATAGATTTTGTATGATGGTTGCACTAATCCTTCCTCAGTCTAACAATTTCCTCTTCCAATCCTTCAGCTGTGGGGTATGATCAGTCCTTGAGATCAAGTAGACAATTATGAAAATCACCTTTCTGGAGAAAAGTCTGTATCTGTTCATAATAAGTTACTGCAAGAACTCTTAAGCAGTCTTCAGTTGTTACCTCTTTTAGAGTTGACAGTTAGTAGGTTGGCAAGATTTTATCTCTATCGTTGTCCCAACTGAGAACAGCATGGCTTCTAACCTGCTGCTGATCTAATCTCATATGAAGCTCACGCTGAGTAGCAGCTAGCCTTTAGGGAGAGCATTGACTCCCAGACCCCTCTGGACTCAGTTTTGTTTCAAACACTGGGGATATGGTAGGTATCAAACAAAAAATAGGCATAAGCACCAGGAAAACAAACCTCACAGGGCATGACTGTAAGCAGTCAAGAAGGGGGCTTAATACTCTGTTGGGAGTTACAGTAAGTGGAAAGAAGAAAGCTCTGGAGCTCCAGATATTATTTCCAAGGGTTTGGGTTTTTTTGTTGTTGTTGTTTTGCTTTGGTTTTAATGTAGGAACAGACTGGTGTGAAATGTGCATGCGTTCTGGGACATCAGGTCTGTCCTGTGATGTAATACTTCTCCCTCCCTGCTCTTTTGACTCCAGGACTTACATCTCAGTATAAGGCATCACTTGCTGCAGTTGGAAGGGTCCCTGAATCAAAGTGTTCAAGCCCTTTTCCTCACCAATTACATGTTGACAAGACAGTTATAGTTAATATGCCAGTTACATATATTAACATTCTTCTGACATATACGAGAAAATATCTCAGGCTCTCCCTGGATGAACAGGACCTAATATGCAGGTATTGTATTCTCTAGGTGATTAAAAAACAAGAGGCATACACTGCAACCACAATGTGTGTTTGGCTATTTATTGAGAACCATTTGAAAAAAAAATCAAAATATATACAGGCAGACATAGTCAGCTTTAGTTAGGTGCTATTAAGAATGTGTTTCATGAGAAAATGGACAGTTTAATAATGTTCAGTTAAGAATGTGTTTCATGAGACATGGACAAGAATATTTTCTTGTTGATATAAAGACCTGATTAAAGCTCAGAGAATCTGGAAACTAAGACACTGAAGAAAATTCTTCATCTTGAGATTAATATTTTTACTTAAAGCTTCTGTATTTTTAAAGTATCCAATGTTATCTTGATCGACTGAAATCCAAATAGTAAAAATACTTTACTTGTCCATAGCTTCACAGGCTATAAATGCCCAACTTTTATAATCAAACATTTAAATACATGAATATTGTGGAAAAAGAATAGACAGCTGTTTTCCAACTCTGCTCAGTCTGATTTGCTAATCCAAGAGGAGGAAATTAAATCCAAAAGGCATTTAAAAAAAATTAATTGAGCCTGTTGTTGAGCAGAAAGAAAATCAAGTAGCAGCACATCGTTACTGCAGAAATCGTGTGCTACAAGTAAATGAAAAAAGAGAAACCTTAATAAAAGTGCTTGAAAAATGGGCAACAAAGTCTTTGCACTTCTTCTGCTTGATGATTCCTTAATGGCTGCAATCCTGCAGGATCACAACCAGGAAATAGAGAAGAGTGTCAGTCTTTTGTTGAACAATTACTGTGTAAGTGGTTAAAGAGATAAGATTATAGTAAACTGGGACATTGTAATCCATTACTTATAAGAGTAATTTGGTCCTTATTTTCTTGGATCTTGATTCCACAACAGGAAAAGAAAAAAAAAAAAAAAAGAAAAAAAAAAAAGAAAAAAAAAGAAAAAAAAAAAAAAAAAAAAAAAAAAAAAAAAAAAAAAAAAAAAAAAAAAAAAAAGAAAAAAAAAAAAGAAAGAAAAAGAAAAAGAAAAAGAAAAAGAAAAAGAAAAAGAAAAAGAAAAAGAAAAAGAAAAAGAAAAAGAAAAAGAAAAAGAAAAAGAAAAAGAAAAAGAAAAAAAAAGAAAAAGAAAAAAAAAGCACTCTTTCTCCTGTAAATTTAAAAAACAGACAAGCCCACAAGCAAATTTTCCCCATCCACTGAGCTGTATTCACTGGTGTTACACCTGTCCTCCCTTCTCAATGTCATATTATTCCCCGCATTTCCATAATGCCCATTAATAAATGTTGATAGCCAGATACTGGGGGATGTTTGGATGGTTCTCTTTTAAGTCTAGTGTTCAATGCAGTGATTAATTGTAAGTGATAAATTGTGGCAGATTATTTGGCAAAAGGCTCTTAAAAATGCAGATTTGAATAAAAGTACTGAAATAGTGTTCTAACTTGATACCTATTTCTTTTTTTTTTATCTATTTGTCTAAAACTTCCATTTAAAGGAAGAGAAGACAGGTGGTCACACCTGTATAAAGTTTATATGTACTGTATAAAGTTTAGGTCAAGTAGAAAGATTTTAGGTGTTTAAATCCTGTCCCAAGGATGGAGAGGGTTTTTGTCTCCTCCAAAGGTAATGGAGAGCAATAGAAAATGGATTAATTTTACTTGACTTTATACTCATGATACTGACTTCATTAAGTTCTTACAGAATCACAGAATTACAGAATATCAGGGATTGGAAGGGACCTTGAAAGATCATCGAGTCCAATCCCCCTGCCAGAGCAGGAACACCTAGAGCAGGTTACACTGGAACGCGTCCAGGCAGGTTTTGAATATCTCCAGAGAAGGAGATTCCACGACCTCCCTGGGAAGACTGTTCCAGTGTTCTGACACCCGCACTGTGAAGAAGTTTTTCCTCATATTTGAGTGGAACCTCCTATGTTCCAGCTTGCACCAATTGCTCCTTGTCCTATCATTGGCTGTCACTGAGAAGAGCCTGTCTCCATCCTCCTGACACTCACCCTTTACATATTTATAAACATTAATGAGGTCAAGACAAGGTAAGATGAAGGTAAAATCTTAGGTAAGATGAATTTCCCTTTGTACATGTGTGTATCTCACATTGATTCTGAAGGGAGTCCAGTTGAATAAGGTAACTCTGGTCCTTCAGTTTCAGGGTACATGGGATGAGTAGACCTGGATGCATTCAGAAAAGTACTGTTAAAGAAAAGTGAGCCAAGCTGAGTGCTGGACCCACACTGCTTCACTGTGGACTGAGCTATCACCCTTCAATTGATCTGTTTTGGACTGCTCCAGCTTGCTGCCCCCAAACTAGCTGGGGTGAGGCATTAACAGCACCGGTTATGAGTCAGCTGGTGCTAAATGACCTAGGAGCTAGTGGTCAGTCCCTGTCTCTATTTTGTTCAGCACAAGGACAAAAACTCAGAGTTTTAAGAGTTTAACCACTGTCAGGTTTGGAAGTCACTTTTTTTTTAATTGCTTTTATACCTGTCAGACACTGGAATAGGCTGCCCAGGGAGGTGGTTGAGACCCCATGCCTGAATGTGTTTAAGAGTCTTTTAGATGTGGTGTTGGGGGACATGGTGTGGGGGAGAACTTCGTAAAGTAGGGCTGATGGTTGGACTCGATGATCCCAAGGGCCTTTTCCAACCGGAATGATTCTATGATTTTAAGATCTCAGTTGAGAGTCCAGGAATCCTGAGAAATGGGTTTCTAATTTACCATCTTAGTTCAGGATTTGAAGTTAATGATATTGGTAACACAGCCCTGATTGTGACTGTGGCCCCTGAAGGCATCTTAATGTTAGAATTTAACTGAGATACAATATAATTACTGTGGAGTACTGCACAGCAGCAGACTTCAGTCTGGAAGCAAGGCAAGCACTCGAGCACGGTCAGGTCTGTTTCATACTGAAGTCAGTTTAAATTTAGGGCAGGGATATCCCCACAGCTGCAGCAGCAGCAGTGACATACCTTAAATTTCAGTACACTGGTTTATGCAAGCAGCAACTGAAATGCACAGAATTTAGCCAACAGAAGAGACAAGAACAGAATGCAGGACTCCCAGACTGCCCCTTAGTCCATACTATGTATTTCCTGAGATATGGCTTCTTGACAGGTGAAAAAGAGGTACATAATTTTCATTTATGAGTGACTGTAATCAGAGGACACCACAAATAGCCAAACACGCTGTTTACACACTGAGTGCTCCCATGTCATCGCAGTCACTGTCAGACTATGCTAGTTGTATTTCCTAAAGAGGAAAATTGAAAGAAGGAAAAAAATAACATCAGATATTCAAGGACAGAAGACTTCTCATGCTCTGTTCCAGAATCACACTGCAGCTTCTACACCCCAGAGGAAGGGGCTGGGAAGAGAAGGAATCTTAGTGGTAAATGTATGCAGTGCTCACCTGGGGCCTCTTCCTGATGAAAGCATATGTACCCAATGTAGATGATATTTAATGTTGTTCCTGTGTGTTTAAAACAGAAAATATCACATAAGCATAGATCTTTCATTATCAGTCAGATTCTTTTGACAATTTTCAATTACATTTCTGAATTTTTATTATATGTTAATGGACTATATTAATTAAAGCAGACTGTGATGCACTAATAACAATTAATTCAACCCAGGGTCCCTTAAAGTGAGATTTTATGATAGCTGGAATTCTCTGTGGATCTCTAATTTACATTTGCAACACAGGGAACTTCACGTCTGGTCGCTTCTACTTTGCATTCTCATGCAAGCATGGGGCCAGGATGGGAGAGGTTATGAGAGACTAGGGTGAAAAACGACAACGTCCTAAGCTGCTGAGAGGCAGTAGCTTTCATTGGTCTCAGTGGATTAACACATGTAACCCCACCTGATAATATATACAGTTTTTAGAAATCAGAGCACAAAATCTAATGGAATGTGCAATCAGTTATTGGTGAAGAGCATTAGCTCAGTAATAAACACACTCCAAATGTACCTACTCCCCCTGGGAAATGGCCTCTCATGCTGTTAGTCCTTTTGTCATTCATGAGTAATACGTATTTAACACAAATCTTAGAACAGGAAATGAAAAAGTGAAAATGATAAATCTGTTTCACTTAGACAATAATCATATAACTCTGTGGCCAGTTAGTTTAATTTATAGACCCCATTCCCCCTGGAAATCTTAGGTACAAAAAAATGAAAAAAAAAAAAAAAAATTAATAAAAAGGGCAAGGGAGGGAGATGGGGAGGGAAAAGATAAAAATTGGTACAAGGCATGTCTTGCCCACTGGAACACTTAAATGAAAGAAAAACATTAATTAGGATTTCAGTGCTGCAAAGCAGTATTTACAGTAGCTGGCTAGGAGTTTTTCAGGGGTTCAGGTGCTAGAAGCTTCACACACACTGAAGTGCAAATTACTCAGATTTAAGCAGTCACGCCTCTTCCCCCTTTTTTTTTTTTTTTTTTTTTT